>CM023488.1:38644217-39020811 GCA_013339685.2 Hyalomma asiaticum | reverse complement strand
ATGCTGTAACGAGAACGAAGTTGTATGTCCGAACGAAGTTGTATTTGAATGTTGCGATCCCCTGCTGTAGTGCCTATGGGCGCTGCGGGGTATATGTGGAATAAAGAATAAAAAGAGATGCCTTTAATTAGTTGAGCAAATTCTAAGGAATTTATGTGAGCATATGCACGATGAAAACGTACTTTAATAATTCTGTGTGTTTGTATACGACATCCTTATAAACTCCATTATTTCTGCAGTATATTTATCGTACCATTACATACGAGGCTTACAGAAAGATGTGGGGTCACTGGAACGACATACGAAACGTTTGAGTGGAGTTGTAATTCTGATAAGACAAAATAAAACATAAGTGCACATTCGTTTACCTCATCTTCGGCCATGTGCCACAACAACGCAAAGGCAACGTGAACGGTCATAGAAAATCAATCACATCTGATCGACAGTCCCCACCTACGAAGGCTCCACTAAGTTTGTCTTAGTTTATTTTGTCGTCGACTTCAACACTGCGCCTTTTTAGTTGCTGGCAGTGGGCTCATTCTGCGTCTGATAGTCGAGTGTCGCCACCTGCGGATGGCGTCCGCAACTCGTAATCGATCGCGATGCGCTCGGAGCGCCAGCAGCGACTTCGGCGCGAACTACATTTAGGCCTCTGTTGTCCGCGTGCTCTCAGTGAGGGCGCTGCAATGCCGGAGCTCTCCACGTGGAGAAGAAGGCGCCGAAATATGAAACGCTGCTTTTTTTTTTTTTTACGAAACGCATCCTAAGCGTCACCAGTCATCTTGAGACGACATGTAAGGAACTTACTGGCCCGCACGAGTTGGAGCTTTAAAAAACAAAACCGAACTCTTTTGCACGTCCTTTAACGTTCCTTTGTACTCTGTGCTAAGTAAATTCCTTTGTACCCCACGTATGGTGAACAAAAATGCTATGTGACCTAATGCTTACGCCACGCGGCCCAATACCGCAAAGGTATCATAATGTGCGCGTCCCTGGCACTCTATTACTACTAACGAGGTGTGTTACGAAGGGTGAGGGTAGGGCGTAACACGTGGAAGGCACGTTTCTTTACGCTTCGCCAACAGAGTTCCCTAACATTAGGTTACGTAAATCTAAACGTTCTTGTTGGCATACTGGTTGCATAAATCTAAACGTCTCTGTTGTCCCTGTTAGCATCAAGTTCACTGTCTTTACGCCCGCCAGTATCTCTTTTCGGGCGGGCCGTGGTATACAGTATGCACGCCCTCAAGGCTCGTTGCGCACGTACGACAACCGCCCCATCGCTTACACTGCGACCTCGCTGGACACGTGGTACACAAGTGTCTTCAACACTGCACGTCTTCAACCGCACGTTTTCAACATTGTCAGTCCCACCACATGTTCTATTTCTTTTTCTTTTACATAATACATACAGCGTCAGGAGGTCCCAAAGTGAGAAACGGTGCGGGGGACTTATTATCATTTGTGGGGTACATGAAAGGTAAGTAACAGCAGCAAAAGCTAAAATGTGCGAAAAAACTAAAGGTTGCATTTACTACATATAAATGTATAGTAAAATAGAAAAGTTACATATTTACCATAGCAGGATTTCACAACACTAAAACAAAAATGCACATAAGAAGGGATACAAAGGGATGAAGTGATGAAAAAAATTTTACGAAAGAACAAAAGGTTCGTTTAACAGGGTGTTTTTAATGTTGTGTTTAAAGGATGGCAATGAACTAAATGACTTGACATGAAGAGGTATACGATTCCAAAGATAAGCACCATAGAAGCGTGCTGCAAACCTGTCATAGTAAGGTCTGATTTTAGGTAAGAAAAGGTTATTACACCCTGTATACCTGCTATTATTGTCGTTGACAAGGATATGGAAAGGAATACAGTCTAATGATATTTCACGATGAATGAGACGGTGTGTGATAAGCGACAATCTAGTGATAAAACAACTGTTGAACGGGCAAGACTGCCAAGATCTTGATTGATGGTAGAATGGGAACGGAATGAGCTAAAGGTCATTAATATTATCGTTTGGTTTTGAAGACGTTGAAGTGGCTTTAGATGAATGGCGAATGTGTTACCCTAGATGACAAGCAGTATGATAAATGACTGTTAATGTAAGCATGATAAAGGGAGATGAGAACATGAAGTTGAAAAAATGCACGTGTTTTAATGATAATGCGGATACAAAATGAAACCATTTTTTTTATTAGCGAGTTGACATGACTGTTGTACTTAAGACGTTTGTCAAGGGTAACACTCAGGAATTTAGCATGATCAGATGCTGTTATATCATAATTATTCAAAGAGACAGTTAGAAATGAAGCAATCACAGTGTGTGGGCTATGCAACAGTACAAAAGTTGTTTTACTCGGATTAATTGGATGTCGATTATTTCTGCACCATGAATGCACATTGTTAAGATCTGCGTCAAGTGTGTCTTGCAGTACCGACATTTTGAACAACGCTGAACTTTTTCGGACAGCGTCAAATTTTTTCATGTCACGAGACCGAATTCTCCTCTTACAGGTCCCCACCCAAACACTCTTGGAATCGCCATCGTCATCGAGTGGAACCTACAGGGTTCAGTTTCTCGCTGAGTCCTAAACGTGTGTCGAATGAACTGAACAAACCTCCTCAATTATTGGAGCTCTCTCATTCTCCTTATGTCATCCGGCATTCGTGGATTTCCTTGACACGTTCTTCCGTTGTAGGCTCCTGCCAACTGTGATTTGCACTTCCGTTACCATATATCGGACGCAGAATGCACAATTGCGGCAATAATGATCATTCATTACGTTGATACTCAAATTTAACAAGTTTACGCTAAAGATATTCGTATTTTAACAACACTTATTGTCTTGTTCCTTTTTTCTTTTTTCTTTTTTCACTTGGAGAACACATTGCCACCATACAAAAATGCGCATCTCACACTTTCAATAGACATACTATTCTTTTCTTACCTGGCGGCGCCATTCTCCGCAAAGTAAAATAAAACATGAATTTTTAGCAACAACCGTTTCCTTGATAATTCTTTCATACTGGTTTGATAAGTAGCTGACTAAAGCGTTACATAAACAAAATTATACATACGTAAGGGCATTCAGAGACAAGGTCATGCCGTAATTTGCTTCTGGCAATTCATTCTCTATAAATAAAGGAAAAGAGCAGTCGTTTAAACCGGTTAGCCTTGAATATTACTACCTACAATCCAAATCTACATACAAAATTAGGAAAAATAAATTTGAGTTATTGTTATTTTGGGAATCAAGCCCACATCATAGCGTTGACACGTGGCCACCACTGCGTTGTGTTCGGTCCTACAATCAGGCACTTTCTTTTTTCCTGCAATTGCAGCTTTCGGCTACTGAAGGCGTCGTCATGTTATATCTGTGTTCGGTTGTCTTCTCTCAGGCAGATATGATAGTGCTTTAGGTCATGGGAAACTTAAAATACTACGAGATTTGATACACGAAATTCACTTTAATGCACAAACTATTCCTTTGAAACGACTATAATTTCTATCTTTAAAGATACACACGAGGTACATATCTAGCACTCTTATATGGACACATCAGTATATGTTTCAAGAGAATCGCACGACTGCGCTAGACATATGTGCCCGCATTTGTTCAAACATGGATATACATTTCGCGCGTAATTGGAGAATGGAGGAAAAAATAAGATTAGGTGGCCGCATCACGTGATTCGTTGTGCGCGACACCTGCGGGTAGGAATACGGCCCCAAGGTTGCCGGACTCCCCGATGTTTGTTTTTTCGAACGCGGTAACATTTAGTGGCGCTTGGCCACACATGAATCTACCGTTTGCCCATCACACGACAAAGGCCTGTTTACCCTTATTCCCATTAAAGTTTCTATGACTAGCCTTCAATAGTCTCACGTGACGTCCTATTCCAGCCTTTTCCTTCCACGGTGCATTGGAGATGTTATGAGAGATCTGATGTTTCTGAACAGTTTTCTTAAGCCTTAAATGAAGACACCGACAACCAACACCCGTCAAAGGCCCTTCAAGGTGGGCAAGTTCACTCACACAAGTGAATGCAAGGAAAGAGTAGGCTAATAAGCTCTCTCAGACTAAAGAAAACAACGTTGAGAAAGGAATGACGGAGAATACGGGGGGGGGGGGGGGGGGATATGTAGCGTGTATAGGTTTCCTCGGCAGGAACTTTTAATAAAGCAGTATGCCGACGCCCAGGGACAGCGCACCGGTGGTTCGCAGTCGAGGTTAGAGCTGCCGCCCAGGCCAGAAGCATTATACAAATGAGCAGCCGGGCCCTTAGTTCCCTACGCTAAGGTTTCAACTCGAGAACCCACGGAACGCTCGAGATGGGACTCCCGCAACTGCCACGAGAGGGCCTATCGCGCGAAGGAGCCCTGCGCGATGCCATAATAAGAGCCCGCGCAGGAAAGCCCAGCGCTCATCATTTGCATAATGCTTCATCTCGAAGCGACGCTAGCTGCGCATGGGCATTTCACCTTCACCAGTTCTTACAGTATGGCGTCAATACGAGGGCCCGGTTTTCTTCTCTGTATTAAGCTGACGGCTCGCTAAAGTTGCACTAGCCGCACGGCCGAAGTATACGAATACGGCGATTTGCAACAAAACTTCATTTAGACAAAGTTGCCTAGGGAGTAAAATAGCACTTAAGTGACGTTGGCAGCCCTACAGGCTTATCTGAGCTCTCTCGTAAAGCACGCAGGCGGTTTTTCAGCTTTTGTTTGTTTGTTATAGCAACTAGCTCTTCGATTATTCACCCTGGTGTACAGTAGCCGCATTTACTGGTCTTCGTTTGTCTGAAGAGTCAAGGAAATTTCCGTTAAACTGGATTGCCCTGCAATACTTATTGAACACTGCAGCGAAACGGTGGCAATCTGTCGTTGAGGCTTCTTTGAATATGCGAGCGAAATATTGCCCTGCTCTGAAAAATGAATTTGCAATTCGCTTTGAAATACGGCTGGAACTCGCCTGTCCTTGTCTCAACAAATCACGTCAGTGGAAGCATAGACTAGGACGCTAGGCCTTGACTCTTCTCGGTCTTCTAAGGATAGCTACATGCACTGTCTTTATTTGCTGAAATAAAAACCAACACATAAAGCATTGCAGCGGATCCAGCCACGATCATGATATCGACCAATTCTGCTTCCGCCCCAAACGGCGTAGTCTCTGCATAGAATTACGTCATGTGTTGAAAGAACGGGAGGTGCTGCCCAGCTGTATTTGAAATCAAATTGCAAACTCCGCGGTGCGTGCAGTGCAATAATATTTGGGTTACTTGTTCACAGGAACATCGACGACTGATCGGCGTCGTTTTCTGGCTAGGTCGGAAACATGATGCAGGGTCGCGTTAAATTAGCGCTTCAGTTGAAAAGGCGCGAGCATCGATAGCGGACACGGCATGTCAACTACGAGATCTTTAGCGTCATACCGCGGAAACCAGAACGTTAAAAACGCGCGCGCATGTGTGTGTGTGTGTGTGTGTGTGTGTGTGTGACAGAGTTAAGATTGAGTCGAAATTTCAAGAGTCTTAATTCTTGACGTGATCACTTTTGTTTCAAAAGTATTCGGTGCAGAGGTTGCCATCCATCTTTCTGTTATTCATCATTTTCGCTATCCATCTGCCCTGTATACCTTTCATAGACTAATACACTTAAAAACAGCGTGCATTCAACGCGACGTCATGTGTTCACTTCCCGCCCGGGATGGGAAAATTTTAGATGTAGCCTGCACCGGAGGTGTGAGAGCCGTGTTGTGAGAGCCGGAGGTGTGAGAGCCTTACTCTAGAACTGACTCCTATGAAATGCCCTTTCGAGAGTGCAGTAAATCACACGCGTGTATGCGCTTAAAGCACGCCCATGTTCACGAGGGTATGGTATAATTGGGTTTTACACGCTTTTAGACTTTTCTGTTCTAGATACAAACATTCTGACCGCTTGCCCATCTTCTTTCCGTAATAACCTGAGCTGACCATTTTCTTGCGAACAACGCAGTGTCACGCTGTTAACAAACATGTAACTCGCGTGCCCTAAACGAAAGAGCGTGCTGTAGTAAATAGAAGGACATTAGACAAGATATACGACGGCAGTTATTGCTTGGGAATGACATAGGCTCCAATGCGAGCACATATTTTTCCTCACTTTGCACGGAACACGTGGTCCATTAACTCGGCCGTTATACCATACATTCGCCGCACAGTAAAGGTCACCGCATGGCAGCTGTGTTCATCCTGTCTTTATTATCACCTTAGATCAGGACTTTCCTTAATGAAGTCATGGGTGTAGGGTTCTAAGAGATTTCGCAGTGTTGCACGCAAGATATTAAAGCAATATATATTTTAAGGCGCAATTACAACAGACATCCTACATGCATATCGATGACCACCTAACGAACACATGACGACAGGCATCTTGTAGATGAGCGCACGCAAAGAAAAAAAAACATGTTTCCGCAATACTTGCATATAACAATATAGAACCACTTTTCAGGCGCCCACATAAAGCATCTCACGTCAGGCTCACCGTTCCATCACCTTGAAGTACGTCGGGGGCAGTTCGCAATAAAAGGAGGGTACGCCACGTGTACAGGCCTAAGGCAAATTCAAGGAAAAGGGACGTCAATATGTGAAACTCAGCAAAGAAATGGCGCTCCAGCTCTTCCCCCCTCCCCTCTCCCTCTCTTTTCGACGTAGTCGTCGACGAACGAGAATCACGTTATAACCTAAGGCTCCGAGCCGAACAAGCCGAGGGAACAATGCACCCTCGCCCCTCCCAATCCCTTCTCTCTTCTTTTTCCCCGGGCCACTGATATGGTCCAAAAGAGGGAGCTAGACAAAAAAAAAAAACAGAAAGAACGAGAAACGGAGCTAAAACAATAGAGAAGAATAGAGCGATGAGACGAGAGAGAACTTATGAGGAACAGAGGGAATATGCGAAGCAGAGGGAGAAGGAGACAAAGGGACACATAGATGGTAATGACAGAGAGAGAGAGAATAACTAAAGGAAAGGAAGGAGAGAAATCACAATGGAATGAAAGAAATAGAGGCATCTAGAGCGATGATCAGAGAGAGACAGAAAGAAAGAGGAGTACGGGAAAGGGAAGCAAAAGTTTAATGAAACCAGGAGACACGCGGAGTTAAACGTCAGTGGAGATAGATGTGGGAACAAAAGGAAGACAAGTATGAGGGAGAGAGCGCCAACTGGAGCGACGAACTCGAATGGAGAGATAGAGCAATGCATGAAGAGAACACATGAAGAAAGAGGTCGACAGGAGCATAAATGAGCAGGATATCAAAAAGAAATCAAGGAGCGCAGTATGGAGGGATAGACGTAGTTAGAGAAATAAACGGGCAGAAAGAAAGAAAGCAAGCAATCAAGAAAGCGAACGAGAAAGGGTGGGGATCGCTTTTCCATTCAATAAAGACGTCAGCTGTCCTTTGATCGAGTGAAGGCGACGGTCATTCGACAACCAGGGCGGCAAATTTGATCCGCCGCTTCGATGATCTTCAAAAGCCTGCGGTCCCCCGCTTTCCATCGTACCTCGGTCGGGACCCGCCTGTATATGGTGTCGCCCGCACGTTCCGTCTTCTTTTAACCTCCCTCAACTCATCGTACGCTAGAACGGCTTCGAAACCCATTTTGCGTGACCGCCATGGCGTTCTCCTGACGCCTATGACATCCATTCTTCATGCATCCAGGCGCCCCCCTCCCTTTTCTCTCTGCATGTATTAGCGGACGCGTTCTTCTAATGTCCTTGCCTGTGCTTCAAGTGACGGATGATTTCCCCCCTCTCTATCAGGCAACCGCTGATTTGCCTTGCCTTTCAATGAATTTTGGCTCTGCGAAGCATGCAATACGTTCGCACATAATCCGGAAAGCATATGCTTTGTCATTGTCGTCAGGTTGAGTGCGGGAAGAGACGCCAACTACAACTACCTCCGGTCGCAATGGCGCATCCTCTTTAATAATAAACCACTGTGCTCGCACCTTTTGTAGTCTCTATAGCGCAGAAAAAGATTTAGCCCGGCACAAAACAGAAATTGTGCTGTCGTGAGCGCGGGAACGATAGAGCGGAACCGGGAATCACAGCTGACAAGTCCACATCATCATCATCATCATCATCATCATCATCATACTTAGGTCCACTGCAGGACGAAGGCCTCTCCCAAGGATTTCCAATCCACCCTATCGTGAGCGAGTTGGTTCCACTTTATGCCCGCAAACTCTTTAATTTCATCGCTCCATCCAACCTTCTGCCTGCCTCTGTTGCGTTTTCCCTCTTTTGGTATCCATTCCGTCGCTCTTACTGTCCATCTGCTATCTTTCCTCTTCATGACATGTCCTGCCCAGGCCCACTAAGCCACGTTTTTTTTTACTCCTTTTTGCTTGCAGAGCCGCAGCTCCCGGTAAGTCACGTACAAGCGTAGTTATCGAGAAAGCTATGTTACAAGTTGCATGTCACCCAGTTGCGCGCAGCTCTGTACGTGCGAGCCGGGGTGACATCGAAAATACATCATTAGTGATATTTGTTTCTCATTGATAGTAGAATGGAGACCTGCTAATTACTCTTGGAGATATTCAAACACAGCACAAAAAGAAAACCACACATGCTTACGAATCGTCACTGTAAGTGTGTCCCATTTCCTTGTTGTGTCCGTGCCACTTATTTTGCACTGTAATTCAACGTGTTGCAGATTAGGTTTTTTTTTTTCGTTGATAGGTTGTGCACGTGTGTCATTCACAATTCTGGGCTCCGTGACATGAGAAAGTGAAAGATATGAATGGAAATTACCTGAAAAACTTTCGATCGATGAAGGTCTTACGAAATCCATTAGTGAAAACTGCTGCACGCTATGGCAATATCAAATATATACGGAGGCAACTTGCAGTGTTTCGCGCAGTCGTGAAAGCAGGTGTGTCTCTTCGGCAAAAGCCGGGCATGTTATTCAGGATTCAAGAGGCGCTGCCTCTGTTGACACTCTAGAATTTTTACTTCACCTAGCTGGAAATGGCGTCTCTAGCCTTTTCCGTCTTGCTTTTATTTTTGTGTTAGTGCTGTAAGTTCTGTGTCAACATGCTATACCAACTGGCCCACGTAGCAATCCTGCTGAAAGAAGAGACGATGTGCGTTGGTCGCCACTGTATACATTTAATTATCCAACGTCGTCTTCTCTTCATGTTGCGCTTGCGCGCTGTTCAACCACTTATGAGGAACCGTGTTATTGGCGCGTGCTAAAAGAATATATGAGACCGTCGCTTCCCTGATTACGTCATATACACAGGAGCAAGATGTTCCACCAGTGGATAACATCTAGAGATGAAGAACAGGTGATCCATCATCGGCAGCGCACACGGCGTTTCTACACACATTGCAGAGGAAGGCGAAAGGCGACGTGTATATATATAGATATACAGAGGCAAGTACAAAAGGTAACAAGGCGTAGTGCACAGAGCAGCTAAGGCACTCCATCACTGTGTTATGTGTTTTCGTGTCCTGTGCTTGGCTATGTGTCCCGTGACAATATATCACAGTTATGTGCGCAGCTCTACAGATCGCGCAAGCGGTACTGGTGACGTCACACGACCTTGACCTTCCCTATTTCAGCAAAACATGTCCTGCCGCTGCTTGCTCTTTGTCTTTACTGTTTCTTTCATAGTACTACCATACGCTGGGTAAAGAGAAACGCGGCTATAGCTGGAGGCCATCGTTCAATGGCACGTCGGCGCGCAGCGCTGCCGGCGGTTCTGTGGCCTGAACGTTATCTGTTGTCTTCTTTTTCCCTTAGTACCGGCTGTATGCGGCACAATATACGTGGCCCATTCTAAAGGCACGTGGCCCAAGCGCAAACAGCGTCCCTATCCAGCGAGCACAATGTGTCTGAACAGTGGTCCCGTTTTCAGCAGTCTCGTCATGTTCCCGCACTCCATTGTGAGAGCTCCGCTTTCGTGCAGCTATTCCCGTTCCTTCCAGTGAAAGGGACGGTGTTCAGTATAGGTACGTTAACCTACAGTGTCGCAACGAGATCCAGTGAAACACGGCACTTTTGTAACTGAGAATAAAAGGCAGATGCTAAAAAAAAACCACCAAAGCTATATTGTGCTTGATACTTAAGCAGACTTACAGGCAAAAGAAACCGGCTACAATTATAATCCCCACACCATGGAAAAGTAACCCTTTACCATTACAATTACAGCCCTCAAACAGTAATCTTCAAGGTATTCTAGAGTAATCGAGTGATTTACCAGGTATTTTTTATACAACTCCTTGAATACTGTTTGTGCGACATAATTCCGAGCGCCGTTTAGTCGTGTCGCAAAATCGGTGCTTGGACGTTGGCACCTAGAATTTTTGTGGAAGGTTCATTTAGTAGTGCACCGGGTCAGATTTGAAAGGGCTACTTGAAATTTGTCAGTAAAATTGGAGGTATGTACTTACATGCACGTATACATTTGAAATTTTGTAATAGATTTACAGTGAAAGATTCGAATCACCAGAAGGATCAATTCCTTCCATTGCTTTTTCAAACAATTGAAGCATCACGAGATTACAGTCAAGTGTACTCGACTAGAGCCGCTGTAACGCGATATGTACAAGTCTGGACTTAAGCCACAGAGCTGCTGTAAAGCTCTAGCAGTCCAGTGAACTGCCAAACGAAAAAATATCTCTCTCATCCGAGGGATGGATCTTCAGTGTTTCTTTCTGTAAAAATGTCCGGAAACTAATTCATTTTTTGGGCATGCAACGCGGATTCCACTTCATTAGAGCGATAATTATTGCCAGTCACATGGACAGTAATGAAACCAACGTCGCCGGTACGCGATTCGGTTAGGAGGTATCGAGTAACAGAAGGCAAGGACGTTAAAATAGACTTTACTAAAGCTTTTTCTTTCAGAGGCATTCGTGTTTCAGGCTGTTTAAATAACGATATTTAGCGCAAGAAGCAAGTTTAGCCCTAACGTTTCTAAACAAGGATTTTTTAAAAGAAAGATTGCTGGAGCGCGAACACCCGCCGAACCTTACCGCGGTGGGTGAAGCCATCGTTTGCCTATGGTTGGGCCCTAAAAGCTTGCCAAATTAGCCACAAACTATTCCCAGTTCAAGCATACTTGATCAGCTAATGTAAACTGTAGACTAAGTGGAATGCAAAATCGCGTTGTTTCGGATTAAAATATAACCACTGGTAAAGTACAATGCCACGACGTTGCAGACAAATTGTCGCGACGTTCAAGATTCATCCAAAAACCAGTAGCACAAACAGGCACATCAAACACTATCTATCTAGCCCCAATGACGGCGTTAAAAATGACAGATGCGTGAGGAGAACACTTTTGTGGTGCCTACAAGTTGCTAATCAATTCGTGGTCTCTTAGATCAGAGACAAATAATAAGATATACGGCTTCGCCGTGAAACACGCGCAGGAACATTGTGATGTATATACACTTGTAGGGTCACTACGAATGATGCTACTTAAAAACACCATATCAGACGGGTACACTTATGATCAAAGCTGCGTTCAAATAGCTGATAATTTCATCACTGATCAAGAATGCAAAGAAGTGCGTTATGGCTCATAGAAAAACCGCGTGAACTCTATATACCGCGAACAAAGGAACACCCGCTTTGGCCGAAATAGAGGCTGAAGCCGAGATTTTGGTAATGATCCCTAATAGTGAGGTTAAGTGCAGAATGCGGTTAAAGCAGTAATCTATGTGGTTTCTAAAGTCCACGATATAAACGATCGCGCACGTTTAGTACTCGTCCAATCGACGCCGCCGAAGGGCGTCGTCTTCGTCTTATAATCGATGTCAATACTTTGGTCGCTGATTTTTCACTGCCACAAATGGGCGTTGGCACCTTACCCTCCGCTTTCGAAATCCCCGTTTGCGGCCCGAAATAAGATGCCCGTATATACCATTAAGATGAAAGGCGCTGTCGACCTTACGACGTGACGCAATAGCGAAGGTAATAATACAGTACACACCCAGAGAGCGAACTCACGTTATGCATGTATAAAAAGAATTATTCGATATTGATGGAACGCAAACACTATTAGTCGCTGACGGCAGTCATCACATGCAGTTGCTTAGCCAACAGTTTGTAGTCGATATTGGGCGATCGTTAACCTACGAAAGCCTATATTAACGACCGTCTACAAAGTTTAGCCAGCACTGGGTAACTTTACCCAAATTAGCCGATTCATGACATCCAGTCCCAACGGGTGCTGCTATCATAAGAATATCTGCGCTTCGCCAGGACACTACCCTCATGAGGTAAGGTTATGTGACTTGTGTGTTGGTGTAGCATATCTCGTACTGCACTAGAACAACAAAGGGCAAGGCACATAAAAACACACATCCACGCCCTTCAATACGTACGAAAACAGGTGTGTGTGTGTGTGTGGGGGGGGGGGGGTGCTGAGATTTGTAGTCTGTATGCAATTTCTTGACAATAGAGAGAGATTCTTTATTTGAAAAGAAGAGAAAAGCACAGGATAGTAACTGTCTCTCGTCGAGGAGGACACCCCAACCGTCCTGTGCGGGGGATGGGGGAGGGGGACTAAAACAGAGAAAGAAAGATAAAGTAGAACTTAGAAGAGGGAGACACGGGCGTAGGCACCACACTGTACACAGGTAAACATCAAGCTCGAACTGAAAAACTTAAAAGACACTTAAACACTTAAAACACACGCTAGCTTAAACGCTTAAAATACACGCTAGTTTGTCAACACAATAGGTGATTGTGTTGACGCAGGAGACGAAAGGTGAGGATAAGGTTGACTTGACTAGGCTTCTAGCATGAACTTGTTACATTTAGACCACAACGTATCTGCATTCAGAAAAGCGAAAAGCGAGACAAGAGTAAATTATGACTGCGAACAACGAGCACGAAACTCGTGCAGTCAAATCAGAAGTATCGAAATTTGGCCGAGTTGCTACTGTTTGAACATGTTCGTCAAACAGCGAAAATGGGAAAAACAAAGCAGAAAGAGTGCAGAAAGAGATGAGACTGCGCTCACTCACAACTAGGTTTACTGAAACTTACTTGTGAGTAAGCGTCATGGTGTCTTTCTTTACTTTTTTGTCTTGTTTTTCCACTATTCGCGCTGTGTTACATGTTCAATCTTGTACAGCACAACGGAGTGAAGACAGCAAAACTGATAACACAAAGCACACGTACCATATAACAACAAGTTAATTTATCGTAAAGTAGAGAAAATTTTACAGAGAAACGTTTCTCCCATTGGAATACACGTACAGACTTGCATGACTGATTGATTGGTTGATTACTGGTGTTACGAGAGGCACAGACTTGCATGAATAAGTCGGCTGATATATACGCCTTTCTCTACCTACCTACCTACCTACCTACCTACCTACACACACACACACACACACACACACACACACACACACACACATACATGGCAAATGAATTAACTAGATACATTCGAGGAAGCGTATCTTCGCCTTCCACCACCTTAAAATACGATTGCATTATCAATCTCGTATATAAAAGCAATTTAGCCTCAACTTTCCATTGGCCCCGCCACGGTGGTGTAGTGGTTATGGCACTCGGCTGCAGATCCGAAGGTTGCGGGATCGAATCGCGGCCGCGGCGGCTGCATTTCGATGGAGAAGAAATGTTGAGACCCGTGTGCTGTGCGATGTCAGTGCACGTTAAAGAACCCCAGGTGGTCAAAATTTCCGGAGCCCTCCACTACCGCGTCTCTCATAATCAGAGCTGGTTTTGGGACGTTAAACCTCACAAATCAAATCAAAATCAAATCAACTTTCCATTGGATCGTATACATACAAAGGAGATTATGAAAGTGCGAAAACTCTTTTGCCGACCTGGCTTCACTGAGAGCCTGCAAAATCTTGTGGCCCCTAGTAAGAGCTGAAATATCGCGTCGACATTTCCCCATGGCCTTCACAGGAGCTTATTCATGCCACCCAAGCCGCCATGCAGCGCACGTCAATAATTGAGCATTTGCCTCGGAATGCCGTCACTGTCGCGAGTGCTTTGTCAATGGGCTCTCTTCGTCCCTGTTCGGCGTGAAATACAAGAAATAAAGAGTGACACGCGGACAAACAAGCCCGGAATGCCCGGTACGCGACTTCGCATGGGGCGTAAAGCATGGGCCATCGATCGGCATCTTCCATATTGCGAGACTAGGGGGCGTCGGAGATTCGGAAGGTTACACATAACGTAGCACTTGATCACGCTTTCTGCGCAGTGAGCGTTAGCGCCAAATATGCAAGAAGAGTGGCAGAAATCCGCTCGCTTGAAGTGAGTCATTCAGTTGGGAGGTGCTCAGCCTTTGTGGGCTTGATGAAGTTTGTGTTGCATCAGCACATTTTCTTCACTTCGTTCATTTTAGCGTTCCGCAAAACCCCGCAATGGGTCTGACATAAGAGCCGGGATTGCAATAAATAAAAGAATCGGCTCATAAACTCTTTGGAGTGATGATTACTGCGAAAAATACTGTCGAAAAATACTGCGAAATATACTGGGCAGGTCACAACTGCGATGTGTCAGAAGTGGTCGTTCGACTCACTGGCAGCTCTGCGAGAGAATGATTTACCGAATTTGGAAGGGCCGCATGTAGGTCAGTAAACTATCGCGCAGCACCACCATTGGCTACCTGCTACAATGTTTTAGTGGGAACATGTTACGTGACTGGCTTCGACTTCATGTCACGTGACTTGGGGAACGTGTCTAGGTTCAAGTTTGCTTGCCGAGAAATGTCTGGTTGTGACGTCGTCTCGCGTGGGTTTGGCGGGAACATGTCATGTGACCAGCTGTGACGTCATGTTATGTGGTCACGCTGCCTGTCACTAATCCAGGCCATGCAAACACGGCTATGCATGGTAGTTGCCCGATGACACGATTAGATGTAATGTTATATTTCGTGACCTAATGCCGTGACTAGCAGTGACGTCACCTTACGTGATAAAGGGACGGGCAAAGAGAATTTTTAGTCGTAGCACACCCTGAATTGCTACCGCTAATCTCGGAGGCCACGCGAAAGGAACAGTAATATCGTGTGTGCCAGTACTGGCCTGGTGATCGACATGTAGGTGGCAGCACCGTCACCGCTTGAGTGTGGATAGGCGTTTACCGGCGCACGTTGAAAGGTACACAGCGGCGCTCTGTTGCGAGCTGTTTGAGGCAGTTGTTGGCTAAATAACATGCCTTAATTGCTGTCAAACGGTAATACATGCGCCCTTCAATCTCACGTCAGTGCAGGAAGCACGTAAAACGTTTTAATTGGACGTGAAGGAAGCGTGATATCCCATTCAACGGGGCAATGACATCACCCAGCCTCACAATTTGACTTCCTCGGTGGTTTTCTCAGTCTATTTTCCTTTCAACATTTTACGTTCTTTCTGTCTACATTGCTGAAGTTGCTGTTAGGCGACTCAATGAGTTCAGTATTGTCTTCTCGTTCATTTTTTGTTGTTAGCTCTAACAACAAAATAGAACTATTCATGCGCATTGAGTTGAAGTAGCAGCTTTGTACTCCGCTTTATCACTTACACGCATACTTGAGTTAAAATTACCTGCATGTCATATTCCATAAAATGCAAGGCAGTTAAGTGGTTCAGTTAGACAAGCTACGTGAGAGTTACGTCGCTTGAGTACTATCACAATATTTGACACACGCCTGTGTTAAGTAAACAATTTAATACTCAAACGCATCACTTTCTTCACATGATTACTTGGGTAAGCGTGACAAGAAAATGCTTTTTATGTACATAACAAAAGATGTGTTCTTCAAGCGAAAAATGTCTGCTATTTCCCGTCATGCTCACTATCAAATATCGCCAGGAGATATCGCTGCAGCACAGCATTTACACATTGACGTTACCCGCTTAACTTATTCAGAAATACACTTAGTGCACTTTGTCGTATAGTTGAAAGGCACAGCAACAGCCAAACTGAAATAACTATGCCGAATTTGAGGCGCGACGTTGTCATAGCACGTTCGCGACACAGGTTCTTCTTGATTCTAAAAAAAGAGCAAGCACTGCAGCGCAAAGCCAAAGAGTACTATAACTAATACCTTTGCGCTTGAATGAGAACACATCAAAGCATTCAACACTGCACCGGCTGAGGGAAAAGAAAGTATTGGAGGATATGTGTGGCGTACGGGCGCGCATGTAAAAGCGCAGTGGCTAGCAGCCGACGCAAGGAGTTAACCACACTTGGGAGCTTCGTCCACTCGCCGCTAGGCGTTGACTGTGTTCGATCTCGAGGCCAATAGATGCTCCTGCATGTCAAAAGCGATGTGCGAGGGAGGTGTCCGGCTGCAGCGCAGAGCTCCCACGTGAGGGTAACTCTGAAGGTGGTTCCTTTAAATATTTCCGATAATATTCGATTGGTTGATTGATTGATTTCTGGGGTTTAACATCCCGAAACCAGATCTGATTATGCGAGACGCCGTAGAGGAGGTATCCGGAAATTTCGACCACCTCGGGTTCTTTAACGTGCACTGACATCGCATAGCACACGGGCCTCAACATTTCGCCTCCATCGAAATGCAGCCGCCGCGGCCGGGATTCAATCCCGTCGCCGTTAATTTTCGAGTTAGATCAAGTGAAAGTAGGAACGTGCGTTTTCATGTGGTATTCCAACGTACGCGGCCGGAACTTGCACTCACCCCTAAGCTAGCCAACTGCGTTTCTGCGTTTTTGGCGCCGCAGTTACTGGAAATACAACACCTGCGTCGGGCTCTTCATTTTCGGTGCCCCTGTGGAGTGCGAATGAGGATAATAGCGATTAAAATGCCCCAACGACAACTCCCTGGTGCCCTGAATTGCTTTCCTTTCCTCCCTTCATTCCCCATTCAATTTTGTCCTTTCAGCTCGGCCATTATGTTTGCACAGTTCATTTAAAAAATTTAGAACGGTTGCCTTCAAACCACCAGCACGTAAGCGTGACCACTAAACAGTTGATAAACCTCGCAAAAGTTGCTACGCAAATGAGTGTTATAGCTTTTTACTTGTTCCCTCTAAGCCTAACCAAACCCACAGCTTCCCTGCCTGCTGATTTACCAAAGAAACTCAATGTCCCCAGGCTGTTTCCCAAGACCTGAAAAAAGCCTGAATGCGCTGTCGTATCGGGCGCTCACAAGAAACCCGCATCTTTTATGCACCTGACAAACTTCCCGCTGCGCGACAGCCTCTCATTTGCATTCACTGCACTAAGCCAGGTCTATAGCCTTGGGAAGCCGCAAGCATCGCCAGTACTATACAAAGAACAAATAAGCATTGGGTGTTCCAAATATACAGCCCACACACAAAACCACTCCCCTTTCCTCATGAAACTCAGATGCCTACCTTTGCTCGCCGAAAAGACATGGTCAAAGGCGTTGACTTTGAAATACGGGTCCCGGGAGTCTCATTAAACTCTTTTCCGAGCCACGCGACACCCTTCCCTATCTTCTTCAACGCCTGCCTCCCAGCAACCACCTTTTAATCCTGGGCACGTTAAAGTCGTTTGCAAAGTTTTCGTTTGCTTGTTTCTTTTAGAACGGCATGCAAGCCCCGAGATTGCTTTAGCCGAGCAAGGCTAAGCAAAGCTTCGCCGCGTTCCGCCCACGTTATGCAGAAAATCCCTTCCTACGCCACAAATGTTCCACAGCCTTTCCCCCTTCGTACGCCACAAAACAGGCAACGCCGCATAGCAGCTAGCCATTTATACAGGCTCTAATTACGTGCAGCAGACTTACGAGGAGAGGAAGAGAGATTGGGGAAGAATATTGCACGTCCTCTCCGAGCGAAACGAACACAACTCCCGCAGAGTGATGCATTGATGGCGTGTTAAATGGGAGGCGAGGCTGGGTAAAGGTGTGGTTGTCCCGTCTTTCCCAAACCAACGAAACACGAAGGCACTGTTTAGAGACCCAACGCAATATTGTGCAATACAAAAAAGCCGAAGACAAAGAGGAAACAAATAAACGAAAATTTCTTCCCTCTTAAGGAAATGAAAGGAAATGCATTCCTACAGATTGCGGTATACTGATTTGAGAGAGGAAGGAGTTGGGAAGGTAATGGAGAAGGGGAGTCCCGGCTGTTTCCAACCAACTGAAAAAAATTCTTGGAGAGGGAGAAAGAAAATCACAAGGAAGGTGTCTCTCACCGAGAACGAAAACTCAACCGTTCAGTGCAGCGAAGAGAGCGGTTGAACAGTTGTGAAAGAGCTGCGGAAACGGGAATACATAAAAAAAGGATTTGGGGAAGAAGGGTCACAAGTTGGCGCTGGACTCGCAGTTTGGTTCACGGTGCGTAATATGTTTTTTAAGTGTTTGTTTTCTATTTTTTTCTTCTTTGTGAGGCGGCTAAATCCCTGAAGACTAGAGCTGCCAAATTAAAGTTAACCGTTGCCTGCTTTGCATCCCTCTAATCTCGGTCGACTCGTAGTTTCTTCGAAATTTTCGCTCTGATCGATACCGAGGCATCGAATACTTCTCGGTTGCGAAATTCTTAATGCATTTTCTATGCCGCCGGTAATTAGGGACAGGGTGAGGTAATGGAAGAGTGGTCGTTATTAGCGAGCTCACCGAACGCGTACATTTCTCCCGTGGTCTAAAGGTGGTTTTTCACCACTGCCATTCAATCAGCGCTAACTTGAACGTTAACGGTCTCAATTATCGAACGCAATTACTAGCTAGCTTTTTAATGACGTGAGTGGCAAATATTTTTTGCGCGTATTATCGCTACGACCGCATTGAAGCATGTGGTGCACTTCAGGGTCACAGTAGACTAAGAGACTGCGTAGTTAATTTATGAGAGCACAAGAGTAATAACACGACTTTTCAAATCGTAAACCGCTCCCACAAGTTCTGGGAAACGAATTCTGTTGTGTACACTCCTATACGTAGCGGAGTAATAAAACTACCACGAAGTTCCATTATGTTTCACACACAGCACAGAACTTCAGGAAGGCAGTAGGGAGTGTCTTAAGAGCAGAAAGACAAGAGGACCCGCTGTTGCAATCAGCCCACTGCTACATGATGGGTTATGCGAAAGCTAATCTGCGACGATGTGTAGAAAAAGGCTTAGCTCGAAGTCGCGTGTTCCACCCATGGAGCGGCGGGGAGACCACTTTACACGCTTCCCAGTTAAGCACCGATAACGATAAAAGAACAACTCTGCTGCTCCGAGTGAGTGAACGAACGTTTATTGGGACAGCGATCTGTCTCTGCGGGTGGCGGGACTTGTCTCTGAACTTGTCTCTGCGTCTGTGTGGATTTCCTAGCCCAACCTGGACGACCAGCAGACCCTGGTCGTTCAGGATCGGCTTGCAGGTCAAGACCTCCCATGTCTCAGCGAGGAGGTTGGGGTTTGCGGCTGTCCCTAGAGGAGGCGCTTGCTCTTGCTCGGGTCCCTATCTAAAAAAGTCATATATGGCGATATCAGGAATTGGGCATAACTGGCTATATATGGCTCGTGTACGTATATGGCCGCATTTGCCCAAATCGTGTTAGAGACATACGTGGCCAAAAAGAGACCTACACGAGGAATGCCATCAATGATTGTGACGTGTATCGGGTGAATGCGGCCTCATGTGGACACGTGCCACATATAGCCAGATATGCATGTCTGACCATACACGCATATTTGGCTATATGTGACACGTGTCTATGTGTGGCCGTATTTGCCTAATACACGTCAGGGTCATACATGGCATTTTCCGTGTAGGTCCTTTATTGTCACGCGTGCCTCTATCACAATTTGGACAAATATGGCCACAGACGGACACGAGCCATATGTAGCCACATCGGCCCAATTCCTGTATCGCCATATATGGTGTTTTTGTAAGCGGTGCGGTTGCATTGCAGTAGAAGGTGTTGCCGAGGTGTATGACACGTTGCAGTGTGGGCAGGTGTAGCTGAATTGCGTGGGATGGATTCGGTGGAGCAGGATGCCATACGCTTAGGTGTTGCTCTGGAGCCGCCTATGTTCGGTGCCCTTACCTCTCGTGAGCTTTGGATGGGGGGGGGGGGGGGAGGGGATATATCCAGCACCCAAGGCGGTAGAGCTGCATGATCAGTGCTTGATAAGTGAAGATATGAATTCTGCTTCCTCCGTTTGTGTGGCCTGGTCGGATAAGTCTAGAATCTCGTGTGGGGAATGTTTACACGGAGTGGAACTGGCTTGGATTCTTTTATCCACGCTTCCTGCAGGGACAGTTAAAGTAGAAACAACCGGCCTTAAAAAGACACTAAATGCAAATAGTGAATTGAGAGACATTCTGGGATTAGGTTTGTGTGATAAGGTTTCAGTGATTGGGTTTGCATACGCCATTCCTGGTGGGAACAGAGCAGTTGTACGCGAGAAAAGTACGAAATTGTGAAATTGGAGTGGCGCCCTCTGGCGCTCTCTGTGAGTACCCTTTTTAAATGGTGTGAGCTCATCACAGGTTACTGCAAAAAGTTCTTAAACTGTGAGAAAAAATAAGCGCGCAGTAGCAACAGTTGTTTCTGTACATTACGTCTGTAGAAGCCCTGCACCGTGATTTCGGCAGCCGAGATGTGGCGTCAAGTACTCGTTTCGGCGAGTGCATTTCAAATTGGGCGGCAACACCAGATGCTTTCGGCGGCGGCTTTTCGACACGAAAAAAAAATCGTTTAGTGGCACGCCGAAGGCGGTGATGGATACAAACAGAGGTAAAAGATGCCTAACGTAATATTTTACTTAACTGTTCCTTTTAAGACGAATGAGCGAACTAAAGAAATAAGAAGAGATTTTAATACCAAGGCATAACCCCTACAGTCATCTTCCAATACAGGAGGCACTGAGCTCGGGTCTTATTGCCGACGGGAGCATACCATTCTTTTCTTTCTTTGGAGGGGAAACATATACACGCGACTTGATGCAAGGAAATGGGCGGACAATCAACTTTATAAAAAAGAGCCTCTACTTTCCGACTTATTCCATTTTTTTCCCTCCCAGTTGTCGCAGACGAGCAATCGCAGACGAGCAATCGCAGTAGGAAACTGAGGAACGTTGAGTGCTTACCTCCATACTTCTTGAATCCACGCATTTGCTGTGCATATACCTGGATCTATATCGTCTCCTTCAGCTGGATGCACTACCGCTTGCAAGGCTGCGATATTTGGAACGTGAAAGCACATCCACTTTTTGTTAGGTGAAGTGGAACTGCAGCTGGAACGTTTCCTGGTCTCGTTTGAGCGAGGAGGTGGAGAAAGGGCACACAGAAGATGGGGACAGGCCATGTTCTTTTTCCTTCCCCTTGAACAACCAAAATGTCCAAATCCGATGGAATGAAAGGTATGCAAGCCTTGCTGTTCTCATTGAGAACACAGTAAGCGAAGGAGCAAACAGACAGTGCATAGAGAACGAAACACAGCACACACACCAATGTTTACATTCACGGCAGACAGTGACGGCACCGATAGCTGTAAAAATATCCCTGGCGCTTCCCTACGAACAGCACGGAAGCCATTTCGCTCGGCTGTCGGGAGGATACATCCCGTTTGGTCAATATTGAGGAAACCGAAGTGCAAAACCATGTTTTCGCTGAGACCACGCGACTTCCGAAAGAGTCAAACCTAAAATGCAGGAGAGGGTAGGAAGAACCACTAGCGCTTTCTGCAGCAGGTAGACAGGGATCGAGATACAACGTGGGTTGAACGGGAAGAAGAGAGGAGGAAATGAGGAGTTTGTTTTTCTATTCGAGCTCGCAGCAATATCCTGACATTATCCAAATGGCACTGCCTCCTCCCCCGCCCGTCTCAATAAGGCAATGAAAGCGGCATATAAAATGTTTGCTCAGAGCTTAGCGTTCAGTGACATTCAAGATACCTATAAGGAAACTTGATGCAGACTGAATATCTTATAAGGAATAACACAATCCACTTCGGTATGGGATCATCAAAATTTGGGAGGGTGGGTAAACTGCGGTTATACGGAACATAAATGAAGTGTTTGCATTGAAGATGCCCGAAACGTTCACAATAACCACAGCTTCACAGTGTGCACAAAGTGGTTTCAATATGGCGGACTCCGACAGCAAGCCATTGAACAGGGGCATGCACGCTGCATGCAAGAAAACAAAGAAATGAGTGACGTACCAATACTCCCTAATGAACGCAACGTTCGAGGGCACATGTCTATAGCTGCCTTGATTTTAATCGATGAAGAGATCTTTAAAAAATCCACGCATCTCCTCGAAGTGAATCATGACGACTGGGCGAAGCACTGGGGATCGTTCGGTGCTACCGTAAATCACCCGTGACATTGCCACTCATCCATGTAAGTGAGTGACAACGCGTGTGTAAATATGCACACGTGTTGTCATGCATGCCACTGGTCTTTGTGAGGTTCCTGCGCTCCCGTTTCGTAGATCATGCCCAGTTGCTGATTACTCTTAGTTAACGCGCACGCAGCAATCTTTATTGTTCGACTATGCACAAGAGAAATCTCCCACCGATAGTACATAGCAGGTCAAGATCCATTCCCTGTATATACGGGGCGGCTGGTGAACGGTTGTGCAGATCGAGCAGTCGGTTTTTAAAGACGATAGTCTTTCTTGGGATACTTGAACGCAGTATTATTGGTCTGTCTGCTTGTGTGTCTGTCACACGATTCAGCCACAAGGGGAAGTTTAGCCACTTCCCTAACGCCCAGCCATCTTGAACTGGTAGGTGCGTTTATACTTGTGAACATTACCGATCAGAAAGCAATATTACGCATATCTGCGGCGCAACATCAATACGTAAGTATTAGGTGGTGTGTTCCTTTACTAAAAACACATAGATACGTAATTCCAAATACCCTAGTGTTTAAAGACCCCAGTGTTTCTTAGGCTGCGCTAAAAATGCGACACCATGCACGAAAAATGCCACTGCCTACGATTTGGTGCTGCCACCTGGCATTTGCCTAGGGCTTCTGCACAGGCTCTTGTTTGCGGGCGGCACTGCCAGATGGCGTCCAAATCTCACGTAGCGTAGTACGGCCGGCAGAAGACTATCGTCTTTGTACGACATTGGCAGCGAAGCACGCAGATATGCGGCCAATTTTTTTTTTCGTGAGTGTGAAATCAATGCGAAGACATTTTCTGAAGCCTAGGCACCACGATCAACATTACAGTGAAGGAAGTCAGAGGCTGAAAAAAAAGTATGAAGGGTGAAAGGTAATGCAGGAGTAACCCTTGTTGGCCCAACTTGCTTAACCAGTTAACCATTGCAGGAGTTGCGCTATACCGGACAACGCACGGAAATAGCAGGTGAGGCATCTAAGTGCCACTAACAAGGAAGTTGTTAGTCGCACCTGGCTCGCTTACCGTCTACTTGTACGCATAGTTTAGTACACAGCCATCCATGCTTTAAAAAAGAAGATAGATTTGAGTCCGAAAGTGTGCACAACGTTATGTGCACGGCAGCTCTACGAAGCGGGGCATACATTTTCTTTTTTCGCTTTTTTCCAGCAGCGGTGCTAATTGGCCGCGTGAAGCGCCAGGTTGTTATGCTCTGCTCGTTGTAGTCTCTACTTCCGTATTTTTAGTTACTGGAGGAGTGTGGCGTTCGAAGTCAGGAGTGTAGCCGGGGAGGTTCGGTGTCAAAGCACCCCGCGAGATTTTGTGAGGGACGCATAACCACCCCGCCCACCTCACTACTTTCGACCTTTTTTTGCACATATTTCATATGCACTTCCCTCATCATATAAGACCCCGCGAAACATATTGTATAAACCCTCCCCGAAAAGTATTTCGGGCTAGGCTCCTGCTAGAAGGGAACGGCAAAGCATCGTTTTCTTGCCTAATTAAATCGGTACGTTATCTAATTGTGCATTCAAGCTGTATGACCTATCTTAAAGGCACCCTACTACACTTCTGCGACAAAGTCAGAAAAAAATGCCAATCGCTCGTGGAGACACTTGCAAACGTGTGAGCCAATTATTATTGCCCCCCATTGCACAACCTAGAAAATTTCCATTTTGGCTTTAAACGCAGTAGAAAATCTGTCGCTCTACATTGCGCAAATGACGTCCCAAGGGAGCATCGAGTAGTCGCTTGGGGAAGAGCTACCATTGGCTTATTTCGTGGTTATGGCGAAAAAATAGCTGAAGAGGAACTCCGGCGGTTTTTCGTTCTTCGCCATGTTCTGGTATTGATGTTTTCCACTGGTACTGATAGTCCAGTATAGCAGGCACGGTGGTTAAATTTGCTGAGAAATTCACGAATAATTTAAAAGCTGAATGGACGATGTGTTCTAACCGAAACCAAAACGTGTGGACGTTTCGTGCAGCGTGGATGACGTCACGGCCTCACCACCATCACAAATATGGAGCTGGTGCCCGAAAAATGAAAGCGACGATGTTATCCTACGATATATTGAGTTATTCCAGCTTTCTTGAATGTGACAGAGATAATTGAGCGCTGACGCATCACCGTTTTGCTGTTGACCACCCGTCTGCTAGGATAGGCAGCGTTGAACGTAATGACGTCAAAAACTCAGGTTGTCCCGCATGGCAATGTGCTAAAAAATTGAAAATTCATTTTCAGGAAAACTAAATGACTTACAAGTGCCTGGCTTTGCATATATTAGTAAAGTACCGACGAGATCGTGTAGTATGCCCCTTTTTGAGCGTGCTCCAACTTTCTGAAACCTAATTGATACAAACAACCGCATCAAACGCGCTGCCGCAGACAACTTCCGGTAACTGTTTCTTGCAATTATACATTTTCACGAAAGACCTGTTTCAAAGGCCGTTCAGTATACAAAAGTTATTCGTACATTTTCAGACAAAATAAAGGCGTGCACTTACTGAAAAGTGACAGCCATGATTTGAGGACACGTTAGTTTTCTAATTATTTGAAAATAACTTTTGCTAGTCAAACCTCAAACTGTTGAGAGAATGCCGGCTTCTGTCTTATTCTTCAACTAGCAGAAGAATGAACATCTCGGCGAGTTTGTTATACTCAGAAGTACGCAAGTGTTTTCATGAATTTCTGACGTGTGTGGTCCTTCGCTAGGACAGCTCTGTGGAGCCCTCCCATAGTAGAGTACGTTGTACTCTGAATCGTTAATCAATACTACCAAGCACACTGACCAACCGTCTATAGAGTGTTTCAAGCGTAAGTAGCACGCAGACACCATTCAGGAGGCGGCGTCAGCGATAGCCCAATATTTTGCGTTGCTTGCAGAAACTACCTCAAGCTCCTACACCTAAGCGAAGCCACCTCGCACTTATAAAGGACTCAGCCGCCGCGGTGGTCTAGTGGTTATGGTACTCGGCTACCACCCAAACTACAAGAGAAACTAGGGCTAGTCGGTGGTGATTCATCATGTGGAACACCAGCGCTAACGACAAGGACCAAAGAGTTGAGCTGAGGACCAAAGTGTTGAGAGTTCAGGACCAAGGAGTTGAGTTGAGGGCCAAAGAGTTGAGAGTTCAGCGCCTGTGTCGTGTGGTCCTTTTGTACTTGTCGTTAGCGCTGGTTTTCCAGGATAATGTGCCACCCAAAGAAAAAAAAAGCGCGGGATCGAATCCCGGCCGCGGCGGTCGCATCTTCGATGGAGGCGAAAATGCCAGAGGCCCGTGTACTGTGTGTTGTCAGTGCACGTTAAAGAACCCGAGGTCGTCAAAATTTCCGTAGCCCTCCACTACGGCTTTCTCTCCTTTCTATCGCTTTCATTCCCTTTCCCGTATCCCCAAGGACGCTGAGGCGTGATGCCAACATGGGCGGCCGAACAAAGCGTCATTTCCTTAACTGAACCACAATAACGGCGTCATCGGAAGTACACGGCGCGAGCCAAGACGCCAGACAGCTGGGACAAAGACAGCTTGACCGAAGGGTTCATTGACCCGCACTCGGAAGACACCATGGCCGCCGTTACGAGGGCATCACTTTACACAACCAGATTATACATTTTATTCGAAGGAAGTATTCATAAGGATTAGCAAAAGGATGTTATGATTAGATTTAACACTTGAAATACAGTTATGTAAAGAGATGTGGGCTTGCATGCAGCAATTACTAGAGCCACTGATGTATTAGGTCACCGCATATGGTGCTTGACCACAGATGAATCTACCCCTTGACTATCACATGATCGAGGCCTATCAGCCATGTTTTTCTCCTTTAAATTTTGCAAGACTAGGCTTCAAGACTCACGTTACGGCCGCTTATAGTGTTATTCCTGCCACCGTGCGCGAGAGCGTGTTAGAGGGGGCTCCAGCATATCTCCAAGAAGTATGTGAACATAACTTGTGATACCATGACGACGAGAGTAGATTTACGACACTTTCGTTTCCACGACAGTGATATTTTAGCATGAACGCCTAGATCGGGACGTCAATATAGGCTGAATAGCCGCGTTAAAGATTGTGCTACATAATTAGCGGTACTTCAGTGAGTAAAAAGAAATAACACCTCGAAATTCCCACGTTTCCTTCCTTTGAAATTTCATCGTCGGTGCTTACTGTTCATCTACTATTCGAAAAATATTCGTTATTTGGAATATGTACTATTCGATATGAGTACCAGATAGAATACAAGACTATTAGATTTATTAGTCGAAATTTCGGAATATTCTCACGCCCCTATACATAGGTCTCCTGAAACAGGTCGTGCTCACTAAAAATGCTTTTCGAGTTTCAATAAAATAAAATTGAAACTGCTTCATTTAAATGGCAGTTTGCTCTATGCGAAAATGAATTCCGGCTCGAGTTTCAAGCAGGGAGATAGAGAGCTATGTACAGGGCTTATAAGAAGAAAACAAAAAGAAATAAATATCCTGCCTGCGCCACAGAAGTATCGCAGGACGAGTTTAGAACAGCCGGACAGGTGCGAAAGAAGCACGCAAGCGAGAAGATGGAACGGACTGTGATGGACTTCAGGGAAAGAACCAGAGACTTGGCCTCTGGAAAAGTTGAGAAAAGTTTCAGCATAACTTCCAGCCGACCTGACAGCTCAGTGTAGGTTGAGCGATGATGAAATCCAAACAAATAATGTGCATCAGAACTGTTCTACCTGCGGCTAGAGCAGCATCAAAACAAACTTGCGGTTACTTTCCGGCGCGCGTTTGTATTTTAATGTGAAGGTGTGTTCTCTGTGTTCTAACACAAAGGTTTTACGGAACGCAGGAATCTACAGAAATCGTTTCAGCGACGTCGCTAAAAAGAGTGCAGCAGCTCTCTGGCGTCCACGTGAGATGTACCTCGCTTCACCTCTATACTTTTCAAATTTCTGCTTTTCCTTCACTTTCAGTTTCTTTCTTGGGCTTGATTCATTTCCGGTTTCACGTCACTTCCGGCTACAGCCTAGTTAAAGAGGAGTGTGGCGAGAAATGACTACGGGAATCTGGCTGCAAGAGGCCCAGAGAAGACGCCTCTAGCTACGGGCATTGGAGAACGCAGTGAAAGGGTAAAATACGAAAATGACACGCTGTCAGCATATCTTGAAATATTAGCAATTGAAAATTCCTCGGATATTTTTGGCGCCAAGACAGCGATGCGGTTATGAAACCCGCCGTAGGGGATGGGTCCGGAGATTTCAATCACCTGATGTTCTTTAACGTGCCCTGTAAGCACGCAATACACGGGTATCTGTGAAATTTCCCTCTTCACTGAAAATGCGACCGCCTCGACCATGGTCCAACACGCGTACCTCGGATCACCTGTCCCGCTCCAGAGCCGCTGTACGACCTTCATGGCTTGATTGACTGCTGACTCTGGTTAGGTTAAGGAAATGACGCTAACTTCTCCACGAACGCTCTTGCCAGCCCCCTCTAAACTTACCTGGCAGGCCCTACTAAGGACAGCCATCGATCTGGGAGACCAAGTTAAACTGGTCACTTGGGCCGAGGGAGTCGCCCCCAAGATGGGCCACCCTGAGGACCACCCTCCGTGACCATGAAATAAAGATGTTGTCACCACCCTCTCTGCAGCCAATGTCGGGAGCACGGCTAAGCGTCCAAGGGGGAGGGGGGTTAGAGGAAAGGGTCTGAAAGAGATACAAAACAGAAAAGCCTTCGTGTGTAGGACTCTGGAAATTTTGCCCACCTGTGGTAATGCGCGTTGTCAGTGCACGTTAGAGAACCCCAGGTGATCTAAATTTCCGTAGCCCTCCATTAAGGCATTTCTCTCCTTGTTATCTCTGCCAGTCCCTTTGCCCTACCCCACGGATGCTTAGCCGTGCTCCCGAGAGGGGTTGAAGAAATTAGCGTCTTTTCGTTAATCGAACCACTATCTCGATCATCATGATCGTCACCATGACCACCACCAGCACCTGTGGTTATTTAACGTGCACTGACAATCGAAAGAAGGATGCGTTGGATATCCCGCCATATCACGGCAAAAGAGGCTGTGCCGAAATGTGCGCACTATTTATTGGCCTCCAACAAGACGTACGCAACTACTTCTACGAAGACGTTTATGACTTCTACTTTATGACCACTGTCTGCGAAATACGGATCAGTCGTGTTTTTATATATATATGCGCCTTTAGGGTCTTGTGCGATGTGTCTTCGCCTATTTGGGCACGCATGCGTAGTTTACGCAAGTGCTTGCATGTGTGTCCTTTATGGCCGCATACATCTGCGCGTACAAGCGTATACTTCGAAATGTCCGCTTCGCGCGAGTGCTTGAAAAAGTGCTCCGATGATTGAGACAGGCAAGCGCCTGCACCCGCATAAATGTAAAGAAAAGAAAAAGCTCGTTTCCTGAAGAGCCCTTAAAATGAGTAGTGCAAACTCTGGGCGACAGGTCGACACCCAAGGAACTGATAGAACTCGACGAGTGGGTATTCTCTTTTTTTTTCATTTCACTTCGTTACGCTATACATTGCGAAAGTGTAAACATCGCGCGATGACGCAGTAGATGAAAACATTCTTTACTGAAGAAAAAAGAAGGGGGGGGGGGGGGGAGGAGGGTCTCCATACCGGCACTCCTACGAAAACCTCCGCGATAGCCCACGCCCGGCGCACGAACGCCCGGCAGATCTCGGGGACGCCGTAGCGAAGGGTGCTTTCCCACTGCTCTGAGGTAGTAGAACTTCCCAGAGAGGCAGAGAGAAATAAAAAACGAAAAAGCATTAGAGAAAAAAGCAGGCCGCTCAGCAGGCTTCACTGAATCATTGCGAGAGTGCTGTGTCCACTGGAGCGCTGCGAAGTGTGTCTACGTGTCCAAGCAAACGATCATAGAACAAAATGATACAGTTCCACACGGTATACAAAAGCAATGCGGTGTTCCGTGGGTGTCCCATAGAAGGCCGCTGTTTTCAAGCTTGGACGGTATCCTCGCTCCAGGCTGAAAATATACTTGGAAACCGCGGCAAAACGCCGGCTTGTACGGAGAGAAGCTTTTTCACCGGGGAACGGTAAACAGTCCATAAGTAAAATGAAAGCAGCTAGTCTGGCCGTCCGTCTGCTATTACTTCGAAAACATTTGGGAGCTGTAGATGGGACAGCGTAGCTTCATTTCCGTGTCCGATTCCGGTAATCGTTCTGAGAGCGAAGCCAATGACCGTGTCCAGTTCTGCGCTGGACAAATGTTGTTGGGAAATGTGGTTTATCGCACGCGCGAACTCAGAGTGGGTTGAGAGCGGAAGACAACTAAACGAAAACTAAACTCTGAAAATTGGTGTTGCCTCGTGAAGTGCGAGTTTTGAAGAACTTTTTCATGTGTCGCCCCCTGTGGGCAATCTCTACAAACTTTGCTAATGGAGCGGCGCTCGGATGGCCACAGTACTGTGGGTAGAAACGTATCACTTGTTCCGCGCAGCAGAGCTAAGACTATGAGGCGATAGAACGCAAATTCTTCCGAAGTGACAAGAAATTCCATCATTCAAACACGCACCTGCGAGCCGCTGCTGCCAATGCGGGCACCACACTTCATCCTCCTCCTTCCAAGGCTGCAGCTGCACTGCAGCGCCCGCCACTGGCAGATGGCGGGCCACGTACGGACACGTTTAAATGTGTTCGCCCTACGGATTGGTCGAAGAGGCCTTTAGCATCCGCAGCACTGCATGGAACTTCTTAAACAGACTATAGAGTCCTTGAAAAAAAAAACTATGACGCTAGCCTCGGCCAGCCCGGCGTGCCAATATCCTCTGACGCCTGCGCGCTGGTGCAGAGAAGGACTAGGCCCTACAGGGCTGCCGGAACGTTCGAGTTTGTTTTGTATGCGGAAAATTTTAGTGGCGCTTGACAGTGCATTAATCTACCACTTGTCTGACCACGTGACCGGGGGGCCCCTTTCGCATGATTCTGCTCCTCCAGATTTTTACTACTATGCTCCAAGATTGTCATGTGACGCCCCCTCGTAGCTTTTTTCCTTCCTCGACGCAATTTTTCGGTCCTGCCACCAGCAGTATCGCACAGGGATTGTTTTACCCAGAGTGCCGGCTTTGCCAATAGACGCGAGAACCTGAGCGCGGCAGTTGCCACTATACCACTACACGGCAACACAACTCTTTTAACTTCTTCTGTAAACGAAGAATAATCGTAAAAAAATGATTTGCTTCTTGAGGACCAGTGTTTCCTGAAGAAACACTAACGAGCCCTTCCCTTACAGGGAACAGGGATTCACGCGAAGCTTGTCCAGTTTCGAATACATGATTACGGGGCGCCTAAGTAACGACGGTGTGTCTGTGTGTCCGTCCTTTATGTCTGTTGCTTCTGCGCCTTGTAATCATACTTTCCAATTCGCACCAACTTACTCAAAAAGAAGTCATATTATTATTCCACTCGAGTGCCATAGGTTTGCTTCGCTGGGCGCTATAGGTTTACTCTGCTGCTCAATATGCATAGCGCACAGAAGAGTATTTGTCGTCTAGAAGACGTATATATGTCCCTAACGAGACACGCTTGTATATGCAACGTGTGCGAGCAGAGCGTAGCACCCCCCTGCCCCCCCTCCTTCCATTGCTATCTTCCAGAGGAACTTTCTTCGATGGTGTCGTGGAACCCCGTTTTTGCGTGCAAATTATACCAGCACAGCAGTGTTTCCCACTGTATGATGAAAGAGGGATATTGGTCCTGCTACATACAATTTAAGTTAAAATGATCCACTTGCAGCAGAAATAGAAGATTTTTCCCGCAGGAGGCAAAGACTAAAGGCTAGAAGCCTGATGAGGTCTCCACCTCCTAATGACTAACACAGCCCGACTAACCCATCACATACCATACATATTCCAAAGGTAAAAGAGATATGCTTGGTTTTAGATAATCTGTTGTTTTGTGGGGTTTTACGTCCCAAAACCAGTTCTGATTATGAGAGACGCCGTAGTGGAGGGCTCCGGAAATTTCGACCACCTGGGGTTCTTTAACGTGCACTGACATCGCACAGCACACGGGCCTCAACATTTCGCCTCCATCGAAATGCAGCCGCCGCGGCCGGGATGGTTTTAGATAATCTCTCTGTGTATTTACGCAAGCATATACATTTAGTATGATCTTCACACTCATGAGATATGCTTATTCCGGTATACCTATATAGGGGATAGTTATTGTTTTCTGCTGAACGCTATAAGCGTGTAGTATAACTACAATGTGCACTGAAGAAGCCAAGGACCTTGACTGAAGTAATGCATGTGCCTCAAATTGCGTAGATATGCTTTTGAAGTCTGTGACGTCAGACAAGATTACCATAACTGACGTAGTATCGCCCAATCGGTGTAAGGAAATAGGCATTTTCGGCTTCACTGCAGTCAGGGAAACAAGATACAAAGAAAGATTTGCAAGAGCATGTATTCAGCCTGAGTTAGGTCGGTCTGGTCAAGCAGTGCGTCTACAAATATACAAGTGGCTATTGAATATGTACGGCCTACAAAGAAAATTTCTCAGCTATCCACACAATGAAAAAGGACACACGAATTTGGATACCAGGTGCTTTTTCGCAAAAACAGGGATCACGCCTAAGGCAATATGTAGGCGAGAAACGAGCTTGTCGCCTGAAAAAGTAAAAGGAAAGAAAAAGAAATAGTCGGCTAAAAGTTGTGCCAGAGTTACGAACCACACATTCAACGGTTTTTGAATAGATTATGGTCATCAATCTTGGGACTACTGACGCTACGTAATACGCTGACAGCTCGAGCTGCTCTTTCTCTTTAAAAAAGGAATAAGAAGAATAAAAAAGGAAAAACGAACCCAGCTGCGTCCATATCTCGCAAGGCAGAGCTTGAACTCTATGTAAATTTTCATCTTTTTCAGAGTACGAAGCAATGCGGGAATAAGTTTTCATACTCCGTTCAAACGTAAACGCTGTTTTACAATTTGCGAAGCGTAACCTAAAGAAAAGATAATAATAAAAGACAACCCATTCAATTCTATTCGTCGTAAGCTAGTAAGAGCTTCCTCTGGTCCTCTAGTCCGGCGCCATATTTCACACCGTGTGCTGGAAGCAACTTCGCCGGCCAAGATGAGCTTGAGTATGAAGAAGCACAACGCGAAATAGCAAATTCAGGATGGTGGATATCGTTTGAAGGAGGCAAAAAAAGAAGGCCCGGACAAAGAAAATGACAAAATTTCATTTCCGCTCTGTCCAGGCACGGCATACCTGTCGCCGTATTTTTACGTTTCCTTCACCGTGCCAGGACACGCCGTTAAAAGGTTCCCCACCGGGCAGTCCGCCTTATAAATACCTTTATTCCTGTATAGACGACGTTCTTTTTTCCCCTTCTTCATTTATCCTGGCCCTCCGGCTTTCACACAACTTCCGGCTTTCTCGCAAGCCAGGAGACGGTGCAGGGTTTTTGCCTTAATATTCGAGTTCTCTCGCTCCCCTTCACTTTTCTCACTTTTGACTATGAACAGTGCAGTTCCAGTTTATATGCTTTTCATCTGGTACGCCAAGGGATCGTTTTCCTTCCTGAGGAAGCTGGCACATTCCGATAACAGTGCCATCTGTCATGAGGCATATTTCGCTGGTGGTACGTGCTATTGTGCACGAAGCTGCGCACTGTACGGGCTGTTCGTGAAGAACCTCAGACGCAGCAGTACGCCAGCTACAGAATCACTAATTCACACAGTCATATCTCTGCGGCCCAGAGCCGCCGCCGACTTACACGGCCGCTCGCACATGCCGGTGTAAGGATATAATGGCTGCGCAGAGCACTATTTTGAGCTTGTCTTCGTCTTACCCACGAAGAACCGAATGTGCTGCATGGCATGGACGAAGAAAAGAGACAACACTAGAAGGCGGTGTCACGTGATTACACTAGCGTTGCCAAGGCAACGTCCTCTGACGCCTTGTGCCTTTGGATAGTAGTAAGCCCAGTAGTAGTAGCAGGGGGCGGCAGAAAGTTAGGTAGGCAGATGAGATCAGGAAGTTTGCGGGGATAAATTGGGCCCAGTTAGCACAGGACAGGGATAATTCGAGATCCATGGGAGAGGCCTTTGCCCTGCAGTGGGCGTAGACAGGCTGATGATGATGATGATGAAGCCCACATGGTTGCCTAGGGGGACCTAACGCTTGCCTATCGCATGACCAGGGCCCATTGTCCATAATTCTTCCTCTTGAATCTTGTTTATGACTGGGCTTCGAGGTTGTCACGTGACACCACCGTCCTAGCTTTCTTTTTCCTTGAAGCGTGCATTTTGGAATCGTTTGAAAACAGCCGGTTGCGCGTCATGAAAGGTGGTGCTAGTGGAGTTGGCTCGTCTTTACGAGCTACCTCCGTGGGCCGTCATGAACTGGTCCGCGTCAGGTGCGAAAGGCGGCAGCTTGAGAAGGGTAAAGAAAATTTACGCGAGACATATCTACGATACGTCGTGTTCTCGATTTCAGAATGATTTCGTATCAGAGACACGGGCAGTACGTAAGCAAGCTTGTCGGTAAGTGCACGGAGTGACACTTTTGACACGCTGGGACATGTCGCGAACCTTACCCCGTACAACGCTTCGCGTCCTCGGCCATAGGATAGGGCACTATATGACGGCGTCGCAAGAATCATGATGCCATTCCGTGAGACTAAGCTTTCCGATATTCGCAACTCCAGAAAAAGTGGTTCACCGGCAACATTTCTCATATGAACATAGATGGCGTCTACATCCTGGGTCACAGCTGCGCTTTCGCTTAGCGCTGTGCTAAAGTTTCTTGACTGCGGGGTCGAATCACGATGCTTCATCGAAGGCGAAAGGGTTCTTGCTGCCGACCATCTAATATTAATCGGCCTAAAGGATTCGAGCGGCGAAACAGCGGAAATAATTGCGCCTGTGCGTTCAAACGTCGCACTTGGTCGGAGACCGACGATGTCGACCTTGGATCGGCTGGTTCCAGGAGCGTCCGCTAGGTGGCGAGCATTTAGATGGAATCGCGAATACAGAGCTTTGTTCTATAGGCGATGCCACAGGTGCAATGCAATTGGCCTGGGAAACACGCTGAGCAACACGTGCGCGCGATTACACTGCTTTTTGAACCACTCACATGGTTCTGCGCGTAGCAAAGACGAAAAACGGATGGGCTGTGGCATTATTTTAGTGAGTGGCAGGACAATTTCGCGGTGAAAGCGCGCACATGGAACTTAGTGAACGAACTGCTTTCAAGCAGATGTCAAAAGACAAACATTCAACGCGCCCGGAAAATCCACTCGTTATGCATACGCTGCAGTTGGAGAAGTCGCCAGGCCAGGAGTCAGAGTGTTTTAGAGTCAGAGTCACAGTGTTCAGGAGTGTTTCGTCAGAAGTGACCCGTATTACAGAGACGTGCTGAAACAGCGTTTCTCTCCATTTCTGTATCAAGAAAAAAAGAAAGGAGGAGATGGCCGACTTACCTTCAAACGGTCAGTCGAACACAGCAGGCGGTGCATTGAATAAAAAGAGAAAAAGAAACACGATCACATTAGTTCCACTATCAAATACGCTGGGTAGAGTAGCAAGTCTAGGCTCTGACTGTGTGCAGTGATCAATTTGCTGACCGCTTGCAAGGTATAAAGTCGACATGCGCAAGCTAACCAATGCAGATAACAAACACAGTCATCACTGGTATAATTGTTAGCTATCCTATTCGGATAGTATACGACTCTTCTGCGTCAATACAGCAATAAGTCACGGACATTGAATTCTGAGTAGCGTGAATGCTCACGCACAAACAAACACAAAACAGACACAGACATATTGACAGTTGATGATGATTTCTGCGGTTTTACGTCCAAAAACCACGTCGTCGTAATGGAGGGCTCCGGAAATTTCGACCACCTTGGTGTTGCTTAACGTGCACTGATATCGCACAGTGCACGAGCCTCAACATTTCGGCTCCGTCGAAATGCAGCCACCGCAGCAGGGATTCGATCCCGCGACCTTGGGATAAACGCGTTGTCTGCAGCTTCTCATATTCGACCCTTTGCTGTAGCGTATAAGCAAACGAACTACAATATATCGATTCCGAAGTTATCCGTTTAGTGGTCTTTAGTTAAACGTATAACTCAGAGGACCCTTCTGTGATACCATCTTCGAGTATTGTTACACAGACTCACGTAAGGATTGCAGACATTCAAAGATGCCCTAGCTAGTCTCAAAGGATATGTAGCTCTGAAAACAAATTGTGAGAATATCAGTAAAGAAGGACAGCGCGGGGCTACTGTATTCGCATTATTACGTCTTCGCACAGACAAAGATGCTACCACTAACGCAATGCCTAGAAGACCTTGGTCACCCAGTCCAGTGCCTCGGTTGGCCAATCTGCATTGAGAAACATGTACTGGCAGAGTGCGACATACTAAATGAACCGTAGAAGGCTACGGGGCGTAAAGATCCCCCCAAACCGGAAATTTTATTGTAATGGTCTTATTCCAAGCTCTCAGAATGAGAGTCTCATGCAAAATAGGCGCTGATTTTACGATTGCGGAGTTTCCGCTTGTGGATGTCTGTAACAGTTCAGCCTTTGTGCGTAACCAAACGCGCATTTATGAACGTTGAGTGCAGTCACAAAATAGATAGTTCTGGTTTCCGTATTTCTTGAGTGCCCATTACCATAAGCTACGTCGAATAAGTTATTCAGCCTGCAAAGTGGTTAAGCAGTGCTTACAGCCAGATCTGTATGCGCATATAAAAGTTATAGTTACTTTAACCATGGACGCGGTTATGAAATTATTAGCGCATACTGAGAAGCAACGCCTCGTAAACATGTATCAGATGCATTCTCCTCTGGATGAAGCGACATGTGGTGAAAGTGTGGGAGAACGAGTCGCAACATTTGAGTATGAGGTACAGACATGTGGACCTCCCTTTGAAACAATTCACAAATGTGCTCAGCTATTGCCGTAGAAACACTAAGAAGAAGGCTGTATTGTATACCTAGCACACCTTAATCGACACTTAAAGCCCCTAAAAGCACCTAGTCCATCCATATATACTCCACCGAAATCGGACTTAATCCATCTAAATACATCTGAATTCACCTTAATGCACTTCAATCCATTTTATTTGGCTATAGAGCTTAATGCACCTTAATCCACTTCATTCGACCTTAATCCAACCAAGGTTTTAAGTTCTACTCCTCTTAAGATCCGGGCTTCGGTTTGTATAAAGTAATGGGTTCGAGTCCCACCGAGTATTTGCGCCATGTAGAATCGCTAATGAATGGTTAATTAGCTTTGACAATCAGTATACAACCTTTATACGCGGTGACATGCTTTGACTCGTTTCTGGCCTTGCTTAGGCCATGCACTGTCCCGTTAACGTCGATGCCGAGGTCCTAGACGGGCCCTTTCCAGTCAGGCATATAAGGGCTTCGCTTAATGAGTAAACGGCGGCATGCCGTCCTACCAGGGGGAGAAAGGATATGCTTATCAGACACACCTTGTGAGCCCTCGAGAATTATCATTACAGCCTGGCATGCCTTAACGGGTACATATATACATGTGGATGCGCAGGGATCTCTGTAAATCACCCCAATCTAAAGATTGCCACATGTACGAAGAGATCGAACCCACAGCCTCGAGTTCAGCGATGTAGCGACTGTGTCTAAGGAATATAGCGAGAGCTGCTGTAGGGAGAACCAAGTCCTGGCAAGCTGCTTTTGGCGAACAATATTACATTTTTCATAGTTTCATATTTCATCTGCAAGTAAGCCAAATGGTCCTCTTTCTACGAGCATGACAGAACTAGCAGGCATATTTAAAAAAAAATTCACGCATCTCCACGAAGTGAACCATGACGAGTGGGCGAAGCCCTGGGGATCGTTCGGTGTTACCGTAAATCATCCGTGACATTGCCCACTCATGCATGTAAATGAGTGAGAACGTGTGTGTATATTTACACACGCATTGTCATTTATGCTCGTGGTCTTCATGAGATTCCTGCGCTCCCACGTCGTCGATCGTGCCCAGTTCCGGATTACTTTTGGTTAACGCGCACGCTGCGAATCCTTATGGTTCAGCTACGCACAAGAGAAATCTCCCACCGGCGCTACATTGCAGGTCAAGATCCTAGTGCCTATATATAAGGGGTGGCCGGTGAACGGTCGTGCAGCGCAAGCAGTCTGTTTTTTCAATCAAGAAACTCGCTAGCAGACACTGCCTGCGTCAACGTTGTCTCTCGCGGATGAGGGCGCGTTCTCGTTCCTTGCCAGCTTGGGCCAGCAGTTGCGCATGCGCAGTGGGGGTGTGGATGGCGCTGGGGCAGAACAGGCTCGACCATAAGCTGCTTCGCGTCTAAACAACGCTCTCCGCCCAATTTTAGCACCATTAGGTTCTCTGAGGGTATAATCTAACGCTGATATATAATGTGACAAAAAAAATAAAAATACCTCTAAACCGCCTTCTACAGCATAAGTATTTTGTCCATAACTTTTCTTTACATTTAAAATTCTCTCTGCGGCATCAAATCTGGGATGTTTTTTGCTTATATGTAGAAGCTCTTCACAGCCTTCAAATCAAGCACAACTCTCAAATGACCTTTCTGTGTTTGTTGCTTTAATTCCACCTTACCTACACTAACACACTGCTACAATAAACATTGCCCATCTCTCACGTTGCACGAGTGCACGGTATGACTACATATACAAAAGAATGCTGCATGACACAGATATAGCAATCTGTATTAGTTACTGGCGTAGGTGATGTCTTGCCTCCTATCTCTTTGTTTCACTGTAATTATTCATCAAATCTGCTTTACTGACAGCAACCATACATATGCATCACAAGCACAATGGCTTACAGGTTACATGCCGCATGTACTGGTCGCGGTCACAATTTGCCTACGGTATCGAAAATATTGGTACATAACATATTTAAAACCTTCCGCCTGTGCGGCAGTATTGGCAACGTTGATAGAACTTACGACTTCAATAATACTTTTCTGCGCTGCGGCACCTGTAATATTGGTAGGTAATCACGGATTTGAAGGCTTCTTCCTGTGGTACGGAACTGGCAGTGTTTCAAAACTAGTCTCAACCCACGGCATTGCTAATGCTGTATGAAACTATGTACGGCTTCAGCAGGAAATATTGCTGTAAGGGGAACCTCTCGGCGTAAAGCGTTTACGTGGCGTATTCCCGTAACATGACGGCTTTTTGTTTACAGTGTAGCAATACGTCATCTTACAGTGTGCCTGCATTTCCTACGCGGTGTGTATTGTTAATTGGGGTACATTTCCCGATTGGACCACGTTGTGCGATCTGTGACAATAATGTGTTTCCGAGTCATCGAGCGCGACGGGTTTCTCTGAACAGTGTTGATTTAGCCTCCCGTGTACACACATAAACCTCTTTAGCTCTGCTTTTCTCTTCTTCATTTTCCTATTCCATTGCCACTTACTTTCCTGATATCTTAACGTCCCTTGTTTATGCCCTTCCGTCGAAAGAGCAGGCAGTCGATGTGCCCTTCTCTATGGCAGTTTGGCAGCTTCCTTCTCTCTTATTTCCTTTGCTTCCCTGTGTGGCAACATACACACACACACGCAATACTAACAATTGTCACTGAACCTGCATACAATGCAAGAGCACCGCACCAATGCAATGCAGCAACATGCAACGTTAACGCGCGAGTTACGATACACAAGGCTCCCGAAAGGGCGAAAGAACGCTGATATGACGGCACGACTAACAATGACTGTCAGTGAGCATCCCTCACCGTGAGGACGCAGTTACACCGAGTGCCTATGTTGCTCTTATATCTACTGCGGTAGATAGCGTTACCACAGCTGCCGAAGCGTTTAGGTTAGCCAAGCCGGCATACACTTGCTTTTCTGATCTGTCCCGCCATCGTATTCCTGCCTCCTTTATGCCATAGCCGAAGCAACGGACGATGCAAGGAAGTGCAGTGCTTATGCCCCCAAAACAAAAACAGAACTGCCGAAAAAAAAAGAGAAGGAAAAGCGGGACCAAAATGCTCCAGCCGCAGAAGAGAATGCGTGCAAGAGACCAAAGCGCGGATAGGAACCGCTAACCAGACACCGTGAAGTGACACATATCGGATAACTTGCTACGCCTCGCCGCGATGCAGAGGGATGTCCTCCGGGCCTGCCGGAAGGCTTGCATGTCCACCCCGCATGCAGGATAACGGACGCGCGCTTCCGTTATTTGTGTCTCATCCGGGACAGTTACGGTGTATGACTCGCCATGCTGTCCGCGGAGCCACGCTTCTGATGGTCAGTGATGCAAGGCAGGTTCACGCATCGCCGATCGTCATCGTGGTAATTGATCTTTCTATTTTTTTTTTCCTTCAGGCGAAGGTCTCGGGATGGTATGGCTGTCGATATTGCGTTAACATTGTGCGTTGAGGTAACTTGTTCATGGGTTAGTCGACGCTTGCTGAGGGACATAACTGAAGATAAAGAGAAGCAAACAACGTAGAGGGAAGATAAACACATGAAACGTGCAGGAACTCCAATGTCTATGTTGATTTTCTGGTTCATGTCTCATAACTAACAAGCAAGGAAACAGGAAATATAATTATGTATGAAAAGTGTGAGGACCCCGCAAGACCTTGTAATGTGTTTGAATGCAAAAGCATTCAAACACGCGCTCTAGTTATACCTTTCTTCAAAGAGGCTTAAGAGCTGCTGTGAACGAAGAATGACGCGTTTGATTGGCACACCTGTGGGCCGGGTTCGATTTCTAACCAACACAGAAAGTGTTCTCTGGATAACTATTATTCACTGTCGTTGCAAGAACCTCTCGGAGGAAATTGGCATCGGGGCCTATTCACGTTAAGAGACTTGTGACGTCATGCGACGTCGTTGTCGTAACGTCATCCCGCGACCCTCCGTCGTGACTTCTTCATATGATGCCATGGGATAACAACACCGCTTAGTCACAAGACCTTTAATACAACTTGTGTTCATGCCGGAAACCACGCGGCACCCTATTGGAAAAACAGAAAGAGTGGGCGTAGTGGAAGCCACCATCCAACATTGTGGTGGGTTAATGTAGTGGGAGGATCTTACTCTTTGCTTATACACAAAACTGTTGTTCAAACGTAATGAACAGATTACAATTGTAACTACTAGCTACGGCGGTTGTTGTTCAAGTGCAGCCATTACGAAGCATCTGGCAACATAGGAGTGAATCACTAGTTGCCTATTTAAGATTACTTCGAGACATCTCTGGGTAGTAAATGCAGCAAATACTCGCTTCCGAAATTCCCTGGTTAATAAAATGTTATTAAGAAGGTAGTAAAGCGCCCGAGAAGTTAGTAAATGCATGAATCTACTGTCTATTTACTAGCTTCATTTTTAAGAGTGAGGGGTAATCTAACTTAGGCTTTCCACAGCGAAGAAAAAAAATTAAGAGCATTATGAAGAATTCCCATCGAAGCCGCTGTATCTTCAACTTCATAAGGCTCATCAGCATCGCGGATGCATAGAGCACAAACGTGGAACGTTTGTGCTCTATATGTATATATAGAGCACAATATATATATATATATATATATATATATATATATATATATATATATATATATATATATATATATATATATATGCAAGCAGGTCGTAATGAATACGGTTTATCGGAGCAAGGAGCTGCCGATAGGAAGCTATATAGAATGAATGGATGTACGTAGGCGTTTTCGTTGTTACGTAATCACTCGCTTGTCATAAGATCGCGCAAGGGAGGGCATTTTGCGCTGGGTGTTGCCCGACACATCTAGACGCAACCGCATTTCCCCTGTTCGTATACAAGCATAAGCTCCCGCGCATTCTTTATCGCGGCTTTCTCGAAGCCGATGAAAAGGCGTAGTAATGTGACAGGCTGACACAGGGCTTTCAACACGGGGCAGGCGATAACCGAACCGCGTAATACCGCTTGCACGATGGACGACGCAGGACAAGGGTTCATATTTCAGGGAACGGGGGTTTTACGCCACTAGGACACGCCTTAAAGAGAAAGGGGTGGGAGGGGGCACTCGAAAATAGATTGGAAGTGCCCACACTCTGTAGATGCACATGCTCGTGCGAATTTATTGAGAGGTCCCTTCTTTCTGATTTTTTTCTTTAAATTCATGTTTCATTGACAACGAGTAATGAAAGCCCGAGGACACCAACAAGCAGTCTGCCAAGCGTTAAGTTCGAAAACAGAAATAAACAGCCACAACATACCTAAACTGTAAACGAAAGAAAGAAAGAAAGAAAGAAAGAAAGGAAGGAAGAAAGAAAGAAAGAAAGAAAGAAAGAAAGGAAAGAAAGAAAGAAAGAAAGAAAGAAAGAAAGAAAGAAAGAAAGAAAGATGGGAATAAACGTAAAGCTCTGGTGACTACGCTTCAAGGATGTAAAATACACCTCGTTTCATACGGGCTGTCGGGGTTTCTCCGAACGGCGACGATCCCTAAAAGCGCTATATATGGTTCGTGGTTATTCTAGAAAAGAAGTGATGAAATAAAGGCGCTGGTGCGTAAAATATGAATAGAGTCGCTGAAAAGACTCCCTTTATGGAACGTATGCTCCTCCGGTAAGAGCGCTGTTGCAAGTTTACGAGCCGCGTCTTGTTTTACCGTCCTCAAATACCGGAGGCTCTTCAAAGCGTCGGCACTCGCGTTCATATCGCCGCTCGCAACTTAATGGCGACTGCTATAAATTGCCTAGTGCGCTGAGCTCACGAGCTACCGTAGTCTCATGCAGTTGGTAGGAGGTACCCTTGAAATGCATCTTGTGGTAAACAGGAAACAACACGTAGCTTTAACCATTCTTGTCAACGTTCTTATCTTATTTTTCCCTCTTCCTTCGTAGATAAACTTCTAAATCAACCCTTCAAAAACTTGCTAAAGTATAGAACGTCTCACTATGATCAATCATGGGCATTTCTAAGCTTCACATACTTTCTATGATGAACAAGCTGCTAGCCGCGTAAGCTAGTGGTCCAAACAGTTTGTGTCTAACTTTTATAATTACGTAAATGAAGTCCTTTTTGATATTATTTGGTTTGATTTGTAAGAGGAGGCGCGGGAAAGTCACTGAATGGAGAAAGATGAAGATATCAGTCTGGAGGATTACCTCCAGCCAGTTACTGTGCGGCATAGGGCAAGGGAAAATGATATAGAGAGGAACAGAAGGATGAGAATGACAGGTGATTTGAGAGGTCGAAGATGTGATAAGTCAGTGCATAGTCGCGTTGTCCCCTGAAAAGGCAGATGACAGGTGACTGGGAGGTGACAGGCGTCTAACTGTGTGCGCTTCGGCCCCACTGCGGGCAGGTGTCGAGTTCGCGCGAGTCATTCAAAAAGAGCATGTAAACTAGTGCTTGCAAATATGTGTTAAACCGGCAATCCGGTTTAACGGGAGGGAAGTGAATCCGGTCTCGAAAACCGCTTATCCGGGTACTCGGGTTTCAGAAAACGGATGTCTAGGATATGCGTTTTCCGTAACCGGTTATCGGGATATTCGAATCTGCGGCTTTGATATTTGATGCCCCTAATAGTTAATTCAAAGCGGACGTCATGATCGACGTAGCCATATGAGCTCCCGCTTAGTGTGTTCGTGCAGTGTGAGTAAAATTTGGGACGCACATAACTGACAATGGATTACCACTACAAGCAGCTCCGCAAAACATGAGGCTGTAATCAGTCACTGTATTGTTTCCGTGTTGCACGTCGTATTTTACCATACAGTGTAAGACTGGCACAGCGTCGACTAGAGTGTAAGGTTATCCGAATTAGGTCTATAATAAAGGCAAATTGAGAAACAGCAAATGCAGGGCCAATAACAAGGGGCACATCATGTTTGGACGAACGGTTGCAAAGATGACTATAAACTTATTCCAAGAGAGAGAAATCTCCAATTTCTTTGCAGATTCTGCAATATAATGTCCAGTTATTCGAATATCCAAATATTCGGATAAAGAAAAGCGAATATACAACCAAACAACCGGTCACCCCAGCTATATGGTTTTGCTAATCAAATAACTGGGGAATCGAACGTTCGAAGAACCGGTTTTGCCCCAGAGCTGGTGTGATGTTGCGACACTAATGGAAACCTGCTTAAATTACCTCGGAAATATCACAAAGTCTGAGAAGGCGCGTTTGACATCGTCAAAACATCTTTGCGTGCAAGTTTCTCGTCCTCCGTAAAGTGCCGGTAGTGCAGACAGTGGCTACAGTGAAGTATCATGTTTAATATTACTTCTAGACGTTTGCGACATTCCGCCGAAGATATCGCCATCTTAATTACACGTTGAAGCTTCAAGCAAATATCCCAAGCAGCTCTACACTAAACCACTGAAGAGTGACGAAATGATAATTACTAACGGTATTCAGTCACCCTCTTCGCGTTCTTGTATCCTTGTGGCTTATAGCGGCTGTGGATTGGTCCTGCTGGAATGAGGCCCCAGGTTTGAATCCCGGCCCCGGGAAAGCATTTAGATGGGGGTAAGATGCATTACGAGCCGCGTACTGAGATTTTGGTGCTCGCGTTATGAAACCTCTAGTGGTCATAATTAAACTACCCTTCTAATGAGACTCCAGTTTTGGCACGTAAGAGCTAGTTGATCCCTAATTAAAATGTTTGTCTTCTCATTGGGCTATTTACCGATATTTACCGTAGCTCACATTACCGGGTCAGTAAAGCCTCATATTAAGTGACCATCAATGTTGTTATGTTGCAGCTACAACAGCAGACGCTAATGCCAGTAGCAAGATCCATGAATGGGTCAAGGAACATGTTCTAGATCCTTTACTTATAATTCGTGCCGGATGGATGTATGAAAACCCTTATTCCACCCGTTAGGGCTCATGTTACCGCCCAGCGGGCTGATTCCACGTCGGGACAGAAAGGCCGAATCCCTCTGCCGCGTCCCGGGCCCATCAGACAGCCCATAAGTCAGTTACAATTACACACTGCTACAGACTATTGTCCAGAGCATTGATTCACCAAGTAGTCAGCTTAGTTAGCCATTGCACAATGCGAACAAATACGGTTCTTGAATTCGGTCAGATATTATCGTCAACAGCATTCTCATTCTCGGAAAGTGCGCGGAAAGGGCGCAGGTAAACGTCCTTTTCGACAAGAACTGCAACACATAACAGCATCCTCGAGCATCCAGGGAGTGCATGCGTCCCTAATGCCCAGGGGTGGCGCGTAGCGCCTCCGCACGCAGTGTACCCGCTTATGCGTAGGCGGACTGGTCAGCTACGCAAGTTTTCTTTTTGTGTGCGTGTCGAGCCCGCCACGGACGAGTGCGGAAGCGGCACGGCCGAGGGCCCAGCTGTCCTGCTGGACTCTGCGGCTAACGTCCCCTACAGCGACGTAATTAAAGAGACTGCCGCGCATCCGGTCAGCCAAACTGTGCAGAGTAAGCTGCGTGCGTTGGAGTTAAGGTCGACTGCGGGCGACGCCGCCTTATACGCATATAAGGCCGACGCTTGCGGGAAAAAGAGAAAGAGAGGAAGAGAGAGCGAGAAAGGGAGGGAGAACATATGTGTGTGCGTGTACGTGTGTGTGCCTGCGCCTTAGCAAGGCAAAGAGAGAGGGACACCGGGGGAGAAAGAGAGAGAGAGAGATGTGTGTGTGTGATGTGTGTGTGTGTGTGTGTGTGTGTGTGTGTGTGTGTACCTGCGCTTGAGAAATCGAAAGAGACAGGCATAGAGAGGCAGAGAGATCATATGTGTGTACCTGTCCTTGAGCAAGGGAAATAGAGAGAAAGGGTGAGGCAGAGAAAGTGAAAGAGCATGAGTGTGTGGGTGTGCTTGATGTCCTCGTGCTTCAGCGAGGAAAACTAAGAGAGTAAGTCAGGTAGACAACAAGAGAGGCAGAGACAGAGGGAGAAAGGGAGGGATATGGCCGAGGAAAACTCAGACAGTAACTTAGATAAACAAGAAAGAGAGAGAGACAGAGGAAGAAAGGGTGGAAAACGGTGACTCCTGGTTTCCGAATACGTTCCACCGGGAAAAGAGGAAGCACACGCCCACCTCCTACGCACGCCAGATGCAATTTCCGCGTACCTGCATCATCGAGCAGAAAACGTATGCGTATACATCGGTCTCAGTTGTCTCTTATACAAATGCTTGGCAGTACAACGCTTCCGGAGGGAGTGGTCGTGGGAACTTGTTGTTTATGCGTCTAAACACTATCCCGGTATTAGCTATAAACGGAAGCATTGTGGTGAGTATTGTATGCTGTTCGTAGCCTCTTCATCGCAGTGAATCAGTCAAAGCTTGTATTGTATCATCACCGATATCTTCAGATAATGAGTCATCATTTGTGTGTATGTGTGTGTGTATGCACTGTGCCCTTTTTCCGCTGTCATTCCACTTAGGTTATGAAGTAAATGCTTAGGGGTACATGCAATCTACTGCCGAAAAATATTGTGATTGCGCAAGAACTAATTTCCTTATTTCATTAGCTAATAGCCCTCGTACACCACGGTAACATTAGGTTCACGGAGAGTATTGAGCGCCGATTCGGTCCCACTGATGTCCCTGCGAGAACATGCAATGAAAGACGCCTTTTAATACTCTCCATCAATTTTGTTTCACTTCGCCCTCCTTTTTATTGTGGTGAACATGGGGACGGAGGATGGAGAGATGGGTATGAAGGACACCACGAGCATCACAGGACCACAATCAATCAATCAACCAATTAGTCAATCAAATATATGGCAGTGAATTAGTTCGGCTCACTGGGTTTACCTGCTTGACCCTGTTTTCCTCGTGCACTTTTTCTGCAAACACGAATGATCTCTCTCACACTCCACCGTCCAAAGTTTTCCGTATTCTTTACCGGTTTTCTCGAACGGGAAATAATTATCAGTATGTTGATTCTGTAGCATTTGCGGGATGATGACGTTCATTGGATTACTTAAAGAAGATGGAAGGTAGCATTTCATGGAGATGCCATGGGCTAAGGACATCAAATGATCCTGTTTGCTTCGTCCAACCTCAGCAATTCGTGTGCGTTTTAGGAGGCTAAAGATTTGTTAGCCAAAGCGGAGCAAGCACAGACAGATTACGGGCATAATACAGGAATATTTCCTTGAAAACTTCAACAACTTCCTCTTGTTTCCTTATTGTCGTGTGCATGCGGGTGCGTTGTCAATAGGCATTACAGTTGTTTTGTGCTTATTCCGTGGACGCGAAGTTTGCCCGAGTGCTGTAACGCCAGCTTTGGAAAACGGGCATAGTTGCACAACTTTACAAACGTGGAAAAGCGCTGCATACAAGGAAAAATCTAACTCACTTGCATTCAAACCTCGTTTTATCAAAACAAGTCATACCAAATATGTTCTGGACAAATGTGAAAGTTGGAGGGAGGGATATGGAAGAGTTGGTTGGCAGACAACCGTTTGTAGTAGTACAACGCTGGAAAAAAATTCCACAAAGATTTATGAGAAAGAAAATCGTCCTGTTTGGAGCCCCCTAGCCCGGAGGCCGAACCTGGGGCCATCGCCAATCTAGAGCGGTCGCTCTACCAATGAAACTCAGTGACAGGCTGGCGAATGAGAGCTCGAAGATAACTTGCTTGACAACTTTAAGTAGACCCTTGTGTAGTTATGTGCCTTATACAGATGAACGTTTATTACCAGCCGGTCTATAACGATTGTTTGCATATGAGGAGGTATTTGCTAAACCACTTGAAATTGTCCCATAGATAGACGTGTTCATAACCACTATTTAATGAAGTAAAGCTGTGAAGGTAATGGACAGCAGCAAATGAAGCCGCACTTTCTGTTTGAAGCCGTCATTATTGGATGCCCAAATATATATGCACGAATTCTCTCGTACACAGTTCATCAACGAAACAAAACATCGTTGCACGAATCTCAAAAGGCTCTGGTTGTTCTCATTCAACCACGCATTGTTGCTCGGGCACATTGATGCTATTGCACTCTCAGTCTTTCTTTGCTCGAAGGGGGACAGAAACAGAGCGAGAGAGAAAGGAGAGGTGGTCAAATAAATAATATAAAGGCAGCTCACCCAAGCTAAACTAGCTTGACCGGGAAGGAGGTTAACCTGATTAAAACTCGTTGACCGGGATAATCAGATTAACATCCGCTTCCTTTCCTCCTTCACCCCTAGCGCTAGAGAAGAATAATGGTGAAATTAACGCGTTTAACCTGCTCTTTCCCTACCTAACCATGTTAACCTCATATGTCCCTCGGGGAAGCTAGCCTCGTGAAGCCTTGGCGACTTGGTTCCATTGCACGTATCCGGCAGTGCGGAACAGGACAGGAAAGGAATCCGTCGAAAGGAAAAAAAAATCCCCTGCCGCCAATGCAATTGCAGTCCATGTACCCTCTCATGTGCTGCGCGAATATGGAGGTGGTTGTGGCAAAATGTGAAGACAACTGATGTTGGTCACAACCCAGGGTACTGCAATTTTCAGTTCTCAAGCACTGCACTTTGAAACCACGCAAGAGATGGCTTGCTGATATTAAAAATTTCTTGCATGTTTCGAGCGGCCGGTGTTTAAATCTTTAAGATGCGCACTGTTGCACGTAATAGACACAGCAAGAAGGAAGAGCGCTATTTTATGCCAAACATTGTGCGTAACGATTGCACGCCAACACGTCCAAGTAGCAACCTGTCCAGGAGCACGTATCATCCCCCACCAGTAAACTCATCACGACGTCAATTAGTTGCCAGTAAGTGCAGTACAGGAAATGCGCAATGGCGCTGTTCGTTCAGCAGCTCCGTGAAACATTGCTTGCATATGTGGAAACGACCCATGACGAAAATAAGTTACACATGAAGCGCTGTGTATTGTGCGTTCGTCTTTCACATGTCTATGTCCGAAAATTATATTTAGCGGATCTCGACAACTGGCCCACGACGTCAAATCAAGCTCAGATAAAGCTCACCTCGCCAGGCAATGTGATCGAGGAGACGCACATCCTAGCCAAGTAATCATGAATACATTACGCACAGACTCCTCATGGTCCGTAAGAATTCATAGACCGTATTCGTTATGATATTACATGATGAAGCTTTTTTGGCAGACCGGATACATTACTGGTAATCGCAAAACATTTTAATCGTAAGAAAACTTCGATTTTGTTTTATACTGAAGATCAGTCACGTGGGTCATCAAACTTATTACTTGCTCCTGTGTACAATCAACGACTAATGATATCACTGATGTGTATGTATGCTTTTGCTGCATTTTTTTGTAACTATCCCATTCATGTAGCCACAGGAGGTCCCCCTGTCACTTTCTCTGAAACTTTGGGACCTCCTTCTGTAATATACTAACCAAGCATTTCAACTGAAGCATTTAATAAACTTCACTTGACTGATAAGTTACATAGCAGTGGTACGTTTGTAGACATCCGCGGCCGCTTAGAATGCCGTAAGTCGAGCCTCTCTTTCTAGGTTGGTTGAAAATTGTGAGCTAGTCTTGCAGCTAAGATGACGGTTCACATATAATCTCCCATAAGCTTCTTGAAGGACGACAACGCTTTCCTCTTTACTGGTAAAAAGAAAGAAACAAAAAAAAGGCAATACGATCTTTCTAAGGTACTACAACGGACTAGGCGGTTACTGCCTTAATGGAACACGGTTAAATCGACTTTCAGAACAACGCGAGAAAGAAGCAGTACGCCCAGGATGTACGCCGACCTGTGTACATCCTCTGTTTGTCCAGTCGTTATAAGCACCATGTTCTATCAATAGAATCTTTCCTTGTTTCCTTATGCACCTCCGTTTCATCAAAGGGAGCCATGAAGTTGCGGTGACTGTAATCAACCGAAATTTCGCTCCCACTGCCCAAACAGATCAACCGTACACTGAAATGCGCCCAGCAAAGTGCAAAACCAAACATTGCGAACGGAACAACTTTCGTCGGCATGCGTTCCTGGGAGCTGTATAATAAAAAATAACGACTCAGAAGGCTTTAAACTAAACAGAATCAATATACTAGCTGATATCTCGAAACGTCTGGCTCGTAAAAATACCTGCCCCAAGTGAACAAAAGCTTTTTCCAGAAATGCTGTTCACTCGCCTAAAAAGCAACAGCGTTGTACAGATGCAGTCCCAACTCCTGTCTTCATTCGAATCATTTCCTCACTGGACTTGCACGATATCGATTTCAAAGCGAAGAGAGATCGGCGAAAGTGCCTGAGCGAGCTTTAAGAGCACAGAAGACTGGATGCCGAGGCCACAGATCAAAGGTTGTTTTGTCAGAGAACGTTGAAATATTTGGTACAAATTCGTACTTTCAAAAACAAAAAAGAAAAGCCCAAGGAACAGGCACACGACACAACCAAAGTTCAGTGAAAAAAGACAACGCGAGCCCTGGGTAATTGTGGTGTCTTTTCTTGCTCTTTTGTGTTTCGTGGCCACACGGAACACAGACGTCGGGCGTTTGTGTTATGTTTATCCACGTGTTTGTGGTGTCTGGTTTTCTTCCGTTGTTCGCCCCTGCTCAAAGACAACATAAGCAGCGCCAAAGCTATGACTGTGCGCTGCCTGTTCCTGTTTTTTCGCGTCTTTGTCTGCGCGCCTCACGTTCATCTACGATCCTTTGTCGTGTTTTACTTTACGTAAAAGGAAGCTTTAAACACAAACACAAATCGTTTACCCGGTCTGCGATGCGAAATTCCGCTTCTCTGGACTGGAAATGAGCAAAACTAAAAATTTCCAAAAAAGGAAGGACAGCAGCTGCACTGGGGTAAACTAAGCAAACGGGACAAAAAGAACGGGAAAGGGATGTACGGGTTTGTCGTGAATTAACTAGATGCCTCATGAATGCGCCAGCCACCCATTCAAAGGGTGGAGGAAGGACATAGTAAATTAAATTTCGTCACAATATGACGGTACTTTAGGGACACTCGACAAAGCCTTCGAGCTGTGGAATTTGCACTGCAGAAGAAAGCCAAATGGCAAAAGGGGGACACAACAGAACAATTATGGTTCTGAAGGAAGTGCAAGAAACCCGCTATTACGGTTTAAAGGGCAACATCGGTAACGCGACCACGATGTTTAAGAAATACGCTGGCGTCACGTTCTGAGAAACGTAATTAGTTTGCTCCGGAAAACATTTGTTCTTGAAGTCAGGCTGGCTTTATTCAGATGGCCTGGCATAACATCGCGAAATGGCAGCCCCCTTTCAAGAATTCCGCACCATTCTAAAACCACCATCGGACAACGTGCCTGAGTACAAGCAGCAATTTTTTCTGTCATAAAGGACGTATTGCCATAAGAGGAAAAGCTTAATATCTCTTCTTTTTAATTATGGACGCATTGCGCATGCAGCCTCTCAAATTACCGCGATGCGTTCGTGCGTTTCCCCACATACTGCTTTGTGTACTTTTTAAGGGCCTTGAATGTTTTACTGCACTGACTTTTCCACAGCTAGAAGGCTCTGACTCTGTCCTGAGATGCATTTAGTGTAATTAAATGTAGTTTTTTTAATAACACAAAGTAGATACAGGCCTACATAAACAAACGGTTCGGGAAAAAGCCGCGCCCATTATTTCGCAAATGCTTTCGCAGAGATTATTTCCCCTCACTCGGAGGAATTCCTTGAACGCGCCCACATGAAATCGAAAGAAAAAAAAAAGAAAGTTCTGGGAATATGAAGGTATTGAATTGATGTGACAAAGTCGAACGGGCGTGGCTCATCAAAGCAACGGTTTCGAGAAAGGGATTTGTGTTTGTCAGGTCAACAAGGGCTTCGCTCAGCAGCATTTGGTGTGTGTGTGTGCGTGTGTGTGTGTGTGTGTGTGTGTGTGTGTGTGTGTGTGTGTGTGTGTGTGTGTGTGTGTGTGTGTGTGTGTGTGTGTGTGTGTGTGTGTGTGCGCGCGCGCGCGCGCGCGCTCGCGCCCTCTCACAATCTCTAACGCTAAGTGGAAGAGAAGGGAAAGAGGAATGACGTCACAACACATGCCGGGAAAAGACAGCACGTGAAATCCTTGGATATCGCGAAATCCACAGGGCTGAGTCCTCGAGGGTCGGCGGCCCTGCGATCTTGCTAACACTAAAATGCACATGAATTGCTATAACTAGATGGGAAACGAATGTCGTGCCAAATAATATTATTATGATGTCAAATGAATATCCGGATAAGTTCATCATACCACTGATCAATGGCTTTTTACGTGCAAAAATCCGGACGTTATCATTAGACACGCCGTAGTAGATAGTCTCAGATTAATTTTGACCGCTTGGAGTTATCTAACTTGCAGTTTAATCTGAGTAAATGGCTAATTTTTATTTTCTTTCCACACCGGAATACGGCCACCATGGCCGGGATTCGATCCCGCGACTCCGCGCTTAGCGAAATAACACCTTGGCCGTCCGAGCGGTCCACTCCGGGTGTGTTGAGTTTATTCGCGTCCATTGTGGATCGAAGGTACTTGTTTCCCTCAATCATTCACTCACCACGGTCGATAATTGGGGACAAATTAGAGCCATCCACGTCAGAGAATCATTACGACAATGCTAAACAGTTTTCACTGTCAAGTCGTCTGAGCCAGCGTCAAAGTGAATGAAGTGAATGAGGCCGTGGGCACAACAATGTGGACAGGCTTTTTTCCTTTTCCTTTTTTTCTCGCTTTGTTGCGTTATCTTCTCTGATATTCTTGGGGCATTCCCACAACCATGTGACAATGCCACGAGAAATAAGCTGTCAGTTGGAGTGAGCACTCTCTTTTGAGTCTTCTCAGCTCATTGACAGCGTGGCTCTTACCAGGTCGAGGCTGTGGAGTGTGTCCAATGATCTCGTTGTGCAAGTCATGCAAGAGGGATAAGTGGACTAGTTCTTGCCATTGACACATAACCCACTGCCTCGTTCCCAACACTCTTGTCCTACGCCCTCTGCTATGTAATAGTTATTACGCGAAGGCCGATGCGCGATAAAGTGTAGAAAAAGTTTAGCTCGAACTTGCTTGTTCGATTACCGCAGCCGCGGCTGATTTAGCAAAGCGGGAAATACAAATAAATAAATAACTCGTTTTCCCTCGACCGCTATTGACTAACGACTGCTGTGCTCGGCCCATTCTTGTCCGATAGCGATTACGCGAAGGCTAATGTACGATAAAACATGGAAAAGGCTTAGCTCTAAGTTTGGGGTTCGATACCCGGAGCCACGAGGACAACGCTTTACAGCCTTGCCACTTGAAAACCTTACCACTTGTGTCATGAATACCTTAGCTGTTGCTATGGTTGCCATGGCGTGCGACTGGCTTTATTTTTCTTTTCCTTGTTACCTGTTCGTGCTTCCATACTTACGAACTGTGTCACCTATACTAACATTGCCAGCAAGCCTTACTGTAGAAACGTTTACCGCGCGCATTCTTTTTGATGCTTTAACGTGCGACACCAAACCTCCCGTGCAGCTTCCTCCTCTCTGCCGAACTTCCCCAACATATTGTGCATTTCTCTTGAGCACAAGCTTGTACTTTTTCTATTCCCCCTTTGAGGCTTGGTGAGCAGCAGTGCTTCGCACATGAAAAAAGAAGCATTCGCAACTGACCATAGCTGTCGCCGAAGAAGCGCGAAGGTGAAAGGTTTTACCTTGAAGACCTTGAATCTTTGTTGAAGTTCCTTGAGGTTCGAGCCAGCGTCCTTTATATTCGGGTGCCTAAGGTTTCGGTTCGAATCCCGTACTGACGTATACGTCTTATACTGTCCAATACCGCGATTGAAACTGACAATGAAATTCCACTATCGTAAAAGTTGACGGGGTGCTACGTGCTAGAACGGCCGCTGTGGCTGTGATTCGATCCCGTCACCTTGAGCTCCTCAAGACAGCACATGCCGCCAAGCTGCCACAGCAAGTGTACTCAGTCAGTCGTGGCTCTTAGCCACGTGTCTCTGCACAAGTTTCAAGTTTATTAACAAATCTTATACAATAATTCATTGATTCGTCGGGTTTAACGCCCCAAAACCAGCTCTGATTATGAGAGACGCCATAGTGGAGGTCTCCGGAAATTTCGACCACCTGGGGATCTTTAATGTCCACTGACATCGTACAGCACACGGGCCTCAACATTTCGCCTCCACCGAAATGCAGCCGCCGCGGCCTGGGATTCGATCCCGCGACCTTCGGATCTTTAGCCGAGTGCCATATAGCCACTAGACCACCGTGGCGCAGCAAAAGTTACAGAATAAAATACACGCATGAAGTGAAGCATTTTCAGGAGCAGTAAAGCGTATCTCTGGCGAAGGATTGCGGATATGCTCGGAGCGCGATTTTATTGTCGCTAATCCTGACTTAAATGAGAGAGCTGTGAAGCTATCGATATCATGACAAATCGGTCATGTTACTCAAGCACTGGTACCCTTCCATGCCAATGTTAGTAGACACCAAGCTGAACAAAACGCTAGTTTTTTTTCCTTTTTTGTACGACAGCCATGTCGACAGAAACATTCCCCAGGGCATTAGCGTCTTGAGGCTTTTACCGTAATGAAAATGCTGCTAAGTAGCCGTTTCCTGACGAACAAACGTCTCCTATAGTCGACCCTTTTCAATTCAACGACCAAAGGAGGCGCCAGCCTCTTTCCCCCTCTTTATGGGCACATTTGGCCATTTTCCCCTAACGCTTACCCACTATAAAGAGTTTTCAAACTGCCTTACCAACTGCCATAAGTTTCCACACAACTTGTGGGAAAATGGGCTCTTTTATGTCCGAATATCTGTTTCCTCTAGTTCGATTTGTCATCCTGCTTGCGGGAGTTACGAGTGATACACGTTTAAAAGGATATCAGTCAATGGGTGCCAAGAGAATGCGAAAGACTCTCGAGATTGCGTTCTAAGGTAGTGTCCTCTCCAAGAACACCCGGCATTATTCTCAGCCACGCGAAGCAAGCATCTCACGCTTCGAGTGGGTAGGCTAGATAAGGGAGCACGAAAACCTCGACGCCTTTGTTCCTGCTCAACGACGCGTGTTTCATTAGTTAAGGCCGCCTTTGTCCCCAACGCGGTAAATTCGAGTGCCATTGTCAGGCAAATGTGGAAGCCCTGCCGGCGCCGATAGAGAAGGATGGACGTTAGGGAGACGCGCTTGTAGACATTTTACTGTACTGCGTACGCCTGTGCACAATGGGCGTCCTTCAATCTCTCACTCGCTAGTAGACTGGTGCTACGACAAACACTTCAATCTCTCATTCAATCTCTCACTCGCTAGCTGAATAGCACCACGAGAAATACTTGGTCCAACTTGAACTAGACAGCTGAAAGAAAGAAAAAAAAAGTTTGATGCGCGGCGACGCAAGACAGGATGTAAAGAAGGAAATGTACATGTTTCGCGTCACTATACTGTGGCTTGGTAGACTGACGCGTCAAGTGTAAGCAGAAGATAGGGAATAACGGAGTAAAGAAGTAAAGCAGGCTTGAAAAGCAGCTGTTTTTTTCTGTTGAAAGTGGTTAGCGAACTGGCACGCAGACTGAATAAGCTCAACTTTCGTGACGATACTTGCGCACGTTGTCATTACCCCGGATTAGGCACTTTTAATTTGATGAATAATAATAAATAGATGTTTTATACGATATCTCAATATTTATTCGCCATAGTCATTGCCTGTCGTGTCGACTTTGCCCTTTCGCCTGACATTTCCTTTTTCGTTGCTGTTGCATTCCGACCTAAAGCATAGGGCCTTGCTATTGACAGGTTAAAAAAGCCAAGTCAGGCATTCCCTTAGGCTGCAGTATTGTTCCTTAGTCGAGTTTGTTTTGAAGTTTTTATGAGAAGGAATCTACTAATCTCGCTTGTGGAGACAAAAACTGCAAAACCTGTCAGAACGTTGTTTGGCAGTGCCAAACAAATGAACAACAACGCAGACTAGCCTATAGAGAAGTTCAAAGGCTGCTGTGAGGAAAACGGCTCTTCATGGATGCCTTGAAGCTATGTAAAAGTTTTTTCTTTACATTTTCCAACAAAAGGTAGGTCTCCATAGTTACGGGAGAACAGTACAATAGATAAAAAAACAGACACGGCAAGTTTGTCATTGGGAAACAAACGTTTTCCGTGTGGTCAGCAAACCTGTCATTACTACGTTATATTTTGCGGCCCATTTCTTCTATCCTGCCTTGCCACAGACGCGCCACAAAGGGGAAATGAAATGGTGGTGCTCCACTGTTGACGCGTCTGACACAATAACAGCCGGTTTCAGGCCCCTTCTTTTCGTTTTCATCCCCTACCACCCGAGACGGTCTTAGAAGGAACTCTTCCCAAAGGACATCTTGAAGAACCACATAGGTCTTCGAATTGTTTGCTCTGACAAAACATTCCGATGATGGCCACTGAACGGAAATAGTGGAAAAAGATTATATAGAACAGCAGCGGCATCAAAGGACATTGCGAGTGCTTTGTTGCCTAGAAGACAGTGCGTGATGTTAGACACCATAGCACCATGTGAGAAACGCTGGCAACGGCTGTTCTGCGCGTACAGAATGACTATGTTAGTTTTCTCATACGGCATGGGTCTGAATATTCAGCAGTACGCAAACGGTAACCTATGAGACAGAATCAAATACGAATCGAATAGAGGCAGGATCGCATTTAATCTAATACTGAATACTTCTCGAATAATTCTGGAATACTTCCTGAACAGATCGTCCTATATTTCAAGTAAATACAATTTTTCACGTCGTGGTATTAGCGCCTTTACCAAGTGCAGCTCAAATGCAGCGTCAGGGGAAATTAAGGAAAGCACCCGCATTCTGAGAAGTGCTGTGGAAGCGGGAATGGTGGATAGCCGATATAGTTATAACGATAAAAATCACGCTTTCCGAACGATGTGGCCTGCTATATTGCACAAGTTATCAGGCTATATACCCATTGTGAGGCTTAAAGCGCATGAAAAGACAGGGACGAAGAAAGACATGACCCACATAGGCGTTATGACACACACAACGCCTGCGTCCATAACATAGTTTGATGACGTCGGCGAAGATAACAATGCAACTGTACTTAACTATGCAGGCAGCCAGCTCATGCATTGACTTTAGAGCGTATTCACAAAAACGACTTCAATTATGGTAAACATTTTCGTAAGGAAGCCTCGGCAAACCTTCGTGCTGGACAGATCATTCGAGAAGCCAGCCAGGCAAGCGCTGAAAGCACTTGCGAAAAAAAATTGTTATGACTTCCACCCATGGTCATATTAATATGCAGTAAAAAGAAAGAAGAGCTACAAAGAAGAAAATTCCAGACGACTTTCTCTAAAGGAAACTACTATGGATACGTGTACTGGAGTCACACAATCGCCTAGTATTGCACATGTATTATTTTATTACCTTTTGAGACAGTGTATAACCAATGTTCGCTGACATTACCAACACTAACCTGGATTAGCCGAGGTTAGCGAAGAGTCATGAAAGTTGACTGGTACAGACATTGCAGTACTAAACCTGCTAGTGTTCACAGAAATTTGGCACGGTTTTTTTTTTTTTTGCAAGATGCGACTATTCAGGTGATATTTCGCCTTGGTGATAAATTTATGATACAGTTTCCAGGTACAATTTTTCACCCTTAACAAGCCTTAAGCAACACGCCATGATAGCTTTCAAAAAGAACAAAGTAGTTCTGCTAAAGCACGAAATGCTAAAGGAGATTAATGGGCAACTCCGGCGATTTCTCGGTGTCCACGGATCTCAATGAAATTTTCAATATATGTTCTCATCACCACTGCAATAATATATGTCAATTGAGGTAGTTGCAAGTCATTTAGTTTTCCTGAAAATAAATTTTAAAACTTTTTAGCGGATTCTCATACGGGCCACCCTGTGTTTTTGACGTCATTAGTGTCTACGCTGCCAACCCGAACAGGCGAGCTGTCAAGAGCAATACAGCGATACTTAAGGGCTCTAATTAGCGCTGCCAAGTTCAAAGCTGGCATATAATTCAATGTATCATCAGATGACCTCGCCACTGTCATTTTTCTCCATATTTCTGATGTCGGGGACACCTGTGACGTCACCGCATGCGCTGCAAGAAGCACCTACATGTTTCAGTTTCGGTTTGAACACAATGTTCATTCGGTTATATAAAATTATTGATGGTTTTCTCAGCAGAATCAACCACCCTGCCTGTTACAGGACTATCTACACCATTGTACAACATTGATATCAGAACGTGGTGAAAAAACCGCCGGAGTTGCACTTTAACGAAATAAAAGTAAACTGTCATATGTTTGAATGCTGCCCAAGGCGACGAAGAAACAACCTTACAAAATTCCTGATCCGGCATCACGTGTTATTTTCTTAGTCAGCTCAAGCGGCAGAGACTCAGGTTTCGCGAAAAGAAACTGCTCAGCTGCCCTTCTCAGAAACCGGAATGGGTTTTCGCTGTAGCCTCTCGGTATAGACAGGTGGGTGACAGCTTTCTTGCTTCTACGAAGGCTTTCACGAGTGTCAGCCTCAAACTAAAGTTGCCTGGAGCAGTAAAATTCTCTTCAGCAGCACAAACCAAAGCAACGTTCGCCAAGCGATGGATCTTGCCAAAGAAATATGTGCACGTCAGTGAGATCTCCTTGATGCGGCCTTGGCGGTAACCGAAAAATAAAACGCATGCACCCGGAAATCGTGTCACCTGTATGAAAATACATTGCGCCTACGTGGCGTCTTCCGGGGCGAAAAAAAAAAAACGCGCATCACAGCAAAAAACGTATAACGTTGGTTCGTATCAACGAGGCTTCACTACTTGGTCTGAGATTGCAGCGTCGTGGTCAGGTTAAGAACAGGGAACAAAGATAGGAAGATTCCCATGTTCCTACATTTATATTTAAAGAAAAAAACATAGGAAGAGCAACTTACGCAATAGCCCTCAGGATGCCCGGGACGTTCTACACGACATTTATTCTACTTTGTTTTCTCAAAACATTTGGTCAAACGTCACCCAACATTCCTTAGCGCCAAACTTCCTGCTCTGGCCACAGGCTGTAAGCTTTTCTCTCTTTTCTTCGAACAAGATTGCCATGCCCAGCATGGGAAACAAAATTTACGTACGAAAAATGCGGTCATCCGAAAAGCCGATTTCAACGGGTTTCGTCACTGCTCGCGGAAGAATAAATGAAACACTGTAGAAAAAAAAGTAAACTCACAGGCACTCAGAACCAAACGTCAAGGGAGAGTGGTTGAAGATCAGCAATATAAATGATAATCGCTCGCCGCCGCTCGCTCTTTTTTATGCGTAGTTTTTCGTAGCACATTCCCGTGCACATGGAGATTCGCTTGCTAACGGACTTTTCACATATTCCCCTCCAATCTTGTCAAGTCCTGTCGTACTTGCTTGCTTTTACGTAGGAGGAACTATATATATATATATATATATATATATATATATATATATATATATATATATATATATATATGTATGTGTGTGTGTGTGTGTGTGTGAGGAAAAGGGTAACAAACGTTAGTAAAGGTTTTGTTTCGAACGTTTCCTACCCTCTTCCTCAAACGCATATTACACCGGATCCATCGATTTTCATTCGCGCGCGCACACACACACACACACACACACACACACACACACACACACACACACACACACACACACATATATATATATATATAATAGTGCGTGTGTCAGTGAAAACGGGAACTATTCTCAGCAACGATAGTGCATTCAATTACTATTCGTGCTCACAGAGCATAGTGCCTTCCAACACCGACAAGAGAATGCGAAATTGCGGTCGACGGTGGGGGGTCTGCCCGTAGTAGTGTTTAGCATAATAAAAACGCGCTCCCGTGGAAGGAACACAAATCGTGAGACCGTGCTTGGTGCTCTATGGAAGCGCGAATAATGGGCTCGTAAATTCAGCGTCGCATTGTACCGTTGGTGCTTTCCTTTTCTTGTCGTGCGGAGGAGTTATCTCATTTTTTAGTTTCATGTCTACAATAGCTGAATGGAGGAATGGCGCCCTAGGGTCGCGCGCCGCGTCAAAGAAAACTAGGATTCGTGGGTGTGCTGATTACGCGGACAATAAGTGGTTATAGTAAAACGAGCTCGACACGCTACGCTCGGTTTAAGTGAACTTGCTCTGGTTAAAATCACTCTTTGTTGCGTCACTTTTCTTGTCCTTATAACCGTCTCTGACATGGATTGCGCTCGCCCCATTTTCTGTATGGTTGCGCGCGAGAATATTGCGAAAACTATGTTACACAGTGGGTTTGTACTAGGGTAAGCATCCGTATATTCTTATTACTACTCTGAAAAATATTCAATGTTAAAGGTAACACAACTGTAGTATTTCAAACTTTTGCAATGGGTTAAACAAAACAGGCCCCAATATCTTCAGAACACACCTGAAAATCCTAATTATCGCATGCGCCAGCTACGCAGAAAAATTCCAGCATTGAGGACAAATTATGGGAAGCAACATATTGAATTCCAAGTACCTACCATGGTAAATCGTTTACACGGTCTCGTAGATTTCAGTTCCATACCTTCTGACACCATTATCAAATCCATCCTAATGCACCATGATATTAGGTATGTTTGCTAAAGTCTCCTCGTTTGATTTATTACATATTGTTCATCAATTTTGCATTATGTGACAGTTATTTTCTAATGTCTTATTTGTTATTATGTTACCGTGAAGTTCTCCTGAAATAATTCAAGTTCTTGTGATTTTCCTTTTATGTTTATTTCACATTGTGTAACAAGACTACGCTAATTTTTGTTGTTTTTGTGTAATATCTGTGAATATATTTATTTTGGATGCCCAGCGGCCTGCGTGCCAAACTGTATATAGGAGCAGATGTCTCTTGTCAGGCTGTATAGCCTTTAGCCTCTGCTCTCGCTCCTGTAAGATTTTTCAGGACAAATAAACTTGAATTGCAATTGCAATTCAATTCAATATCATTGTTAAAAATTCTGAAGCACGCACAGAAATGACAGAGTAAATGTGGTAGCCGATTATTAAGCTAGATGTTGCATGTGGCACTCAGTGCATATAAAATGGCCTAATAATAATAATAATAATAATAATAGATAGGTATATGGGATCCTACATGCCAAAACCACGATGTGGTTATGAGGTACGTTACGGTAAAGCGCTGCTGAAATTTCAAGCTAATAAACGTGCGCCGATAATACACAGTACGCGGTCCTCTACGAGCAACAGAAGCACCATGACTTTCTCCTCGTGGAGGGGCCTCATTATTTCGTTCCTTTTATTTCTTGTTTTTTCGTATGTGTCTTTTTTCACATCAATTTAATGATGTTGGGATAGCCGCTTCTGAAAAAGCCTACGTTCCCGTGTTTCTTTGCATCGAAATAAATAAAGAAAGCAGAAGCAGAAGCGGGCAGGAAAACGGTATGTCCTGGGCTACCGTGTAATTTTTTTTTCTTATAGTACGGGTTACAATATTGCTAAGCGTAAAAGCTGTAATTGAGGACGACACAACGTGCCACGGAACGAAAGATGATATATGTAACTTTGAGAGAAAGCGAGCGAAATGGGCCAGAGAACTAACAGGACTAACCGATATCATCATCATCACACCACAACTTTAGTTGAGCTGGTGGTGGAGCATTAGCACCAGTGGCGCGAACGCACTAGAGCCCAGTGTGAACGCACTGTACCAACTTTTAGGGGCGAAGCTCCTTAGGGTGTGGGTCTGTCCCTCCTCTGTATGTATGTATGTAGCCACCTCTAGTTTAGTTTATGAATGGCTCAATAGATGGCGTTGTGTGTCCAGGCTGCTACCTGGACAAACGCATCATCATCATCATCATCATCATCAGCTACCTCTTTCCTGAAGCCATGCACTACGCCACGAAGCGCACATGGAAACATGCACCACGATGACACTAAATACCCAACATTAACGAAAGACTGCCCGTTTCTAACGATGATGATGATGATGATGATGATGATGATGCGTTTGCGCTAGCGCGTTACGGCGCGTGTAAGAAGCTGGTTTAAGACGCTGTGGTCTCTCCGCCTTATACTCTTTCAGCAGTCATGTGATGGCGTCGGCAAACGCGGTGCGCGTTCCGGCCTGTGTAAGGGGCTGCGTAAGACGCTGTGGCCTCTCCCCCTTACTAGAGTGTACTGCACGTTTCTAACGCGTTTGTGCTAGCGTCTCTTAAACGCGAGATCCCAGCGTTCGAATACAGTGTTTCTCACGTCTTTATATGATGATCGACTGGGCGAATTACACGGAAGATTCACGGTTTACCGATGATTCACTCTGGAGCTTCGCCCACTCATCATCATTCACCCCGTGGATATGCTGTGATTTTTTTTCTCTTTTTCAGGGTGATATCGCTCGCGCAATCAATATCACTGAAGATTTGATGGCGCTGTTCACAGATTGCCGATCGCATGAAATCGCAGTTGCGGAATCTCAGCCGGCCGAGATCGTAGGCGTGCCTCGAACAATAGTGTAAACAACAGCCTGAACAATAGTATTGTTTCAGCAATAGTCTTGAACCACAGTCTGAACAATCTTTTGAGGTACATGGTGTCATTCGATTTCTACATGATTAGTAGTGCACTTCAATGCATAGTAGTGCAATTCATCAATGAACTAGTTGTTTGTGTAGTACGCCCCCGCCTACCATCCAGAAGAAAATGGACCCTTCACCAGGAAGAAGTCTTGATGCTTGGAGAAGAGGCTCCATAACGTAAAGACAAGGCATGCAAAACACGGACATCACAAGATAAGAAGAGCGGACAACACGGCTGTTGCAAACTGGTTGATTGATTTGATTGATTGATTGATTTGTGGGATTTAACGTCCCAAAACCAGCTCTGATTATGAGAGACGCCGTAGTGGAGGTCTCCGGAAATTTCGACCACCTGGATTCTTTAACGTGCACTGACATCGCACAGTACACGGGCCTCAACATTTCGCCTCCATCGAACTGCAGCCGCCGCGGCCGGGATTCGATCCCGCGACCTTCGGATCAGCAGCCGAGTGCCATAACCACTAGACCATCGTGGGGGGCAGATGTTGCAAACTGTCTCTGACGTGCTTTAGAAAGGTCCAAAGTTTAGGACGGAACATTTCTCTTCGGCTGCCAAGAGAGTACCATTTGTTAGGCCAGTTGCCAGACTTGTAGCAGAAGATACCGAGAACTAGTTAACTGGCGAATTCGTTTATTCATTGATTTGTGGGGTTTTACGTCCCAAAACCACCTATGATTATGAGAGACGCCATAGAGAAGGGCTTCAAAAATTTCGACCACCTGGGGTTCTTAAACGTGCACTAACATCGCTTAGTACATGGGCCTCAACGCTTCGCCTCCATCGAAATGCAGCCGCCCAGCCGGAATTCGATCCCGCTACCCTCGTATCAGCAGCCGAGTAAGCCACTAGACCCCCGTGGCAGAGCTAGATCGTAAAGGATGGCATTGCCATTTGCTGCGTACGATCTGATATCAAAAAGACGTCCTGTCATAAAGTAAACGAGAGTATGTTCAGACAGGGGGCAAGCTAATGAGTGCGGGTTTCGCAGACCATGTTGTGACCACTGCCTGGGCAAAGTTAATTAGCGCCTTAACATATTTAGATGGCTAGGCCAAAAAGAAAGAAAAACATGCAAGACAAAAGGACGGAAAGTTGAGCGAGTTGGTAACATTCCATAATCAAAAGAAGAGGCGTGCAGGACACGGACATAAGAAGAGAAGTGAACACCACGAACGCCGACTAGCAACTGATGCACAGCACAGAGGCGAAAAAGAAAGAAGACACACAGCTTATCTGCGCATGCTCGGAATGGTAGCGCCACCTGTCAATCGGTTACACGTGCCCGCCTACGCGATAGACAACTCCCAAGGCATTCTATCTCCTCCCTGTTTAAGCTAATCGACGGTTGACTCACGCATGCACTTCCACTAATACTGATATACCAGGCCTCAACCAATAAAAGCGTATCTTCGTTCTTATGCCTGTACAGGATCTCGGTATTATCTAACTCGGGCATGCAGCTACAGACCTGGCAGTGCAAGGATAGATTGGACGGCGTCCCACCTGATAGCGACCTCCTGTGTTCAATTAATCTTTGATTAATACAACGCGCAGTTTGCCCTACATAAAACCGTCCGCAGCTAAAAGGAATCTTATAAACTACACCCATGCGGCAGTCGGTGAAATTGTTCTTGGCTAGGTGCTTAACCGGACAGATATCGGTTCGCTTCTTACCTTCCTTCTGCTCAATTCTTCTATGCACTGCAGCACAAACCCTTCCTAACTTATTGGGAGCCGTAAACACAACATTAACCCCATATTTACTTCCCACTTTCTTAAGCCGGTGCGAAACTGCGTGGATGTAAGGAATACTCACGACCTTTTTCTTGTTGATGTTACTCTCTGCTACCGCTTTTGTTCCGGTCGAAATCGACTTCTTAAGACGCTCAGCTACTGTGGCTATGGCTAGTCTAGGGTAACCTGCATCTAAGAGGCGCTCAACCTGCGCATTAAAGCTAATGGTCAAACGGTGCACGCACGACTTCGATAGGGCTGACTTTAAACAGGACAAGGCTATTCCGTTTTTTACTACTTTCGAATGCTTGGAGTCAAAATTTAGCAACGGCTTAGATGCTCTAGGGGAATACTGCCTGCACGCCTCCTGCACGCCTCTTCTTTTGATTATGCAAGACAAAATAGATGTCATGCTACCGTATACTCATAAGTCGTCGCGACGACTGGAAAAGGCAGCAGGCCGGTTTGGTGTTGATGTTTTTTTTTTCAGTACCAAACAAGCTGTGAGGAATTTTCGCACGTGTTAGTAAGAAAGCAGAAGCTAAATAAGGTTAAAAGAAGGCGGCATGTGGTAAAAGCCACAGACACCCAGCAAACAATTGCGCCAAGAATGTTGTGTATAATCTTCCACTGTTATGTGGGTATGTTTATATCGGACAAACCAGAAGGTCTGTAAATGCTAGCTTGAATGAACATGAGGCGAACACACGTGGCGAGGGGCACTGCGAGCAGTGCGACTGTGCACTGCGACTGTGCACTGCGAGCAGTGTGGGTTTCCTCAGTTAAAAAAAAATCATGACGGCTCCACTAACGTGAGAGCTGGGAAAGTGCTTAGCATGTGTTGATGCGCCGGTGCTTCCCACATGAACACGCCAGTTGTTGCCGATGGGCTTGCTTTACCGTGGCCACGACGGCGACGTTAGACGCCGACAGCCGGGGTGCATTAGCAGAAACTCATTAGAATCACTTTTGACACGACAACCCTATACATAACACTGGCTGGGTGCACTGCGTCCATAATGGGCCCACGCAATTTCTACATACTACGCCAGCGGGAGTCTACGACAAAGCTAGGTCGTAAGGTGCCTCGCGCCTAAAAAATTACATTTTCGCATGTAATCATGACCCCCAAATTCGTCAGATAACCAAAGCTTCGCATATTCATAACAACAAATATTCATTCATCAGCTTCCCATCTATCGCGTTCCAGGAAAAGGAAATCTTGTATCTGATTGGGCGATTTTGCATCCTATTGTCTGTTTTTTTAATATTGTAGCCACGTGCGCATATAAAATTTGTGTCGATGTGAATAAATTCTAGTTGCTAGTTCGGGCTTGTGTTCGTTTCCACTTTTTCGGAGTTTGATGGTAGCGCACGCTGAACGCGGACAAAAGGATGGCACACCTGACACACCTTTTGCCCGTGTTCAGCGTGCGTTACCATCAAACTCAAGATGCTCTACCAAAAGGCCCACATTGCCACCCTCATCATTTTTTTTTCTGTTTCGTCCTAATTTTGTGGCGCCGTTTGACTATGAACCCTTACCAACGAGCCCAAATGTCAGTGTTGCTGAACGTCGTTTCGTTCACTTGATGTATACCGTAAATGGAGTGCAGCGGTACGAAGATATGACCGACATACCTCTGACAAGTCAAGACATCAATAATTCAAAATTCCTGCCACTTCGGTCTTGGATAACGATAACGCAGTTACTTGTTGCACACTCCAGCATTCCGCATCAAACATCGAAATAAATTGCGTACGTCTTACGAAATAAATTGCGTACGTCGAAAAACATTGCGTACGTCTAAGCTTCCTACTACAAGCGAAAGTGGTTCATAAGGGATGTGGAGCGCGGATTTCACCTTTGTGGGTTAGAGGGGCATGACATTACCCTGCCACGCTGGTCTAAAAGATATGGCACTCGGCAGCTGTTCCGAAGGTCGCGGGATCGAATCCCGACCTCGGCGGCTGCACTTCGGTGGAGACGACATGTAGAGGCCCGCATAGTGTGCGACAGTGCACGTTAAGTAAACTCAGGTGGTAGAAATTTCTAGAGTCCTGCACTACCGCGCACTCTCATGACCATATCGCAATTTTTGGACGTAAAAGAAAAGAGACCCAGAAATATACTATTAACAGCATAACAGCGAATTTTGTACCGAACGATCATCACCGAGTTTTCTGAAGCGAAGCTTCTTTAGGCTGGCCTGCGTCGTTGTGGCGTACACGCAAAAACTCAAGACGCGCGAAAATGAAAGATTTGCCGTCGCGCTGGGTATCCTCATCCTCGACCGGCCGGGTTTGTATGTGCGAAGTCAGCCCGCTAACCAATTCAGTCACTGCCGGTTTATAGAACGCGTGCTTTAAAGCGGGGTTTTATAGGCATAAAGTAGACGCGCTCGTGACACTTTCATGCTCTCAACCACACGCTCGGCTTCGAAGGAGATGTGAACATCTCTGAACCATGTGGATCCCTCGGACTTTTCCGTCAAAGAAAAAGAAAACGAGATAAAGAGAGAGAAAGAGGGAGAAAAGAGTAAAGAAAGAAAGTAGGGAAGAAAGACACGCGGAGAGAAAGAAATCAAAGAAAGAGAAAAAAAGGGAAACGCAGACAGCAAAGAAGAAAGAAAGAACGAACGAAAGAAAAAAAGAAATGGCAGTAGGAAACGAAGTAACGTGGAAAGAGAGGCACAGAGAAAGGAATACAAGAGAGAGAAAGAGGAAAAGAAGGCAGTAAATAAAAGAAAGAAAGAAAGAAAGAAAGAAAGAAAGAAAGAAAGAAAGAAAGAAAGAAAGAAAGAAAGAAAGAAAGAAAGAGAAGGTGATGCAACCGCTTCACTTGCCCCGATTTTCCCGATCGGGAAAAGGCTCTCACAGTTTTCTTTCAAGGTCATTGCCCACGACACACTTAAGACTCACGCTTAAAAAATCTTGATCAACATTGAACATGCAGTAGTAACGTCCTCTGGACTCGAGCCTTGCCCAAGTTCTGTCCCAGAGGCATGTAAACGTTATGTGGGCCCCGGAATTTGTCTCACTCCTCCCAAACTCTGTTTCCATTCGGGACGAAACGGCCATTACGAAAGACGTAAGAGGAGGCTTCTGTGTTATCGCCGCGGGAGCGGGTTTTCGCAACACCGTTAGGAATTAAAAATAATAATAAAAAAACGAGAACTTGCATTTCCAAAACAGTTATCCTCTTGTCGCTCCTTTTATCTTTGTTGGACCAAGCTGTTACCATAGAGATAACAAAACATTGATTGAAAGGAAGGAAATCTATATATTGAGCCGTAAAAAAAGAGCGTGCGGGTTGTTTAGTTTAGCAAGGGATTGTCGACGGTGTTGTTGCTATTCCGGGAATATCTATGCAGGAGAAAAGGGAAGACTGGCACACGAGTAGATGGGGAGAGTTCGAAGGAATTTGCGCAAACACCATCTGGAGACAAAGCCGCCCCTCCGTGTTATTGCAGTGTTATTTTCGTACGACGCAAGAGGGAAAGCTATATAAATGCAAAGTGTGACTCTCACTACAGTTCTTTATTTTGTTTTCTTTGTGCTCGGCGCAGGTTGTGCCATCCAGAGCACCATCTGCCACAAATGCAGGCGGGCAAGGCGCACCCTCTTGCATCACCTGCACCTCGGAGCAATTACAGTGTTTGGCGCACATTTTGTAGTCGTAAAACGAACAGCAGGAATTTTGCCATTTATCTGTTCACTTTTATTTGTTTTATTTATTTTTTTTGCAGAAAAGAGCACACTAACGACACGAATCGCTGAAAGATATTTATTCTTTAAACGAAGCAAACGTTTTCGAAGTTTTGGTCATGACGCAAGAACGAACGCAGAGCTTGTTTGAGTTTTCTAATGGGCCTGTTGTTATCTCGTAATGCGTATAACGTTTAGACGAAGTGGTTACTACAAAGATAATTTCCCTTGCGACGAAGCACATGTTACCGCATGTCACAAATAGTAGGAATAATGTAATGGGAGCTTTGTCAAGAACCACACTTTACAAAATGGTGCATGGTTTGCAGGCTTTACTTAGTGCAATATAATATATGTCGTTATAAAAGAACTCTGTCATAAACAATGCATTTAGACTAGTGACACTATATGGAAAAGAGCTCTTATTTTTAAGCCTTTTATCCGTGACCTAAGCAACATGACATTAAACATCGGTCATTTTCTCTTACGGTTCTTTTTCAGCCAAGCGCTGGAAACGGTGCGGGAGCAAGCAATTGAAAGCTTGAGAATATGTCGTCAGCTAGGTGAACGCCGGCAAGATGGAATGGTGTGGTTAGCATGAGAAGGCACGTCATGGCCTTTGCATGCTGTTACGGCTGATAACGCTATTAAAGGTACGTAGAAGTGCATGTAATGTCTTTCCCACGTTTGCTAGATTACTTCGAGGTACGCACACTGCTTGCAATACAAAACGCCAACACGTGCGACAAAATTTCCGGAATCGAAATTGCATGCCCGGCCACGGCGGTCTAATGACTGTGGCACTCGGCAGCTGATCCAAAGATCGCGGAATGAAACCCCGGCCGCGATGGGTTTCGATGAAGGCGAGATGTTGAGGCCCGTGTGCTGTGCAATGTCAGTGCACGTTAAAGAACCCAAGGTGATCGCACTTTCCGGAGTTCTCCATTACGGCGTCTTCGTTGTTTTGGGACGTGAAAACGCATAAAATGAATCAATCAATGGAAATTGCAACACGTTAAAGAACCTCAGGTGGTCAAGTTCACCCCGGAATCCTCCACTCCAGAGCGTTCATCGTAATCTTATTATTATTAGTAGTAGTAGTAGTAGTAGTAGTAGTAGTAGTAGTAGTAGTAGTAGTAGTAGTAGTAGTAGTAGTAGGAGGAGGAGGAGGAGGAGTAGCACTAGTAGTTCTTCACGTTTACTTTTTCCGTTAGCACATAATAGGAACAAGCTTGAAACGGCTTTCAAAACTGTACATAGCGTTACGAGTGCACAGTTTTCTGGGTAGTAGCCAGAATGTTATTTTAGGAAGGGTTGTGTGTGCATGTACGTGTGGTGTGTGGGCACATATCTATATCAGTAAAGACTGAAAAGAAATTGACCGCCTTCTCACTTCAATACAGTTTCGAAAACGACGAGAAAGCTAATGCGCATCTTTCGTAAAACCACCTAGTTTTAAGGAAAACAGGCTTATATATCCATTTTTTTAAATCGCACCTTTCCGCACAGAAATTCCAGAGTGTCACATAAAAGATGGTCCCCTCAAAGGCAATGTTTGAAGCAGGAATTATTACGAAATGTAAGCATACCATGCCACGTTTCATGCAATTTTGAAGTAATTCAATCATTCCTATTCTTTAGCACAGTGTTCATATACTGACTTTAATCTAGAACAAGCTCCTCACAAGGCCCTTGCATAGAAAGGAGGGGGTTCCCTGTGAGCGCCGCCCTGCTGTCAACGTTCAGGTTGCCAGCTAGTGAATCGCTGGCTATCCTAGACAATAGTAACCGGCATTAATCTGACCACCTTATGTGTAAAGAGACAGCTTCCTAAATGGCGCATAGAGCCGCATACAATTTCGGAGGCTCTGCGGGGAAATTGAACTGCAGTGATCGCCGATAGATGGTAGTGTAGCATTCAATTTCGCTAGATTCCTGTGTTCTATCAGAGTTGGTTGATTATGCGGCATTCGAAAAGAACATTATTTATCCTCGACGAGAGAACATTAGGAATGAGAACGGTGACCTTGATGAAGGTGAAGAAGGTCACTCTCAGTAAGCCGTCGACAGACTGCACGCCATACTGACCACGACAACCAGCGCCCACGGCGTGGTTAGTGCAGTCTTGTCGATTGCCGCCGTTCCCTAGAGGTCGGTGCACGATGCTGTATGACGTTCGTGTTAAGCATGATTCATTCTCTTGGATGCAGGTAGCCGTTTTGACGCACTACCTTTCAGTCACAGTTCCTTTGCCAGAACATCGCAGCCAAGGCACGATCGAACGACCCTGCTGTCGTACCAGCGGCTTCGTCAACACCACGGCGTGAAGTCATCAGTTGCTTAACCCGCTGCGGTCCCAAAGAGAGGGCAATGTCACCAAAGCAATAAGGTAATAGCACAGAGGTGCCACCGCGTCACCCTATGTCATTGCGCGCACCTGTCTCATATATATCAATCAAACTGTAAGACGCGAAGCTTCTACGCATCCGAAAACACAAATAAAAGAGATCCGAAGCCATGTTTTATCGACGGAACGCAAACATCATGAAATATATTTCGTTCCTAGGAAGCGCTTTCTGCAAGTTTAATATTCGCACTTAATCTTCATAAAAGTGTTCGTTTCTTTTAAGGAATCAGCACAGGACGACCTATACCTGCTTTTGGTTCTATAAATAATAGTTGAGCTGGCCACACTGACACGTAGCAATAGGGAGGCGTTCCGGCGGGACCCTCCCTCCTTTGCCAAGCTCTGCATCTAGAGCCAGTATATTAACTCCATGTTTGTTGGAAGACGCAATAGAGACATTGCGAACGGCGCGTTTTCAACTACTTGGTCTTCATGAAACTATCGTGCCCGCGGAGTAAGTCACATCCTCAAGTAACTACGGCAACTGCGAACCGAAGCAAAGTGTTGAGCATTGATTGTAGTGCCCGCGTAAGCACCACAGATGCATCTTGGTATACATAAAAATAAGACTGCCATCACAGTAATGCGTTGTATGTACCTGCCATGCCAATGCTATTCCGAAGGCTTCTGCCGAAGAACAATCATACACGGACGCGGGCTTTTAAGGTTGGCTTCACCTTGGAGCGGCACACGAACGAACACGATGAAAACAGGTGTGTCTGGCAATTCTTACGCCTGTCTATATGATGCGTCCGAGCAATAGGAGAAACGCATGTGATGCTAAAAATTGCCACCGAACGACGGTACGCGACAAAACGCCGCATGTAGAAAGTGCTGCGAACAGCTGCTGCGTCAGCACAGCTCATAGGTCCACAGTCAGAAAATTCCGTCGCGTCGAATGATGAGCGGTGGCGCATACCTCGAGCTTCGTGCGCGTGGCAGTGCGAAAATAACTTCTTTCGAACTTATTTATTTGAAGTTAGTGTAGGTGTGGGTGGGCTTAGTAGATAATTTACATACTTACTTGCTAACCGTTATGTGTACTCTTGACAACACTTAATAATTCCTTCATAATACTTTCTTTTGAATAATTATTAATAATACTTCAAGAGAAGTTATTAATAATAACTTATTATGAAGGGAAAGAAACAGCAATGTAACGTCAGAATGACGGCGTTGACGGCTCAAAGGTGCAGCGGTGCCCAGCCTCTCGTCCCTGTAAGCATTGCCACGCTGCGCATTTCCTTGGTCTTCCTCACCCGCTACGTCATAAAGAAGTGCGACCATGATTGGACGCTCATGACTACGAATTGATGGCGTGCCTCCTAGATATTATTCTTCAGTTGTTGCCGAACACTATTACAAACTTTGCGATGCCAACAGAACCCTGTGTCGCTGGTTTCAGACAGAAAATCATGAACGCCCCCATAAACCTTGTAAACTTTACTGATACTAGTGCTCAAGCAAACGTGATATGTTTATCAGTACCGACGAAATCTCACTGGCCGGTAGGCACAGTCCTTGCATAAGAGAAAATGCACTTTTGCTTTAAAACGAAAAACATCTGGTCCGATTTCTCACTGAGAGGTGAAGGACAGATGAACCGCAGTATTGTAGGCGGAGCACACATTCATTCTCAGGGAGCAACTGACATACGGGAATGTGTTCATAGTATACGAGAAAATACGGCAAAGCCATGACGCGGTTTACAAATCGCCTGGGTTAGAGGAAGGGAAGCTTTGTACGCCACGCAGTGGCACATAAAATATCGCCAGCTATGCAAGGAATCCCGGGACAGGTTGTCCAGGAACTGAGAGAATCGCGAATAACTAAAAAAAGCCGTACACCGCAAATCACCCACACGTTAGCAAAACGGTCGGGCAATTCTTTTTTTTCTCTCATTCTCGGAAAAACCATGCGGGGGCGGCGAAACGAGCGGGATCGATTTCACTCTGCGCAGAAGAAGGAGAACGTCGTCGGGTGCAATCGGGAATTGGTAAGTTTCCGTGCAAGTCAGATCGGAAAACGACCGTCGGATCGTTACGATTTTATACGGTTCCATTTTCTCGCTTGATTAACCGCGTGCTTCGGTGGGGGGTTCCCGAGTCATGTCAAACGAGGCCCGCCGAGGGATGACGCTCCCGCTCTCGCAGCACATCGGAACTATAGCTAATATAGCTCGAACTCCTGTACAGAGGAAGCCGAAAAGGAAATGGGGAGTAGGAGGGGGGGGGGGGGGGTTAAGACGTTAGCTCGATACGGTGATGACGTCTCTTATTCCTTGGTTTTACGACCCATTGGCGCGAACGATTGCTTTCACTTTAGAGGCAAAATGGGGGACTCTGTACGTAGCCTGCGCTGTTTAGGGAGGTCGTAAACGGCTAGGGGTCAGTGAAGTTCCTACCGCCGTAAAAAAGCGGGTATTCGGTATTGGGCATGCGCAGTGTGTGGCAATGGAGAAGTAACCCAGCAATTGGGCGTCGAGACTCCGTACTATACTCTTGGACTGCTTGCCGTTTCGCTGGAACTCCAGAGTAGAAAGCTAGAAATTAGAGCTGTGTAACATCAAAATTGTGGATGCCGAGCGGATTCAAATATCCGTGTTTGAGTGCAAATGAAATCGAATACATTCCGAATTATATTTGAATATTTCGGAATACTTCCAAGTTAAAGTTCATAAGTAATTTACCCGAGAGCACGGTAAAGAGAGCAAATTTATTCCATGACTCGTGCATTTATACTGTTTCGTCCACATAAAAATAAACTACAGGCGAGCCGTAAGCAACTGTTCAACATAGAACTGCGCCGACGCGTAATCTAACTTCGCCGCAGTACAGCAAATGTTAGCCTCATCGTTGTACAGAATTGTTAGCTCCGCCGCAATACACGCTGGTGGCAGGCAGAAAAGCGTGCTACCTGCGGGAACAGACCTCTTGACATAAGGCGTAGCCCACGTCCCTTAATTATAAATTCGAAAAGCTGGAATAGTAAAAATTAGTTGTGAATCGATTCTGATAAGTAACGCTACTCAAAACCTATTCGAAAGTTCGAACATTCGCACGCCACTACATGAAATAGTTGCGTTCTGTACAGGAGGATCTTCTTATGAGGGATGGAATTTAGACACGCGATATCATGCTCACGTGCCTCTTATGCTTATGCTCTCATAATGAACAGACGCTGCTTTGTAGATGAGTATCAGCCGCAGGCGGCTTTAACAGCCTGCCACCGCTTTAACATTCTCGTGCTTGTGAGGGATGGAAAAAAAGAGTTTTCCGACGCGCTCTCATGCTACTTGTCTTATGTTCTCGTCATCTTAGTGAACAATACTGTCACCTCTTGCCGAAGCAGATATTCTGAGAAGGTTCATTCTCATTTAAAGTATCTTTAAATAAAGTTCGGCGTGTTCGCATAAGTGAATCACCATCACTCTCATCATTAAAATTGTCACCTCTACCACCACCGTCATCACCATCATCATCATGCTTAGGCACACTACAATGCAAAGGCCTTTCCCAGAGATCTCCAACTGCCAGGGTGTTGCGCTAAGCGCGGCCACGTTAGCACCTCAAACATTTTGATCTCGTTCGTTCACCTAACTTTCTGCAGCCTCCTGCCAGGCTTGGCTTCTCTCTTTCTAAGGACCCACTCTGTTATCCTTAATGACCAGAGGTCATCTTGTCATCTCATTACGTGCCTCGCCCACAGCCCATTCGTTCTTTTTGATTTCAACTAATATGTCTTTAACACGCTTTTGTTCCTCGACCCACTCCGACATCATCTTGACCTTTAACGTCAAGCGTATTATTTCCCCGTCCACTGCGTATAGTCCTTAGCTTCAGTGTAACCCGTTTAGTGAGCCTCAAGTTTCTGCCCCGTGTGCAAGTACCGGGAAGATTCAGACAGACTTTCCTCTTGAGGAACAATGTTAGCCTGCCACTCATAAACGGAGAACGCCTCCCAAGTGAACTCCACTGCCGTCCTTCTTCTGGTAACTTCCTATTTTCTTGTGTCGATTTCGCTATCTTGGTTCGGATCTGGTGTCACTAATCGCCCTAACTATAGATATATTCCTTTACCACGTTTATCACTTTAAGCGCCTCGCTATATATAGCAACCCCCAGTGCTCTTCTGAGACTATTCAACATTAGTTCTCTGAAAGTTATTCAGGGTAAGCTTAAAGAACAACGCCGGAGATTTAGAGGTGTAAATGATGTTAGTGATATTAGTCGAAGGTGCTCACCCGGGCGCTTGCGTCATTTATCCAATAACAGTCTCGAAATATACTCAGGTAACCTACCAATTAATTTCACTGATTACTCCGGAAAGCCCTCTTGGCCGGCCACATTGAGTGCGGCGTCTATGTAAGTAAACGAGGAGCATCGCTAAGTGTGCTCTTTTTGAGCTAGTGCGCGGCGCTAAACGTTCCTGGTGGTAACCATTTCGTTATGCATGTGGTGTGAAGAGATATAATGCTAGTAAATTAGGCTGCATTGCTGGTGCACACACTTCAGAACTGGCTAAGTCGTACACGCTTGTACACTGACCTACGCCACACGTAAGGTGTACTGCGCGGTTCGGTTTGCCGCTTCTTTCGGTATTGAAATTATCAAGAAATTTGGTCCGCATTTCTCCTCTCAGGCACTTCACAGTAGTTTCTCAGGAAGATAGCGTTGTCATTGGCTTGACATTGAAAACAGCACCACAGTTTCGCATTTATTTCGCTCAGGGTCCACGTGGACCCACGCTGTTCATCTGTCTATATATTCTAAGCTTGAACACCCTAAAATTAAAGTAGCCTCCTTTCCACAAATTCAAAGAAGGGTAGGAGGGGAGACTGAGCCATAGGTTAGCGACATCAAAATGTTATTTTAGTATGCTTCAGACACTCTCCCCCATCTCCCCCGCCACGCCAAAAAAACAGTAAAACCAGTGTCATGCTTGTCAAACCTGAGTAAGCAGCGGAGCTGGCGCAAGGGTGTCAAGTTCACTGTCACAGTCATACAGCACTATCGTTATCACTACTGTGTAGCAGTGGGCTGATAGCAAAGGTGTCGGTTGTGAGACGACAGCCTCAAGCACAGGTCTGCTCATGATATTGCTAACAATGTAATTTCTAGGGTTTTATCGTCCCGAAACCTCGATTTGATTATGAAAGACGCCGTATTGGACGGCTCCGGAAACGTCAACCGCCTTCAGTTCTTTAACGCGCGTTGGCATAGTACAGCACATGGGCCTCAACATTTCGCCTCCATCGAAATACAGTCGCCGCGGCCGGGACACGATTCCGCGCCCTTCGAATCAGCAGCCGAGTGCCACAGCCACTAGACGGCCATGACGGGGCATTATATCACTATCATGACGTCATAATTTCACTATTATGTACCGCTAGCATTAGCACTTGCACTTTCAAGTAGCAATGGGCTGACAGCAATGATGTAGGTATTGTATCGACGACAAGCTCATGCACCTTCTGCGCAACCCACGACTTGTGTTTCTTTACCCCCCATCTCCCTCTCTCTCCCTCTGCGTGTGCGTGTGTCTTTCTCTCGCCCATAGCAAGTGGCGTTACAATCTTCGCGGCAACGCAATCACGTGGTTCCCATAAATGCATGTTCTGCGAGCATGGGTGTAAGTCTAGTGGTTGTGATGATCGCCTTCGGACCGTGGGTACCAGGTTCGTATGCCACGTTAGCAAGAATAATTCTTTTTTATTTAGTTTTTGTGCTCGAAACTTCTCCCGTCATATAATTGCATCACATGAACTCCCTCTCTCGCTCCGCTTGGCCGCACCATGTCTCCAATCTACACTTGGAACGGGTAGAACTCACACTTAAATAGTTACCCCTTCTCCTCCAATCATACCCGCAGTGACAGCTTGGCTGCTAGGGCGCTGGAGGGAAAGCTCGAGGGCAAGCTCGAGGACATCGGTTTGTTTCACGTTTACGAGAGACGGCACTGGAGTTTTTGGACGTACATGACCACTATAAATATTTTGAAATGTCTGAGCACGCGCAGTGATTCCGGCAACACCGGTCAAACGTTGTTTACACGTCATAGAAGTAGTACGTCTTGGGACGTTGCTCAAAGGGCCTGAAAACCTCATATTCATATTTTGGAACGTTCCATCGTGATAACAAGCGGCATGCAGAAAGAAGTGAGCTCGCCAGTACAGTACATTAGTCTTAATTTGGCCGCATCCAAATTGAGACTAATGAGACATCCAGCAGTAAATCTAAGGAAGAATGGCATACGAGAAGAGAACCATAACTTCCAGCAAAGGCAGTCAACTTTTTTTTTATCATGCCGAAACGAAAGAGTACGACACCTCTGTCCTGACCAATGAGAACGCATTCCGCAATCGCCTTTTCAAAGAGGGAATCGGTCACTCCATGATTGCCTTTCTTCAGAAGCGCGCTAGTTTCAAGAGATCGCCCATATAATCTCGTGCAGCTTACGAGGCCCAGCACCTGCTTCTAAAGTCCCTCCAACTTCAAGCTCACTTTAAGCTCTCGTTGCAGCCATGGGAAACAGCGCTCTTTGAACCCCTGGGTTGTTAAAAATACCAGGAGTGGGCAGAGCACAGGGCAAGATAACAGCGTATACAGAGCGCTTCTGTTCCTTCTTTCTCCTCCGCTTCTTCTTCCTCTTCCATTGCCAAATTTTCTGGTTATTCTTCTTTGTCTTCGTTGTCTTCACTTCTCTTCATTATTTTCGTTGTCTTCTTTCCTGCTTATTCTTCTTTAGCGTCGTTATGTTCTTTTCCTGCCTATCCTTAAGTGCGGTCTTTCTTCTTTATTTTCAACATCTTGCCGTCTTCTTCCTCTTGATCAATATATGCTTTTTTCTGCATATATATTTCTTCGATCGGCTATAGATGAGTCCAGACACGGCTATCTTAGTCTTACCGCTCAACTATACGAGCGGCAGTCTGGGTTGCTTAGTTGGGGCAGCGCATCATCGCCTCGGCAGAAAAACGAACTCCCGCTCGATCACTTGACCGCTTCGAGCGGGTATTGATCGCGCTTGCTCTGCCGAGGTTGCGGAGGCGAAGGGACCTCCTTTCCTGGACCCGCTCACGAAAAACTACGGTGGGCTAACGGTCTTGAGGGAATGTGCCGTTTGCTCGGGACGCTTAAAACGGAACAGCGGAGTGTACGCCCAGCTGTTAAGGGCTAAGGAGCGTTGCGATATACAGAGAGGCGGATCAGACACCCATGGGAGAGCGCTCAAGAGCGGACCCTGATGGAGGCAACAGACTTGAGCCTGCCGGTCGCTTCAAGAGAAGCGTCAAAGAAGCCGTGAAACGATGGAGAAAAGGGCCGGGTCAATTGTCGGGTGTTTACCTTTTCTTGACAACGCTGCCAAGTGCGGAGCAGCATAAAAGCAAAGTCGCAAGGGCGTCAAGGACAAGACGAGAGCGAGGAATGTAGCGTCTCTGGGGTTTAAGTCAAGTGGACGGAGCTTCATCTGCTCGAGCAAGCCACATGTCATGTAAAGGTTACTTGTGCAGTAAAGTTTTTTTTTTAGATACAGCGAAGAAAAAGAGATCGTCGGCGCTGATCTCCGGAAAAGGAGCCGGTTGTGAAAACCGTGTATATACTGAAGTGCTCAGACGCTTCTGTTGATTACGACATCGCCATTGCGTAAGCAGAGCTCACCGGTATGTTCGAAGTGGAGACGTATGATAGCGCCTGAACCAGCAGCATGATAAGCGCATCTTCTATCAATGCGGTATTAACCACGCACGCCCATTATGAGCCTGTGATCTCTTGACGTGTCACTAACGAAATGCAAGTGTTAACAGTTATAAGCTGTTAAAATAGCAAAAGATACCCCGGATGGCATCCTTCATTTCGTGGAGGGAGAGGGGTGCTTGCCATGGGAAGTATAGCAATGGACGGCGATAATTTTCTTGCTGTACAAGAAAAGCATTTTGACCGTGCCTTAGAGTATCATCAAGCAGAAAGACGAAACAGAAACGATGCAATTAATGGTAAGCTAAATATGTCATTGACGCTCAATACTCTGTTCCCTTGCAAGCATGCAATGCTTAGCATCAATTATCGTCATCATACTCATCCACCCCACGCACTGTGCATACACGTACACTGATACACGCCCCATCAAAAGCAATGAAACTTCATGCATTAATAAACCGACACCACCGTGAAAGACATTCGTCTGAGGCACTTTGCTGTGTCCTTACTGCGAATCAAGAATCATGATACAAGGCCCTCAGTGCTCTCAGCAAGAAAAGGAACTCCCAGGTTCAGCAGGCCGTTTCTGAAGAATATCTTTCTCAATTCAGAAAGCACTCGCCATCCTGACGAAGACAAGTCCACTTATCGAAACGTTGGCTCCTGCGAAATTCCCGGTTCTACATAGCTTTTAGCGATGTTTTCATCAATTCAAGTCCCCATCTGCCCCTGAGCTTCTCTTCTAGTTCGGATTTCTCAATCTAGACCATATGAAACGAAGGGAAAAAACACGCGGGGTAATTTAAGGAACCCATTGAGTCTAGGAGCGTTTTTACAGCGTTTGCAAACAGTCTCAAAACTAAGGACCTGCCATCGCGAAACGGTCACGTTACCGGCGCTGGAACCGTTGAGAGGACTAAGCTAGATCTCCGTGCTCTACAAGGCGGCACTTAGTCACGTTCAGGTACTTCTCGATAATGATTACCGTGATTTACGAAGCACCACCGGACGGTGACGCTTAAGGCAGTTCCCTTTCTTTTTTTGAACTCGGTTACATTTTCTTTTCCTAAAGACAGGATCATGTGAGGGAGTCCTAAACTAAACAGGCTACTTAGACACTCTTAAACACGTTCGGCATGCGTTTATCTGAGGACGTAGAGCGTCTTCGTCTGGTGTTGTGTCGGGTGTACACTACTTAGGTCTTTACTGGACACAAGTTTGTCCGATAAAATGCAGGATCATGTCTCCTTGTTTCTTCGGTCTGCAGTTGCGCTGCACTTTCATCGCATTGTGGCTGCGACGTGCCAAGCCATTTCCGTCCAAAGTGTCAAGCTTTCAAAGCTGCCCCAGTACTTCACGGGGGACAAACGTAACCGGCACAAATGCCTTTGACAGCCGGCTATTTCTTTTGTAAAGCTTACGCAGGTGCCCCTGTATCTCACACTCGAATTTTCGGGTTTAACATGCCGAAATCGCGATAAGAGTATTTCATAAGTGGATCTCTGGTCTGCTTTTCACCACCTGGAGTCGTCATCTGAGAACGTGGTGTTCTCAAATTTTGTTATCAGCAAATGTTCCTTCCTTGGCCAGCAGTTTTACGAAAGAAATATTGATGGAAACAATTTCAGACAGTATCAGTGTCACACTTTGCAAGTTTCAACGAGTAAGTTGGACGTAAGAAATGCATGACGCGTAACTTTTACCATTAAAGGCAAGTGCACCTAGAAGCATCTTACTTGGAGAAACGGACCAGGAGTGCAGCAAGTGCAGGGAGGCGCTCCTGAGATGGTGCAGTTATACAATTCAAGTTGCAGTTGCTTAACTTTAAGCTGCGCCATTACACTTTACCCTCCGTTAAACGGCGTTCTATGCGTGTTTCTTTGGTCGTGAGCAGCGCTGGCCTTCTAAGGGTACAAGCTATAGAGCACTTACAGGACTAATACAGATCTTGGTGGCCCAATGCCTCACGCTGATTCAAACGGGGTGCTTCTAACATCCATCCATCCATCCATTCTATATTTTAAACAGGGCAATATCCGCCAAATGGGTCGGTCGCGCATATTGCACTATGTCAGTTTATTTGGCTTGCAAAACGCAGCCATTCACCTTGTGTAGGACGTGGTCGCGGTACCGATCAGCATAAGTGATCATTTAGACACAATGAGACTCAATTACGTTATCATGTATTTCCACATAAGTAATTACAGCATGGAATTTGAACTGTGGCTACTCGGGCTTCAATAGCAGTCACTTTGCGAGGTTGAGAGTAAAAAAAAATTGAGTTCCTCAACATCTCTTGGTTGAAAGATTTTGACGTAGGCAGGAAATAAGCAAAAAAAATAGATAAAACATACTGCAATTATTTTAAACGTAGCTATAGGGGTGGTGTAGTTCATGTATGCAAAAAACTAACTTCTCTGCTTAAAAGTTATTTTGCCCTCTAAGTTTTTAAAACATGCCCCGCCACGGTGGTCTAGTGGCTATGGTACTCGGCTGCTGATCCGAGGGTCGCGGGATCGAATCCCGGCCGCGGCGGCTGCATTTCGATGGAGGCGAAATGTTGAGGCCCGTGTGCTGTGCGATGTCAGTGCACGTTAAAGAACCCCAGGTGGTCAAAATTTCCGGAGCCCTCCACTACGGCGTCTCTCATAACCAGAGCTGGTTTTGGGACGTTAAACCCCACAAATCAATCAAGTTTTTAAAACACCATTATAGGTTCTAAGGAACTCAGTGCAAAAATGCTGTAAGTCATTCTCGCGTAGCTTGAGTCAACCAATCAATCAATCAATCATTTTTTATTTCAAGTTATCTTATCACATGAAAATACACAACAATGGTTAGACCCATATAGCCACTGGCTAGTAGGGGGTCTAAATAAATATGCATTTAAAGGAACAGATTGTGTTAACAATATTGTGCACCTTAGAATGTTTCACATCGCGGCAACGGAAAATGTTGCTTTTCATGTAGTTATGGCAAAGTGACTGCATTTGGTTGGAAATACCTCATCATGCAATTGTTACCAGCATGACTACGTCTTTTTTTTTGGGGTTTAGAGCCCTGATAAACCTGAGCCACAGGTATCAGACAGAGCATTTGCTTTCACTGATCTAGCTTCGTGGCGCAAGGTGAAAGGTGAAGACAGCCGTAGTCCAGGAAGTAAATGGAATCACACGAATCCGTATAAGCATGATATTTATGCTCCTCTCTTCAGTGTTTGTAGGTTCTATGATTGATGATTGATTTGGGAGGTTTTACGTCCCAAAACCACGATATGATTATAAGAGCCGCCGTAGTGGAGGGCTCCGGAAATTTCCACCGCCTGTGGTTCTTTAACGTGCACGCACATCGCACAACGAGCCTCAACATTTCGTCTCCATTGAAATGCAGCAACCGCCGCGGCCGGAATTCAATCCAGCGCCCCTCGGATCATCAGCCGAGTACCATAGCCACTAGGCCACCGTGGTAATGTGTAGGTACTATGAGGAGACATCTCTTTTCAGCGTTAAGTTCGTGGAGTTGAGCAAGACGTCCTTGAGGCTACAAAAGTAAATACAGATAACCTAAACAAATATGTATAGGCGGCAATGATTAGGATACACATACCGGGCAAGGCACAAATGATGTGCAATAGAAAGCGATCCCATACAGCTCTGCGGCTTACAGTGAAGGAAGGCTTTCCCACCAGAATGGTTTGTTTTCTTTATTTATGTACTGCTCTTTCGGAGGCACGAGTTTCCTGGCGACCGGAACATAAAGAAATTGACGCAATAAGGAACCGTACACACACGTATAGGGTCAATCAGAGGGACCACGTAATACCACCAGAGAATGGTGGAATAACGTGGGAGCTGGCAATGAAAGGAAGGCCTGCACTCTTTCAGAAATGGACATGCGCATGGAATAATAGCGCTTTCATACGAGAAAATAAATGGTACTGATTACGGGACGACCTTGGACTGTCTCTGCGGAATCGGGAATGGCGAAAGCTCACTTCTACGGGGAATAAGCAATGCGAAGAATAGCGGACAGAGAGAAAAAGAAGCGAGGACCATTCCGATGTCGAGTCCCCCTCCTAAATCATTGCGTACATAGGACTGGTCTGTCAATAAGGACCCTGTACGAATACTTCCCGGAAATCGAACCAATAGAACATTATCTGCTCTCATGTCTCCGGTATAAACCGTAATAAGAAAAAGGCTACTCGAAACCCCGATTGTTAAAATGGGACTCATCCAAACATCAGAACTTCTCCTTAGCTTCGGTGCTCCAGTGGTGGGACATAGCCACGGGGAGATCTGATACGCTATTTGCGGGTTTATTCAGTCAAGCAAGCGCATACGATTATGATTACATTTATGCTTCCAATTTCTCCACATTTTTCCTGCAGTACTCAAAAATACTGTCCAATGTAGTTATTCCAAACTGTTAGCTTTTGGCCGTCAACTAATTTATCTGTTCTGACTGCATACGCGTACCAACCTCCAGTTCATCCAGTGTTCCCTTTATGCGTTTTCGTTCTTATTACCAATTTTATTTATTAATAATTGTCCGTTTATTTACTTTATTTTAAATATAACATAGTGCAACACAGCACTATATAGTTCCTAATGAGTTATCGATGCCGATTCATGGCCAATTCCCCAGAGTGGGTACGAGCCATTACCCAAAGGTGATCATTATCATCGTGTCTTAGTAGGCCACATATAGTTGTAGTAGATGAAACTGACTGGAGTTAGCCAAAACTAGTACAGATTGAGGTAATTGAAATAGAAAATGCACTAATATTCGCTGCCCTGCAGTAGAGTATTCATAAAAGGGAGGCGGATATTTAACAAGTACGTTGAGGGACATACGGAACTGCACATTGAAAGACGAGTCGATATTGCATGAAGGCAAGCTTTAGGCGCCTGTGCTAGCGATATCTTGTGGGGTAGGCATCGCCATCTGTCATATCTGCCTGTTATTTTGGTTTTGTGGATGATCCGGGGCATCCACCTAGATTTAAAGAACCCTTTACGCGTCAGGCGTCAGTCGTCAGGCGACAGGAGTCAGGAGTCAGTCGTCAGGCGTAACCCGCGTGCCTCCCGGCACGCGCTCGCCCTCGGCTCGTGCCTCTCTCTCTCTCTCTCTCTCTCTCCCGGCGCGTGCCTCTGCTGTCTTGTGAGAGACAGAGAGAGAGCGAAAGGCGCACGTTGGCTATGGAAACGCTCTTTCTTAGAGGAACGCTGTACCAGCTCGCAAAAAAGGAGAACGCGCCCTCACCCGCGAGAGACAACGTTGGCGCAGGCGGCGTCTCCTAGCGAGTTTCTTGATTGAGAAATACCGACTGCTCGCGTTGGAGAAGCGACCGGCAACCCATATATATATATATATATATATATATATATATATATATATGTATAGGCACTGGATCTTGACTTGCAATGAAGTGCCGGTGGGAGATTTCACTTGTGCGTAGTTGAACCATGAGGATTCGTAGCGTGCGCGTTAACTAAATTAATCCGGAACTCGGCACGATCTACGATGAACCTCCCGAGCTTCGCCCACTCATCATCATTCACTCCGTGGATATGCTGTGGATTTTTTTTTATAATTTCTTATGGGAACCTCCGCTTGCTGCCATTTGCTGGTTAGTTTATGATGTCTATTAATTGCCACTTCAACGCACGCCTCGGCGACGCAGAGCCCGAAGTCACGTTGAGATAACTCCTTCCGATTTTTGGAAGGAACAATGCCAATCCATACGTGGTGAGCCTTAACGCGATGTCATTAAGTACATTGTGGCGCAGAAAATCCGGTTTCGGCGGAAGCGTCCATGGTGGAAATAATTGCGAACAACAACTGCAGCAACTCGGAGCACCCTACCACGCAAGCCTTCCAGTACAGCTACCCTAGTGAAGAACGTCGAACTTACCGAAGTGAAGCCAGTCAGAAAAGTATCGAACTACGACTAAAATAAATCTTACACACATGACAGCTCGCACTGTAATTTGAATATACGGAAAAACATTTGCGTTACTAGGAAATAGAAATAATTCCAAGATTTTTATAAAGAAGGCGTTAGTTTTGGTTAATATTCCATGAACAGGCGATGCGAACGGAGCCAACGCACGGTGCTATAGCCTTCCCCTGTGGCGGACCGAAGCTCAAGCGCCATCCAACTTTCACTAGCGGAGGCTGTTTAAGCTTTTGGTTGGGCCGTGTAGCCTAGACAGGAAAGTATCATCATCATGAATAAGTGGTTGTCAACTTCTGTGAAATGCTGAACGTGCGGTATTTACGCGCCCACTTCTTTCTTCTCTTACGCTCATGCCCTCACACCGCAGCTACATAATGGCGGGGGCGTTTCACTACTACCAGCGAGAACACTACTACAGGTGCACTGCTACTAGTACTACAAGTACACTACTATATGTGAGGAGGGTTGATTAGGGGTTGAGGATGAAGAAAAAAGGAGAAGGGGAGAGGGCAGCTCTTCCCTGTACTGCTTCGTACTGCGTGAAAGAGAAATAAACTTTCTATTCTATTCTATGACTGCATAGCTTCGTATGGTATAGTTTGTGTGCCGCAGAAAGGGGGGCATGTTCCAAGCAGCTTTTAGAATAGCAAAGCCACGCATAGTATGGTGGTGGGATATAGGGGTGGGTGGCATACAGCACAGCAAGGTGGTGGGAAAGAGAAGCGAAGCTAAGGAAGGGAGAGGGTAGAACATAGCAATGCCTTGCGTTGCCGTGTACGATGCAGTATAGCAATAGCAAGAGGGCTGTGAAAGGATTTAAGGGTGAGGTATAGTGATGCGAGGGTGAGGAGAAAATGGAGAAGGACATCAGCTCCGCTCTTTCCGCATTCCTTCCTCCACTACTGCGTACATGTCCCAATTTTTTCTTACAGAATTTACAGGGAACGCTCCAATGTAGGGGACACCAAGCGTTGAAAGTTAATCCGCCATTTCTCACCGTAATCTCATCAGGGCTGCGGCGCGTAAAAACCCCAGAACCTACTTTCTTTAACAACGGACGTCATTCGACGTCCGTTCTCCAAATCTTGCCAACACTGCGGTTCCCTTCAGACACTAACGTTCGCGTCAAGCATTACGTGACCGACTTATCCTTCTTTAAGCAGGCGCGCTGCAGCACCAGCGCGAGACGTACGACTAAGCTGCGCAAGAAAACGTTGACGTGCAGAAACGTGCAGACCGCAGCAGCCGCTGCCAACGGATTCACGGTGCAGGCTCTTTGGCTGGCTGCGCTTGCTATATCCCCAAAGGAGCTGACGCCAGGTTGGCACGTAAGCACTGTGCGGTCGTGCTAGCGAAAGCATTCCCATTGCTTCGTGGCCAGGAATAGACGCTGACCGACCTGAGCCAGCGCGAACACGTACGGCTACATGCACTGGGAAGATCTCCGCCTGATTAGGGTATTCTTCAAGTCCTTCAGAACGTACCTTGTTCGCGAGTGCTGTTTCTCGTGCGCTTACTTCGCTTCTTTTCTTTTTACCTCACAAGTAATCATTGCATCAGTGATTTCCTGCTTTGTGACTGCTTCTGTAACGGCTGGGCTTTTGGTATTATGCTTGTTGTGTTATGTGTGTATGTATGTTTGATGATTGATCATTTGTGGGGTTCAACGACCCGAAACCAGGTCTGATTATGAGACACCGTAGTGGAGGTCTCCGGAAATTTCGACTACCTGAGGTTCCTTAACGTGTACTGACATCGCAGAGCACACGGGCCTCAACGTTCCACCTCCATCGAAATGCAGCAGCCGCAGCCAGGATTCGATCCCGCGACCTTCGGATCAGCAGCCGAGTGCCATAGCCACTAGACCACTATGTATGTATGTATGTATGTATGTATGTATGTATGTATGTATGTATGTATGTATGTATGTATGTATGTATGTATGTATGTATGTATGTATGCACTTCTAAGATAAATCCTCAGCAGCTGGTAGATTATGTCATAAAAGCATCGCGTTGAAAAAAAAACACTTATTACGACGTTTCGGCCGCGAGACCGGCTTCTTCCAAGCTTACAACGGAAATGGTCTGGTCACTATGGTCACACAAAGCCTCCTGGACACAGTAACAAGAAAACAAAGGGAGATGTCAAGGTAGAAGTTGAAAGAGGAAAAGGGGGAGGGTATAGTAGAGGGGTGCCGGCATCGCGGCTTTCGGTCACCCGAGCAGTGGGCAAGTAGCTACAGCGGTAGCTACTTGTCAGCCTCCATCGAAATGCGCCCGCCGGGCCCGAAATTCAATTCCGCCATCTCGGACGTTCGCAAGCCAACACCCTAGCCTCTAAGCTACCATGGCGAATTGCAAGCAACGGTGTCCGGCTCGTATATTCTGGACACTGTCGGATTCTGCCTTACTGTCCGATTCTGCAATGGCTGCATTCTGAGCCAATCAGGGAGGTCGTATCAGCCCTCTGGGCCAATCACAGCTGAGAAAATGGCACAGTTCGATAGTGTCCGGAATAGCACCTCCTGAACAGAGGACCGACGAGTCCTCCCTTTCAGACAACTGAATATAAAAATTCATCATAGTGAAAGGCTATTTTATTGTAAGTATACCTACTTTCTCATGTTGCTAGAATTCTTCGGTTTTAATTTTATTGTTTTTTTCTCTATTTATAACAGCTTTTCACATCATCATGTACTGAATAAAATAATTATGATAATGCGCATAACAAACCGGAAGACCTGGACTGATTATCTTCAACTGTCCAAGAATCGCGAATGAGCGATCGTAACCAGTAGAAATAAGATTATGAAGGTAATGATGATGAAATTATAACATAGTAATGGCTCAATAATGACCATGACTCAGCAGAAATGGCAATGACTAGGCGAGGAAGGCTTAACACTCGGAAAATGCAGAATGTGTGCGGCTAAGTGAAGCGAAAAGATGGTGACAAGTGATGATGGTGCACGTCACAGTCGCGAGCATGACTCAGCAACAAATGGCAATAATTCAGATAATATCTTCGCCATGCGTTGGTAAGGTATGGTTGACGGAGAAGCAAAGACGCTACTATTAAGCCCTTGAAGTAAGCACGGCTCAGCGTCACACCAAAGTGAAGGTCTCCAGAAAACTCGACTAGCTGGGGTTCCTTAACGTGCACAGACGTATAGCTTATTCGTGGTGAGCAGGACCTAAAATATTCAGCTGTCTTCTAATATAACCAGCTACAATTACAATGTTTTTTCTCTCTCTGTCCCTGCTCCTAAGTGGTCGCTTGTTCTATGTTTCTTTCAATACTTGCTTAATTTCGCCGTTATCAAGTACTAAGGGGATGACTCCTGTATCTCGCTAAAGTCGTTCTACCGTTTAATCTTCGTCTCATCAAGAAAAGCAAAATTTGCTGGGTGAGTAAGCCTTATTGAGAGCTATAGCTCTGTCTGACATTACCATGCCTTATTAATTACGGCACCAATTAAACGTTGTCAGCTTTTTATGTTTTGAATATTGAGTGCAGCACTAGCATATTTGCGCCAGCAGTAGTGACGGATGTTGTAAGCAGCTCTTATATGAATTTTATCAAACGCTAACATATTACTCAACAGAAAATTGGTGACGCTTCTGGTGATGGCTCCTCGCGTAGAAATTAAAACAGATTTTTCGGAATGTAAGACAGTTACGTTGCATTTCACGAAGTGACATTGCTGGCGGGGTGGCATGTCACTAAGTGGTACAAACTCATGTGTTACCCTTGCTAGCACTTGATTTTTGTTCCGTGTTTACTCTGACCTTCCATAAATGCTTAAAGAATGACCACACGGGGCATTAAAGACACCGTTACATCGCCTACCAGTTAACACGGAACACATAAAGCCACAGACACCTTCCTCTAAAAACTTTGTCAGTATTGCAACATGTATGTATCCGTAGAAAAAATGACACTGATTCGAACTGAACGCACGACATCTTGCATACATATGTCAACAGCCACCATCAGATCAAGGCGGACAATTATTCAAGATGAACGCAACACATATTTTCATCCATGCTTTGATAAGTTTAACATATCTGGAAACGTCTTCATAAAATATTTTCTCGAGCCATTACCACACGCGCAAAGCGCGTTATATTTAAATATGGCGGTTAATTGAACTGTCTACGCTAAAAAGTGTGCTCTGCATACCTAGACTAACACTGATCAGGCGCATTAAGCAGTGAACACAATGCTTAGCATTGCCTCAGCTCGCTCAATGTCCGTTCCTCCACCTGTAACACATAAAACACATTTCACGAAGTTGCGAAAGGATTGGCATACAAGGCATTCCAGACATACTATTGCGAAATCGTCTTGTCCCCATTATAAGTGGGTCGTATGACATCTCAGTAACCTTGTCAAGGCACTGTCGCGCAGCCGAGCAGGAGATGAATATGTGTGCTGTGGTACTGGGCTGTACAGAGCATTCATTGGTGAAACGAGCCAATATTATTAGCATACCATTGCAGGAACATACCGAGCTCCCTCGGCACCATTATGCAAATTAGCTCCGCGATACTCTCCTCCATCGACATGCAACGGCAAGCGCTACGTTTCTGCGAACAGTAACCTCAATCAATCCACTTCTTCAGAGAGCTGCAGCTGTTGTTCGGAAAACATCTATTCTTCGAAAAACCTGCAGGCAAATGACAACCAGTAGACTCCGACGAAGAGGCCCAACCAACAGTACGTGTAAGTGGCGTTTATCTTCTCTTTAATATCTTTTTGTTTTGTGGGGTTTAACGTCCCAAAACCAGCTCTGTTTATGAGAGACGCCGTAGTGGAGGGCTCCAGAAATTTCGACCACCTGGGGTTCTTTAACGTGCACTGACATCGCACAGCACACGGGCCTCAACATTTCGCCTCCATCGAAATGCAGCCGCCGCGGCCGGGATTCGATCTCGCGACCCTCGGATCAGCAGCCGAGTACATAGACACTAGGCCACCGTGGCGGGGCTCTTTAATACCTTCTCTTGCCTTTCTTCTTGGACCTTTCTGCCAACTCCGCAATTTACTCGCAAAGGACCACATAGGCGTACACATATATGCTGGAAAATTGATAAATATATGCAGGAATTTAGATATATGCCGGATATTTTAGTTTGCCAAGCAGCTAGCGTCGCATAAAGTCCGTTCGTGGTGCTGTCTGTCAGCCGAAAGTCCCGATAAACACTAAGAACAAAAAGGCGATGCTGCCAACCTCGGCCGTGGATGCCACCGGCAATAAACACCGCCACGGTAGCACCTGCCGCCTCTAGCAGCCATGCTCGCCGAGTGTCGCAGATAAAAGGTAATGTGCCCGGTGACAGTCACAAGGATACAGGGGGGCCATAGGTGTTATGAATGTATGCAAACGAAGCCTGGCAACGCTATTGCGTTGTACTCTTAACGGCGAAACTTTAGCAAAAAGAAGGTCGTGGTTCCTCTTTCTCTGATATATATATATATATATATATATATATATATATATATATATATCCCGAAACGTTCGCGCAATAAACCGTTGTTCTCTCAGAGGTGCATCGCCAATTCAGTCAAACTGCGGCAACCCAAGCTGCTTTTGCATATATATCTATATATAACAGAATTGACGATGCGCCTCTTAGAGAACGACGGTTTATTAAGTCAACGTTTCGGTCGGAGCCCGATTTCGGTCGGAGGTCAGGCTCCGACCGAAACGTTCACTTAATAAACCGTCGTTCTCTAAGAGGCGCATCGTCAATTCTGTTATAAACTAGCGGCAACCCAAGCTATTTTTGCATATACAGTGTATATATATATATATATATATATATATATATATATATATATATATATATATATATATATATATATATATATATATATATATATACATATATATATATATATATATATATATATATATATATATTTCACTGAGAGGAAGTCAGAACTTCTCTGCGATCATTATTCTATTTGTTGTGCTATGTTCTCCTTAATTTCTTTTCACTGGCGGTATCCATAACAAAGAAGAAATGAAGCGTTATGGGGAAAAAATAGCGTAACATTATAGCGATAGAACGTGTTTATCGCATACTGCACCGCTAGCTTCAAGACAACTAAGAACAACCAACAAATGCTAGAATTACCAATGTATAAAGACAAATTCTCTTGCGTATGTTAGTGCTACGAAACGTATATCACCTAGTGCAAAAAAAGGTGCGAACGTAATGATATATGTCTCAATTCCGAAAGCTATAACCACATCGTTCATCAACATTAACTCATTATTAATGTGCTTTTACAGGAAGAGGAAAGAAATCGAGGGACGCTACGTAGTAGCGATACCGTTTTTTTATCTCTATCTGGATCTAGTGAAGGAATGGTTGATTTGTGAAGATGAAGCGCCGCTATCGCCAGTCGCATTGCAAAGGCCGGGCTCGCTCGGCGTGCGCTTCTGGTTGCTAGGTCTTCTGGCTTCCTCGCCGCTTACGGTCACTGCTTCTTGGGAGCGACGAACTGCCAATGAATATGTTCAAATATTGATAGCTTAACGATCTTTTACACACTAAAAGGATGAGGTGATTATGAGAGATGGTGTAGTGACGACCTCCGGAAATTTAGACCACCCGGGATTCTTTAACGTTCACTGACATCGAACAGTACGCGGGCCTCAAGATTTCGCCTTCTTCGAAATGCAGCCGCCGCCGCCGGGTGTCGATCCCGCGACCTCCTGATAAGCAGCCAAGTGCCATAGCGACTAGCCAACCGTGATCGGGAAGCCTGTCTATATCTGGCGACGGTACACATTCCGAAGTGCATTAGCCAGAAATGTTCAGGCAACTAGTACCACATGCGAAATTGCACGCATTTTCAATGACCTAATGAACCATGCCATAGCATCAACGTCATGGTAAGGACATTAGTCTCAACGTATGATTCCTGCAATGCTGAGCGTGATACTCCAATTTACGGACACAATCTCGGGAAGCGTAAGTCAAGGTCAACGGCTTTTTCGAACATCTCATTCGTGGGAGAAAAAAAAAAAGGCGAGAAAGCTGTTCCAAATGCTGTAGGCAGGGGAACAGCGCACGAGGTTTTTAAACGACCAGTACAGTTCTTGCCTCATTCGATTTACAACAACAAAACGCCTTTGTTTTCCTCAGCGCAACCCCAAAAGGGATTCCTCGGAGCAGAATCATCTCGGCGTCACCGGAATGGAATCGACGTAACGCCGTACAACGGGCAGCGATGCCATCAGTCATATATTCAAAACAGACAAGGCAACTTAGAAATAAAATGGAATGTCTTCTCTCACGCACCAACCCCGCCCCCCCCCCCCCTAAAAAAAAAATAATTTTCTTTAACGGAATCGGTGAGGTTTCACCGGGCTGGGATTCACGCAGTGACGCATACAAAGAACAACGGCACATCCTGTCCCCCATTCGGAGCAGATAAGAATTTTTTTCTTCGTAGTGAAAGGGGCGAAAGAAAGAAAGCTAAGATTATTCCGTCGTGTTACTGTCGGAAGGCGCTTGCGACGAACAAAGCGCTTGTGAAGCGCAGCACGCAGGAGCAGCTGCACAGAGCATTGTTAAAAGGAACAGCCCTTTCGAATAGCGAGAATCCTTGGTCGATATCAGTGCGCATTGCGCATATGGAATGGAGTGAAAAGAAAGAAAGAAAAAGGAAGAAGACGAAGAAAGAAAGAACGAAAGAAAGAAAGGGATAGAGTGGTCCCCGCAGAGTAGAAATGGAAGAGAAAAAAAGCGACGACAGTGAAGGTCGATTCCTCGCGCCGACGGTGATACGTTTTCATTATTGACCCAGAAGACTAACTGCAACTGCGGTCAGCGGTCATGCGTCTTCTGGACGGCGGAGCGTCCGCCCACCGCCGGACAAGGGACTGCGGAAGGTTTTTTTTGTACGCGCTCCGCTCATCGTTCAGCAGGACATCGTCTGACCGGAAAGCCAGAGCGAAGAACCAAACGCCGTAAGCCATCAAGGAGTTCATCTATCCATGTCGGTTGACGTCTTCCTTTCGTCCCCACGCAGCGTTTTTCCCGCGATCTTTGTTTCGGAAGGATGCAGTTTGCCGGGAGGAGTAATTGCTAGGTCCCCGTGACGGCGAGACGCAGAAAAAGAACTGGCGCATCCTGCAAAGACTATGATTTGTTCTGGCTAACGACTATGTCCTTCGTTGGGGCAGCGGGCCAATAGGATGTTTTCCCCGTGAACGCAACAAACGGGAGTTTGAGAATAGGGCGAACACGATAGAGCACTTCATAGCACAAAGAGCACTTAGTATCAACATTTCACATGTTGAGTTTCATCTGTCCATCGAATGACGTCTCCTCGGCCTTCTTTTTAAGAGACTCTTCTTTAAGGACACACGGTACACTATACCTTGTCTCTCCTTTCGTTTCCTAAGCGTACAAGATTTACATCAAAACAAGTTGAGGCACTTCTCTTTTTTTACCTAGGGAGCTATTATTTTTTTTGGTAAACAACTGTGCTGTTCTGTTCTCTTCTTGTAGTGCATAATTTATTATTCAAACTATAGAACAGACGTTGAGTGGTAGACGAAGTCTCGCAGAGATTAAAAAAATGCTTTGGGAACGACAAAGAGCAGCAAATGGCAACCGCTAGCGCCTACGTCTCAACAACTTGACTTGTTTCGGTCAAGAGAACTACCACCTCCTGTTCCAATCAGGTTAATATGCACACAAACAGATGAAAAAGTACACTATGAAGCACACGCGTCTAATGAGGATTTTTCATAAATGAGAGCTAAAGTAAACTAATGGATCCATTTATGTTGAGAAAAGTTTCATTGAAAACTCTACTGTCGTTGGTTTCACGATCACAAAGGTCAATATGTTCTTTCTCAATGTCGCGTTGAGATCTGCACCACGATCTCTTAAGTTTCAGTGCGATTTTATTTGTGTGTCTCTTTTGCATCCTGTCCCACTTTGCCTTCGTGCATTGGCTACGCCGTCGCTATATGTCCTGAAAATTGGCCAGTTCACTCTCCAGCCTCCCCAGAGGAAAATTTACTTGCTTCTTACCGATTAAGAAATGGTCTGGCCCTAGTAGGTACTCTCTGAAATCTATGACGTCACAGCTAGTTGGTACGGTAACTTGGTGGCGGCGTCGCCATCTGACACCTTTACTTTCATTTTGAGCGATTTCGTGCTTAGCAAGGATCTTCTAGTGACGATAGCGCATATGGGACACTGTCACATTCATACTAATACACGGGGAGTTGTTTTAGTTTTTAAGGCGGGCACTAGAGAAGAAATGGAAATATTAACACATAGGGGAAATCTTGGCACAGAAAAATCCTGGTGGCACTCGGCTTACTCCGCAAAAAATATACGTGGCTACGGAAAGCCATAATACTGATATAATAAGCTTGCGCTACAATACCATATTGACACATACATGTACATTCAGGGATATGACCTCTCCATAGACATAGATTCGACAATATTTTAGCTGGACACTGCAAATATGTACCTTAAACATGCATGGCATTTTTTTATAAGTTTAAGAGGAAAGTGCGGAGGCAGACCATTATATAACTCACTGTAGGCTTATACAGATGGCAATGAGATTTTTGCTATATTATTTTGTTTCCGATGAAAACATTCACAGCGTTACCCAAATAAAGAACGCGTACCAATGCTGAGCGAATTACGTACCACGGCCCTATGAGCACATGTATCACCAAACAGAGGTCGAAAATGCAGTTTCACAATAGCTTCGCTCCCAAGAAGGCAATGCAGTTGATTGAACCCTTGAGATTTTTGATAACTAAAAGCAGAGAAAACTAGAAGAGAAGCTCAGGGGAAGATGAAGGCTTGAATCGATGAACAGATCACTCAAAACGACTGAGAACAGGGAACGTCGCAAGAGCCAACGTTTCGACAAGCGGACTTGTGTTCGTCAGGACAGCGACTGCCTTCTCTGCCGTACGTTCGTTTGTGTACGCCATTGCGCGTTCTCCTCCGTCCAGAGAAGCGCTTTGTGTATCAGTAGTGTCATTGTGTCATGTCAGTAGTGTCATTGTGTGTCCTCCTTCTGTGGACGGGGAAGAGCGTGCAATGGCGTACATAAACGAACGCTGGAGAAGGCAGTCGCTGTCCTGAGGAAGACAAGTCCACTTGTCGAAATGTCGGCTCCTGCGACCTTCCCTGTTCTCAATCGTTTTTAGTGATCTGTTCATCGATAAAAGCAGAGCACTGCGACTTGGAACGCCGACTGTTATCAAGTAAAGATTGGGGTGTCACTCGATTGGATGAGCATCACGCAAGTTTTCAAAGCAAAGAGTAGCTGCATTGACGTTTTTTTTAAAGCTAGCAATATTCGCTATGACAAAGACCACCAGCCAAATATTCTTGGAGACATACCTGTGATAGCGTACGCTGACCTGCGGACTGATGTCTCGGTAACCGGGATTCAGTCCAGGCCGAATCTTGTACCGCACGGCCGGACGGTGCCTGTAACATCCGGGCCTTCTGGGTCCACCCCTGGACCTTCCCGGAAGTCCCTGATGGGACGGTCCTGCCATCGAACTTCCGGGACAAAGCATGTCTTGGCACAGGAAGGCCCGCACCACTTCCGTCACCTTATGATCCACACTGCCCGTAGCGTCCACGACGACTGCGGCGCTCTCTCTCACAGGCCCGGAAGTGACGTCACGACGAGGAAAAGACTCGTTTCCTTCGCCGGCTTTCAGCGTTCCGGGAGGGCCCACAAGCTCGAGAGCTTTTGAATCCAGGTCACGCAAACGGTGCACTCAGGATCTCCCAGATTATGAGGGACTCCGGAAGGAAGTCTTCAAGACTTGCTGTGTCTTTGTCTGGACGATTTTCTGGATGTCACTTCGATAGAAAATCAAGACTCGTCTATATTCTGAATATGTGCACACTCGTCTTCACGCCTATTGTATGCACGGCCGAAATCACGGCTCCTCTTTACTCAAAAGCGGGCGTGACACTGCATGCGGCTTCCTGTGCCTCTGTGAGATTTACCTCTAGAAGCTAGCCGCAACTGTGCATCTTGTTTGAGGTCATCCACTAGTATAGCTACTCGACCCCTATATACTTATACACCATGCTTAGAAGACGTAAGGCTCGGCTTTGGTTTAGACATTAAAAATCTTCACTGAAGAGGCAGCCAGGAACAATTCTTTAAACCACAGAGATACCGTGCGAAAGGCAGCTTCTCTTTAACACGTGTAAGAGCATTACTTCCTTCTTTGACAAGTCGGCACACGGTTACCAGATCAAAACACCTGCGCGATGTCCAACACACGTCACGCACCGTGTACACCACTGAACGATTTCGCTGCGAACAGTTGAGTGCTGATGGTCCAGCAATTGTATCTCAATGTTTCACACGTACTTGCCCAAAACACGTACGATACGACAGCGGGCTTAACGCACACACGGGAGCACAAGTACAGCAGTCGTCAAGGGCTGCATAGTGTTCACTGATCCACGCAACCATTCCGGGTAAGCACAAGAACAAAATCATCCGTGGACGATGGAACAGATATCCAAAACACACCCACCTCGAGCACTTGCCTTCGCAGCGGCAAGCGTTAGCACGTCGAGATCTTCTTGGCCCACACTGCCTTGTTCGTAGCTTAGCAGGAACCACAACTGATGCCCAACGCCACGTTCTGTCATCGAGGAACGAAAAAGTAACACCGGTAGCTGTACCAGGACCGACTCACCGGCACAACCACCTCTCCAAAAGAAAGCTTCCGGAAGCGAGCACCGTTTCACGTCTCTCCGCGCTTCGGCGCCGATTCGTGTCACTTTCGCCGCGCAAGCAAGCAGCCACACAATGAGCACCGAGCCGTAGGAGGTTTCAGCCACGAAAGTGTCGACACCACTTCCCGCGAACACACAAACACCCGCGCACATGCACTCGCAGTACGGCCCTGCAGTTGTTCAGTGCATCACTGCTTTAGCACGTGCCACCCACCGAATCGACGGCTCCGAAACAGTCAATCCGTCACCGCAGGAAAAAAAAACGGCATTTTCGATCTCAAGAAAACACGTGGTCTCCCCTCCCGGAGGAAGGTCGGTGTATTTCGGAGCTGGAATCAAACCAAGCACAAGCCAAAAAGACGATCCAACGCCCTTCTAATGCACGCCTGCAACGCTTTCACTCACCGCTTACCCTTCAAACCCGAGATGTGGCAAACAGGCTCCGGCGCCCTAGCGCCTTGCTTTCGCTCGACGTTCCTTCGTGCTTTTCTTTCCCTCTCCTCCGCCTCCTCTCCCTCTTCTGTCACAACAAACACAATCACTACTTATATATCAGCCGAGGCGCCGCTCTTATCGCCAACGGGGCTGCTAGTGGTTCCCCAGCCGGCGCTAGCCTCCCACCAAACGCTTCCACCCGCGGCTGACGTCGAGGCGTTTAGAATAAATACGACCTTCGGCACGAGCGGTGTGCGAGAAATGCCGAGCTCGTCACTCTCCCGGCGAAGCCCGCCTACTCGCCCCAAAACAGCGGAGCTCCGCCTGACCCGATGACGTAGCTACGTGGGGTGACTCAGAGAGCACTTGGGTTTCCGCGTTTAAAGCTGTTTAGAAAAGGGGATTGCGTAGCGGTGTGGAGGCAGCTCAGGTAGTGCGAGACGGGACAGGCGAAAGCCACGTCTAATCTTCTGAAGCAGCTCACTATGGAAACAGCCCTCGCCTTGCAAGTTTTCCCTCGTTACAAGCAGTCACAAACGCAATTAGTCGGTGATCCTCAGCACGCTGAAGTGTTGGAAGCGATGCTAGTACTTCTATCTGAACTATAAGAAGTAGTTATTAGTACATTGTATCATTGTGTATCAGTAGAAATGTTGGGCTCGCACTGAACGGTTTCGAGTTTCTAAATTTCAACCTTTCGTCTTCAATACACAGAGACCCGTAAACTCAGGAAAATAGTTTAACTAGAGCATGTCAATATTGAACTTCTTCCACCCGCGAAACCAACGTGACATTCCCTATCGAGCAGGTCATCAAGGGCTCTCAAATTCGATGGCTCTCACCGTCTACAGTTTCCAAAGTGTTATGTAGCGCCTCCGCAATTTCAACTGTAACGGGAGGTCTCGCTTAAATTAATCTTGCGAACGTGGTCGCGAGTTGCGCAGTTGGGTTAAACCTTGCGGTCTCTAGTTTGCTGGATCGATAAGTACGTGCCGACAGTCGCGCCGTGTACGGCGGTGCCAAGTCAGTGTCCTCCGTCGGCACGCATCGTTACGCTGTACAACAATCGCCGAGCGGGAGTGCGCGTTGTGGTTTCGACAGTTCCGAACCCTGCCCTCTGCTGCAAGCAGTCGATTCGCGCTTTCAGGCGAAACTGAGCAGCGCTCCGAATGCTAGACAAAAAAGGAAAAAAAAGCAAACAAACGGGAAGTACGTGGTGAGGAGGTCGCAGCGCTGAAGCGAGGGTTTGCTGTGCGTGATCTCGGGCAATTTCCGCTTCGGCGAACAATGCGTGGCTACTGGAAATAGCTGACACGCACGCAGTGTGTCAAAGAAAGAGGGACTGCGAAAGCTAGGCGGTCGCGATGTGAGGTGCAACCCCCTTCGCCGTTGTGTTTTTCATCGCGCTCTCTGCAGTTATTGCCACGTTCCTTCACGAAGCGGCCGTGAAGTACGCTCGCCTTCGATGCTCAAAGTTCCGCTTTGAAAGCACACTCCGCTGTGCTTTGCTTTGCTTACTTTAATGTTTTTACCTCTTGCGAGCGAAGAGATAGTTTACCAGCGAGAGGTTTTTCAAAAGTGGCCCAAACCAGGCGACGGTACGCACAAAACCGAAACTATAGAACAAAAGAAAGTCAATCTCTTTTCAAGACGCTGGGGCTCAGTGACCCGACTGTAATAAAAGCGCGGAGAGTTGGTGATATCAGATGCCGTTACTGCCGAGCGAAGTGCTCCATGTCCGGAGGCCGATCGCTACACCTGGGGTACGTAAAACGCGCTGGGTTGAAAGGTAGTCACGTGACCCGCGGTAGTTCGAGTGAACACCTTCGCCTGCTGCGCAACGCATTTGCCACGCCGGCGCTCGAGTACTTGTGAACTAGTATTTTTATGACTAGCGCCGTTACGGACCCTGGATGCGAGAGGTCTTGGTAACAGGTGTTCGATAAGAATCACAGAATTTTAGTTTGATTTTAAGCTTCCTCCTGAGTTTGCTTGTTTTTTTAGGCCGTCGGTTGACTTCGCAACATTTCAGAAGGAAACTGTTTAAGCAGAGCCTCATACGAAAGACGGGAAGTGTGATTAGCAAAACTTCGCTTCTATTGAGCTGATACGAAAGGCTAACAGCTTGTGTGGAGCCAGGGGAAGGTAAACTCTTTGAAATGGTGAATGCTAACACACGCTAAACACTAAGGAAACGTAGATTGACAGGAGTACAAATATTGTCTTTGTAAGATGCGTGGTACTAGAACACAGCTGCGTTGTTTGGCTGTTTTAGGCTTCCTAAAACGTAACTATGGCGAAAACGAAGGCCGTGCTCTCTAACCGCGGAACAAAGAAATCAACTAAAGTGCTTGAATTTAGTGCTTTCTAACACTGAGCCGTTGCAGCAAACACGCACGTAAATGACCCTAAAGTTTCTTTAATTTACCCTGTAATTGCAATACCTACAATGATCTGCTGCAAGACAAGATGCACATAAAAATGTTTTGTTACTTATTAAACCTATGCTCACAGAATCGGATGCGTCTTCTAGAGATATGAACAAGAAATCACTTTCTGGCCTTCACTGAGCTAGGACAGTCGACGCCAGTTATAGATGCTTCAAAGCGGCAGTTAACCACAAGCTAGGCGTTTCTTTCAAAGCACTTAAACGAAAGGTTGATTACTTCAAACAACCGAAGCAAACCGTAGGTTTAACACCTGCGAATGCTACGCTACGCCGAATGTCGTTTATAGGAACGACCCAGCCTCCTTTTAAATTATGACTCGTTCCAGAACGAACGAGTCCGTTCGAATCGCTCGATACGAAGCTGTGTTCATCGATCGGTGGTTCGCGGTGAAAGCTCATTAATTCCTAATTCTAGCCACTCGCGGAACAACCTTCCCTGTGGACGCGGAGTTCAGCTAACTTCAAAGAACCAAGCTGCGAGCGAGGCGAACGCGATCAAAGGGGAGACCGATCCCTGGTCTAAACTAGGCACCCAACTCGACGAGGGGAAAAACTTTTTTTTTCGATCAACAAGTGGTCGCACAGGAGAACTCAGTCCCGACTTTCTCAATCAAGGAAATGTGTCCTGACTTCGGCTAAAAAAGCGTTCGTTTATGTAGAGGAGGCAGAAGATGAGAAACGTTGCTGTTCGCGCCCCAAGAACCGTCGGTGCCAATCGATGAGTTTTTTGTTGTTGTTTTGCTTTGTTCACTTGCAGATCGTGCTTGTTAATCAACTGAATACAATTTAAAAAGAGCAACAAATATCAAAATAGACTGCGGTGATCAAATGTTATCTTACTTCTCCTTGTTCGTCGACTTGACTGCATCTGCACTGAGGTCTTCAAGCTACCTTTCCCACTTCTTTTTTATTTAAAATAGAAAGGTGGGAAAGGGGGGGGGGCAACTTGCTGGAGCTATGTGGCCTGAGAAATACACAAGGCTTAGATGAATAGCAAAAACAAACATGAATTCAGAATAACTGCCCAGCTTTTCTCCACATGTGTCTATATAATATCTACCGTAGATAGGTTATTCAGCCTCTCTATTTAGCATGCAATCACGATAATGCCCCTCACGAAAGAATCAGCACAAGAGCTTTCTCAGGCGAAGCAAATTAACCGGGTCAAGTTATAGGTGCTTCCTGTGTGGATTATTCAGACAGGAATGCAGTAAATGTTCTACAGTACTGTCTTCCGTTCAGCGCAAAATTGCAGACAGGTGCTTCAATAAAGGAGGAAGACATTCGACGAAGTCGGTGGTTCAAAGAAAAAGAAACTAACCCAAAGCGAAGCCAGCTGCATCCCAAAATTTCACTTTTTTTCTGCTGGACAGCTGGAAGCTATTTTACAATACATTCGCGTATTTCCTGCGGCATTCCAATACTAATACTAAAGAAGAGATACTAAATGATATTGGAAAACTCGAGGAACTAGGATAACTATCCCAGATTTGACAGGTTTGAGGCGCAAACTTGTTACGAAGATTCGTCAGAACAGGATTTGCTTCCTTGGTGAGGAAGAGAAGGAAACTCAAACGCGTTGACAGGTTTTCAATTTGAAACTACGGTTAGAGTAGTTTAGAACAGGAGCACTCGCTTTTCGCCTTGGCTTTTCCTGGTAGAGAAGTTTCGGGAAAACGAACGTTCTTGCTGACAAGACTGGTTCGGCTGGCAATATCGAATCTGGGATTGATCTATCCTTTCAGAAGAAATGGCAGGTGCGATAACGTATATCCGAGAAGTTTTTTAACGTTTCTGAGCAATTTCAGAAAACATACTTCTAAAAGACCACATTGATAATAACAATCTAATATTACCGAACGGGGCCACAGCGCTAACTTACGTAACGATATAAAACAAACCTAAAGAAACAAAGCACTAAAACAAAAGCTTATCAATTGTGAAGCCGTTGAATACGAATTTACGTTAATTCCTAAGGCAACAATGCTCTCCCTAGAGCTGTTAGCAACGTCCGGTTAGAATGGCAAAAGGATACTCTTCCAGAAGTTAAATGGTTGCTGAGATAAAAGACTGCTGATCGATAAAGGTTTTCCTGAACTGATATTTGAACTGATACGAGAAAACGTCAAACAGGGGAGGAAAAAAACAACAGGTTGTACTTCGTCTTTAGCATCAGGTTGCTGCATCTGGTTTCATGTTCTTGATATTTTTTTCCACGGTTATTAGCTTTTTTTCTGCAACTTCAACGAGTCCCGCTCGTCACACAACGCTCTGGCTGTGCAAGGAGAAAAAGAGTCCTTAGTCATCAACGAGTACTAAGAACCTCGTTCAGAACTCGTTCTCGCCATTACCAAAGACCTAACATTAACCACAGTCCGACGTTAACATACGTCGCCTTGCGAAATGAGCTTCAAATGTCTCCGCAACGTAGATCAAGTCACTTCACGCCCACCCTACGACGCTAACTCAATTTAGCCCTCGGAGCTCTGAAGGTCGCTTCAAGCCTGTCAAAGAGGAGTTAGCGTCTAACAAGCTGACGCTTGCTGGCGCTGCTCGTACTGCGACCGGAACGAAAACATTTCCGGGAGGAAATCAGACGAAGCCAGTTGTTCATCGCACTGTGTCGAAAACACTCGCGCAGGAAACACACACACACGAACTCTCTAGCTTCACATGAAGAGGTCCCGCTGAGCACGTTCACAACGCTGGAATAAGACACTTGTGTCGCTGCCCGTAGCAGTTAAACGGATGCCGAGGTTGATCGATCCTCTGCGCCACGAGTGGTGGTCGTATCTGGTTCGCTTGAATGTGCTTGGGATTCTGCCTGATTAGCGGCCAAGCTCCATCAGGGCCTTTCAGAGACATGTGCGCTGTGCAGCTGTAACGTTCCTTGCAGGGGAGTTGGCCATTCCCGGAAAAGGCTGAGTCGTATACTCACTGACGAGCGTACGCCGAAAGCACAGTCGACTCTGTCAGCCGCAGTCGCTCTACAGTCGTACTTTGGCTTCGACGATGTACGTCACTGGATACGCTGGTAGAGCGGTTTCCGGTTGGAATGAAGATGACAGGTGTTGCAAGCAGGCGCTGAGAATTTTTCCGAGCGTGGGTTCGTTGTCCAGTACGCGCTGGTAGCTTCGCCCGGCCTTGTCTCTAGCTGCAAGTTTACGCAAGAGCTGATGACAACAGCCCGGCTCGACTGACCTCTGCGATGCACTCAAAACTGCCCTGTGTCAGCGGAAGAGCCGAAAATTGTTTTGACGTTGAAAAGGATAGGGAGAGGACACTCCATCAAGTGCGAAATATACAGTTACCCCGAAATGTACTCCGAGAAATGACGGGGTAAAGTGCAGTATGAAGAAAGTGACTTCCAGTGTACATGTACCGAGGGCATTGCTCAAGTCAAGTCCTCCCTCACCCGTCTTTAAGAGAGAAAGGGGAGGGTCACGGCCTTTAAAAGCGTACACTCAACTGTGACCCGTGGAATATCTTGTGTTTTCATGGGCTGCTTCCTGTTGACGACGGGTGATTCGGTGAACCTGATCTGCGTTCAAAAGCAAGTAGATTTTTCAAAAGGAAGTCTTTTTTAACCACTTGAAAAGTGACAGTCACTTTAATGTACGAGGACGCATGAAGACACTTTTCTGGCGTTTTCAGTTGTTTTCATTTGACGTCCTCTTTGGTGCCGCTGACGAGATTTTAACGTCACGGAGCTAAAGTACCACTGACAGCGCGAGGTCACGCTGGTTGTAGCAAGCGGCTTTCCATTCTTTTCACAACGAACAACGACCGAACAAATCCGGTTTTACTGAGCGGTCCTCTTGTCTTTGTCCGCGATGGCGAAAGATGCTTTCGTCCGCTCTGCCACAAAAACCCGAAGGAAGTGCTGCGTAAATCGTTCCTTTCGCACATACCACGTCAGCAGGCAAAGCGAAGTGGCGAAAATGTTTGAAAAATAAAGCGATTTAAGCCGAGAGTTTCTGAGAAATTAGCTCACTTACGGCTCTGATACGCTTCCGGGAAGAATCCAGGGAGTCAATGGTTTCCTTCTATAGCGGGGCCTATTGCAGTGGACACATTCCAGGGCGACGCTCACTTAATCTAGTTCACTGTGAATTCCACCAAGATACATGTCACCGCATTGCTCGAGTACGCCTTCTTTTTCAGTTCACACTGAAAATGGACTGCACATTTACGTGCATTTCTTGAGACTTTCACTGCCTTCTGGGAATTCTTGACACGGTTCGCAACGTTCAATATGCATTTCCCTTTAACTGACCGACGACTTGCTTCTTTCGTCGTGCTGAAATGTCGAGCCGAATCCTCTGTTGACGCTTTTTATGTTCCAACTCAGGTCTTCTACTTTCTTCAACAGACAGGGAAGTAGCGTTAGATCAACATCACCCTTAACACTGGTAAATATTTTTTTCCAGTATACCTAGGTGATGCGCCAGCTCGAAGCCTTTCAACTAATCCCTTTACGTTTGGGGTTACTAAAAACTAGAGCGAAGCTTGAATGAGACAAAAGATACATCCTGCATAGTCACAAAGAACTTGAGTTTGAAAGCGCTGTTGACGTCCACTCAAAAATTTGCACGCCTTGTCGACGAGACCCAACTCATCCTCCATATCCTAAGCAGGTCAGCGATGAGAGTTTCTCAACAGTCAACACTGCACTTTATCACTGCGACAGCGCATGAAGACAACCATCCCTGGTCGGTATGCATCTCTAACACACCGGTGAAATAGTCGCTATCAAAGCTGAACAAGTCACGCGAAAGACCAGCAATAACTTTCACCGCTGTTTGTTGAGATGTGCTTATATGTATATCCGTGTGGACGCTTGCCGGCGTCGTAAACGTGAATTGCCGATGATCGCAAAGTTGCACCTCGCTGACATGTGCACCACTGTTCGCCTTAAGACATGGACATCGCGCACATTCTCACTGCAGAGTTGCAAGGAGCACGCACAGTCACGGTCCTTTTGTGAAGTTCGGCTGGTCAGTCGGTACACGTACAAAGTTCCAGAAGTTTGACCAACCGTCCAGGGCACACTTCACGCGAACGCGCCTTAAGATAAGCTCGAAATTCCTACGTTTAGTTCTTATCATATCTCAATGCCAGTGAATAAGATAGCCCCGCGCGCACTGCTCCGCGAACTGTTGCGTGCCCGCGTGAACTCGGGAGGCCCTCCGCGGGAACCGAAACACGCCGCGCGACGAGCCTTCTGCCTGGCGCTGCGAGCGAAACGAGCGCTCGGAGCGCGTGATGCACTCTCCCTATCTAACGCCCTTCTCCCTTTCTTCCCCCTCCAAATATTCCCATCCCGCCGTTCGCAAACCACGTGGCTGCTTCCCCTCCTCCCTGCGAGTAGGCGCCCAACTTCCCGCGCTCGCTCTCCTTCGCCACCCGGACTCCCTCCCCAACTCCCCACGGCTGTCCCGCAAACCGACCGCAGCGCCGCGCACCTGCGTCTCGCAGCAACCACTTAAATCCCCTTCGAACAGAAGGCGCGCAATATTGAAACTGAAAGACGCCGCCTCAAGGCGCGGAACGCAGCTTGCTTGCTTCTCCTATCTATCTATCTATCTATCTATCTATCTATCTATCTATCTATCTATCTATCTATCTATCTATCTATCTATCTATCTATCTATCTATCACGAATAACTCGCAAGTGAGCGCACTGAACAAGAACAAAAGGAAAGAAAAAAGCGGCATACGATTCCTCGGCAAGTATCGCTTCATGCGGCTGTTCCAACTGTCGTGGCCCGAAGGGAAATATGACACGCAGATGGAGGCGTCCGACCGAGAAGCTCCAGAACACTTGAATGCCCGTTTCACAGTAGCTTCTTACTTTCCTTTTTTTTTTTTTGGCCTGCCGTGGAAAAGACAGGGTGAACCCTTGACATGTGCATCGAATATTCTTTATGGGAAAAAAACTGAGCGCCATCAATTGTCGCAGCTAAATCACAAATAGCTCGAAGTCGAGCACTTCGATCCGAGCCTAGCAACCGCGGACCACTGCCTTGTAGTGATATGCAGTATGGCTATGGCTACTTTGGCAGCTGAAGAACTGTGCAGCCACGCTTATAAGCACTGTAATTTTCTATCTGTTGACGAGTTTTCAGTAACTGCCCATTGTATTCATGGCACAGTAATATTTAACGTCCGTCATTGAAAGATGCTAATCTTTTATTTATACTTTGCTAAACGACATTTAGTCTCACGTTAACTTCCGTTAACTTCCTTTTAGTTTTCCTTGTAATTTGTCTCATGAAATAAAACGGCAATTTCCGCATACACCAACGCGCTCCTCGCTCTCGCTAACTGCTTCGTGTGGCACTCCTTCCCAAAAATCGTGGGATATAGCGCATTTATTTTCTTTTTTTTTCAGACATATTCCTGCTAGTTTTCTAGGGCACTCGACCTGCATTTCTGACGCTTTGTGCCCCGCCCTACCACGGTGATCGGATGGTTATGGCACTCGGCTGCTGATCCGAGGGTCGCGGGATCGAATCCCGGCCGTGGCGGCTGCATTACAATGGAGGCGAAGTGCGGCCGGTGTAGTGTGCTATATCAGTGCACGTTAAAGAACTCCAGGCGGTCGAAATTTTGCGCGGCCCTCCACTACGGCGTCTCTCATAATCATAGCGTGGGTTTGGGACGTAAAACCCCTGAAATCCAGGCCTCGGCGCTTTCTTAGTCGTCTCTTTCACTTCGTGCATATCAAAATTGGGAAGGTAGGGTATCAACACATGGCAAACATGAATGGTTGATCTAGACGACGCTGAGTGGTATACTCGTCACGTACGCCACGATTAACGGCAACGCGACCAGATGTGGCTCATAACTGTATTGCTCCGCCAAGGTTATGAGAACATGCTCCACAGCTGATTCAATCTCAGCCTCGTAGCTCGTGTTAATCAATTACCAACCAAATGCAAATTTCATGAGAACACGAAGAAGTGGCCGTTGGGCGAGTTGGTTAAGCTGCATGATAAAACAGAGCAAAAGGCCGGGCGCCAGCGCCCGTCCGGTGCCCTGTCTTGTCCCGTCCATTTGCGCTGTTTTATCATGAAGCATGAGAACACACTTTCCGCGAGTTAAACGTAAGAGAAAGATGCACTGTTTCTTGTAGGTTGCGACTGAAACGTGGACATAACAAGCGGCCAAACAAAGACAAGCTCCAACCTACCATTCGTTATGTGGGTAGGATTCCAAGCCGAGAAACCAAGGTGCCAGGCAAGCATGCTACCACTAGCCCACGTCTGCTCCTCCAACGATTAACGTATTGCAAATAAAACTGTCGCGCCAGCTCTCGCGGTTATGTGTCGTGTGGTCAGTTTGAACATAGACGTTCATTCTAGTTGTAACGTTTGGCTGAATGGCAAACAGTTCGGCGTAGGCAAATTCCGATTGATCCGCTTGACATTGATTCCTTCAGTGCGGGGATCCTCCGAATTCCTTTTTTATTGCGACAGCAATTATATCGACAGTCTCGCCGTGTTTTCACCTTCGCCGTCGCTGTCAGTTCCGTATAAAGTCCGTATTGATAACAACCTCTCGCGCATCATACGTTTTACCCGAGGGTAAAAGCACGCAAATGGGGGCGATGAACACGGCTGAAGCAGAGAGCGAACAAGCCCGGGCAATCTCCGTCGGTCGGAGGGCGCTTGCGATAATATCGCCTCTATAGGGACGCCTCCCATCGAAGCGCAGAGGAAGCGCCCCTCCCGCCTTCAACGAGCATAAAAAGACGCGAAGGGGTTGGGGCTGTCGCTCGAGCAGCAACAGCGCGGTCGCCATCGCTGGCGCACACGATATCTCGGCAGCCATCAGCGGGCGGCTCGTAAACCCTTCTAGTGCGGCGCTATCAACGTGAAGAGACCGCGAACAGTGTCCCTGGAGCAGCCGTATCCTTTTACACCAGTGTTCTTTAGAGTTCCGTGAGATCGTATCCAAAAGAGTTAACTCCCAGCCTCACCTCGTATAACATTACAATTTCTTGCTATCGCATTCACTGCTTCACCCTTTCGGTTAAACTTTGATTTTTTTTTGTTACAGAGTCTAGTAATCGTCCACCGTTTTCCCTTATTTTGATTCCACTTACATTGTTCATTGTAAAAAAAATGAAGTGGGAGGATGCGGACAATACTTGGTACTAACAGAACTGACACATATACCCGTTTGGAAATGTTTATTCACTGAATCTATAAGTGTTGTTAATAAAAATTATGATTATCACGTCTATCATTAACTAAGTGAGTACGTGAAAACAAAAGCTAATAAGAATCGCACAATAACTAGGCAAATAAAAATTCGCATGATCTTATTCTGGAACAATGGCATGTAAGAGGCTAAAAAAATTAATGAGCTTAAGGAACCTATTTGACAACTTGGAATGGCTGTAGCCGCTAAGACGTATTTGTATGCGATAAGTACCGGTAAATTCCTTGCCTCCCTTCCCCGCCGGCCGTGTTTCTCTCAGGATCAATCACACCATGGAAGGATTTCGTCTCAATAAATAGAACGGTTTCCTTTTCAGCAATATCGCACTCCGCCGGCGGGTAACCCCCTGCTCACCAAGCGATAACGCCCAGCTCATTCGCACTGAATAACCACAGCCGCGAAAGAGCAAACTAAAAAAACTACCACGTGTAACGCGCTCTCCTAAAATATTCACGAACCAACGATCTCGCTTCCTCGGAGAGGCGGGATAACGACCGGATATGTTTCTTCTTTCCTGTTTTGGCAACCAACCGTCGACGATACGGTAGAGGAAGGAAATAGCATTAGGTAAAAGGAAAAAATAATAAACTGATCGGGAGAAATACGGTAATAATGTGGCTTATCCGTTCATACATTGTGTGCGTGCGTTCCTTGCTCGCAAGAGACCGTATATTCGTGAGTGAAGAGAAGAAATACGAACACAGCTAGCCTGTATAGGCTACGTATGGTAATCGCTGGTCTGCTCGCAGCTCGGGAGCACGCATTTCCTGTATTTCCCTATAAGAGAACGATAACCACATTGATCGACAAGGATATATAACCGCGTTTTTTCCATCGTAGACGTCACTCGGACGCTTCCCTCGCCTTCGATATGTCTCGGAAGGTTTTTCTCTTATTAGCTTGCTTTATTATCGAACGCCTGCGCCCACCGTCAGGAGCTGATATAACATCGGTTACCGTAACGTAATTATGCCCTTCGTGCGCGACGTGCCGGGAGGGATGCGTCACATTTCAACGTCATCGGCTGGCACGGGAGCTCGTTTACTATTTTGTTTTCGTGTGTAGCACATATGTGAATCTTCTCGTTATATGACAGGGTGCCTTTGATATAGCAGAAGGGTTTTCATGTGCGTGCCGGTTAGAGAATGGCTCGTTAAGGCTACCGGTTGCTATTGGCCGGTGAGAGTTGACGTCTCCTGCGTTATTCACCTGTGTTCTACGAGCGGGATATATACAGGTGAGTTTGGGTGTTGCCTTTGGGCTCCCTTACGTGCGTGGATGCTTCACAAAGCAAGATTTTTTTAGAAGCGAAGCAGCTTATGGTCGGGGCTATACCCCTCCCTCCAACCGTCGTGTGGCGCCCACACCCGCACTGCGCATGCGCATTCTCCTCCCCCTCCTCTCCTTGTCTCATCTCCTCTCCTCTCGGCATTCCTCCTCTCCTCTCCGAACGGCGCGCGTTCTCTAAGGAAACGCCCCTTTCTTCAGCAAACGCTTTACCAGCTCGCAAGGAACGAGAACGCGCCCTCGTCCGCGAGAGACAACGCTGACGCAGGCAGCGTCTGCTAGCGTCAAACCGATGCAAACGCGACACCTAGTCAAACCGATGCAAACGCGGTGTGCACCCCCCGTGCTGCTTCGCATCGCCACATGGTCCCCTTTAGCGGGAGATAGTGTAATCATTTTTGTTCGTTTCTTTCTTTTTCTTTCATACAATGGGTGTCTCGTCGAATTAGCCTAGGATTATGCTGTGCCGTACATGCGCAGCATATATGTTCCAGACATTGTTCTGAAGTAACGCATGCACAAGCACATGTGAACACGCACATAAAATATGTGCGCTCGTGTGTATAAAAAGAACGAAGTCTTCTGTATATGAGTCCTTTTGTATTTTTATCCGTGCCCGCATATCCTCGTAAAGCCCTTGCCCTTTATATTTTATATCTTTCTTTTTCTGTGTGTACTTACGTTACGAAAGACTCAACGCTAGACGAGTTGGACAAACAAGGGTACGCGACACACGATGAGCTTGTGTTCTGCACCCATCCTTTTTTCGTTATTATGAATAGTACTCCGTACTTTAGCTTTAAATATTTGCTTACGCATAACAAAGCCCTCCCGACAGTTGCTTCACCCAGCCATTTCCGATCGACCAACGACCTGAAGCGTGCTGCACATCTTTTGAGGCTACACGAAGAAAAAAAAAAGAAATGACGCGCAGGTTTCCAAAATGACAAGAGAAGTACATTCTTCTAAGGTTACACACCAAGCTCAGCAGCGGCACTACAGTATACTGTCAGTTGAGCCGCCATTGCCTGGCGTAACGCTTAACTGCGACGTGTATAATTTTTCGCAGTCCTGCTCGCAAAAATTGCAGAGGCCTTTTTGCGGGCCCGCGGCCGTTGGGACTCCTTTCATTGTGTTCAAACGTGGGACACCGCGGCTCGAGAGTGGAGTCAGAGGAGAAGCAGGAAAAAAGTTGGCGCTGTTGTGCTTCCAGGAGAGCTCTCGAATTTCCGGTTGACGTGAAGATTCCCGACGTGCACGAGAACAAGGATTCAGGGCGGCACACCGCTAGTTAAAGGGCAAAAAAATGAATGCCCAAGTTTTTGTTTCTATGTCTTTTTGGCCAACATGCTTCCCCTTCAGCTGATAGTCAACGCTCGTGTCGTCTAGTTCACTTCTCTTGTGTGTGAGTTTGTACGGCTTAGCTAACTTAACTACGGATGACTCACATTATCATCTCATGCATTCAGTATTTGTTGACAGGACTTGTCTAACGCCTTTGGTTAGGTGGTAGCCCGCCTATGCAAATGTTTGACTTTTGAGATGTTTGAACAGGGCGCCTTATTCATCAAAGGAGGTTTATTTTGCGCCGGTAAGTCAAGTCAGGTTGAGGCTCCCGCGAGAAATGTAAGAAACATAAAAAAAATGCAATTCCTACAATAGCATGTAACTTCTGGTGGCCATTTCGCAAGAACAACAGCCAAAGCTTGATGAGGACTTGTTCCGATGTTGCTCTTGCAAACTGAATTTCCACCAACTAGCCCGAGTGTTTATTCTAGTTCTAGTAGCCAACTGGTTTTCTATTCATCTTCCACAATTCTTCAGACAACAGCTGTGGTAAAAGGGGCAAGCTAAAGAACAAGTGAGCCCCGTTCCGAGCATTTAAGTGCCAGAACTACAATTTAAATACTGGGAAAGTTGTACGTGTTATACTAGAATTTAATAGTGAATTCTAGAGAAATGTATTCAAGCGCGCAGTGCAAAAGGCATATCTGTAATCTATCCTCAACAAAATGCTGCTTCAGTGACTAGTATCAACCCTGACACCTCCAGGTTGCACCGAAACATCACATTCACAAAATGACCACGTTATCTAATGAGTTCAAGAAAAACAGTCCGCAAGAGCAGTATACAGCACATGCTGTCACGTGTCCTTCAGAAAAATGCATCGTGGACTCGCAGATGAAATCGATATCGGTAGTCGTTGTCGTAGTGATGCTTCATGCAGGCGAGGTTAGTCCAACAGACTGAACAGGAATTGCTTCCTTTCAGGTCTTTTCCTGTCACGGATGTGTGTCCACTAATGTTCCCGTACAACCAGCACAATCTCCAGTCTTTCGGCCAAAAGAAATAGTTCTTCATGGAAGCACTCTTTCTAACATTCCCGATTGCAACGCCCATCAGAAGCGTAACGCGTAAAGGGCCATATTAACTACTGCTATATCACACGACTCACTGGATTCGGCACATATTTTAGCAACAACACGATAGACATTAGGGATTCACGCAGGACTGTTGGTCTAACGTTCTATTAACGCGAAATCATCCCTTAGCCCATGAATCGAAAAAGTCCGTCGTCCGACGTGGGCACGAAGGGTACCGAAAGTCACGTGACCAGGGCTAGCGTCATAACATGACGCACAACTTAGAAACATGACGATATCATGATGACGTCATCGTATGAGTTTATCAGATGACGCCAACTGCGACATCATTGCGACGTTTCATCGCAAAAGAAAGCTCCAAGCGATGTCGGATTACTTATATATATGTTTCCTGATGGTCCAGAGGTGACATCCTAACATGACGCACAACATAAAATCTTGACAATGTCATGATTACGTCATCGTAGAACGTTATGACGTGACGTCAACAGTGATATTGTGCCGTTTTATCGCAAAAGAAAGCTCCAACTGATGTCGGAGAACTTATATACGATCCTGGTGGTCCAGAGGTGACGTGCTAACATGACGCACAACATAAAAACATGACAATGTCATGATGACGTCATCGTAGGACGTTACCAGGTGACTGTCAACAGTGACGTCATTGTGAAGTTTTATCGCAAAGGAACGCTCCCACTGATGTCGTACTTCAAGAGAGGTTCCTGCAAAGGCGATGCGTGGGAATAAACAGAAAATTGCGACATTCTGATTGTAATCGAACCCGGGCCCCATAGTGCAAAGCAAGCACACTATCGCTTATCCGCTGCGGCTCTTGGGAGTGGCTGACCGAAGATATATTTGTTATATACTGATGGACTAGTTCGTGAGCCACTCAAGTGAGTCACTGCATAGAAGCACACAGGACACTCGTCCACGCAAACGTAAGAGGGAACACACGAACATAGCACGTGCGCTTGTTACTTCACATAAGACGGGTATTTTGAGCAATGGAGCTGTCCTGTTGCAGCCGAGCGCTTGTTTGTGCGTTCGCTTTTCTGCGTACGTGAGGATGTGTTCTGTGCGCTGCTTCATCCCGTGAAAGACAGATGCGTAGTGCGTGCGTGACGGCGTGCGACACGCCTCAGCTGTATAGCTGACCAGAGGTACTTTCACATCCTAACACGTAAGCAGTCTTACGTCTCTCTGAAAACATTTTATTGCAGTGCCCGTGGACCCCACAATACATATGCGACACATGACGCTCATATCTCACCGAACTCATAAAATTACATGCTGCTCATAATTTCAGATAATTCAATATCACTTGCAATTACAGAATCGTTACTGCGGGCTCTGAAAGAGTCGTCGACGAGTCATGCTTTTCAGGGAGCTGACTCATCAGCTGTGCTCTTAATGTCGACTATAGTGAAAGCACTTCGTGATCCGCAGCCAGCTCTCCGTTGCTTCCAGTGATACCAGACAAGACAAGACATTTCTATAGAAACGTCAAAATAAGCCACTGAACAGTATGTGCGGTTAGGTGAAGACCGCAAGTAAAAGAGAGCTTGTCTACAAGCATGCTTCCAACAAGCAGTTCCAGAGTTGTTTACTCGTAATCCAAACAACAAAAAAACGGAACTGATCTGCATAATATTAGCCTATTCTGCACAGTGCCTGCTCGACAGAATGCGCGTCATCAATATGCGAGTTCGGCGACGGTAGTCATTTAAGAACAGCAAATTTTCTGGATTTTCTGAACGATGCGCAGGCGATACACTGTCAATTCATGGAAACCCGTCCACGTGAGAGAACACATGCAATTCGATCAGCACCTATGTAAGGGTACGAAATGTTGACTTTTCCTCACCCTTTTGAGTTCTTTTGCTTGCGACGATCTCTCCTCTATAGAAACTTTGCTCAATAAACCGGAATTAAATGAGACCTGTATTATCGATATTATGATAGAGTAGTCGCAGAGCAATGGATTAATTACGACCGATTAATTACGACCGCTTTCCTTACTACGACTAGTATCTTCCGAGAATAGAACAATGTTGAGCGGCGGCTATACGGAATGGCTATATGGATTCACTGAAGCAAGGCGAAAGTTCCTCGGACAAGGGTACAAGGGGAGACTACTAAACCATACAAACACCTTGTCTTGCTTGTGACAGCGTATGCAGGCCTCGTTTTCTTGTAAGATACATTCACTATGGACGCTGCAACAATGTTTCTATTTCTTAAAACTCTCTTATGAATAATTCATGTGCAACGTGCGTGATAATGCTTCGCGCAAACAAGATGAGATAAAATACAACTAGGAAATAAAGCAGTTGAGCCATCGACGCTTGCTTTCTTGCCCTTGCGCGAAGGGCCACAAAAAATACTCGCGGCGTGGCGGAAGACATCGATTAGTACGGGTATAACGCAAAGGAAGCTATAGAAAAAGAAAGGCGCTAAGTTCCAAGGACAAGGAACGCGAAGCAGCTCTTGATTCGAAGCAGAAGCACTGCTAGAGAAGATAAAAGGAACATCCGGGCATTCGAGAAGTGGGGTGAGAACGGTTCGGGCGGAAATTAAGAGCTTTGTTCGCGCGGAAACCGAAGCACGCATAATCACGGGGCAGGACCACACAACATAGAGCCGTTGCCAGGGGCAACATCTCTCTTCGCCTGTATTCTGGAATTTTGCTTCGCCATTTGTCGTCCGTGCTGTGCAGTTGACACGGACACCATACAGAACAAAAGGGACAGAAAGTAAGAAACATATTCGCGAATTCGCTCGTTATTATTATAACTCCTGGCGCAAAAAAAAAAGAACTCTGCAGACAGCTGCTTTGTGTCAGCATGATACGGCTGAGCCGAAGCCGTAGTACGGGCGGCAATGACATCGGGTGTAAGAAGAATGAATAAGTGTCGTTAGCAGATGACTTTCACAATGACCATTTCGTAAAGCAAGCATGAGCACCTAATTCTTTTGTCAGATGGATCGAACAGCTAGCCCGCAGAAATGAAATGGTGTGATTGAAAACACAATTGATCACCTTGTCACCGTTCGAATTTCGTATTTAGGAGCTAGCGACCATGAATATTTTCCCATAATTTATCGCGAAATACCGGAAGGAACATACAAGGGGCTCGAGCAATTAGAGTGACACCAGTGTAAAACACTAGAAGGGTTGGCACTGATAAATTCTTTTTCATGCGCATCGTTGTTAATTTTGATATGTGATGTTCATTATTTCGAAACAAAAATTAAAGCTAACATTTCGTTTTTTAAGTTCGCGCCGAAGCTTGGAGTCCGTGACGTCTGCAATCAATCAATTTCTCAGAAAAAAAATATATATGTGTTAAGTATCTGACTGCCTCATAACGCGACGTATATAATTTTAAAAGAAACGTAATTACGTAGGCATTAAAAGACGACGTCATAAATGTCAGCGTCACCCGTATTAGCGCGGGAATACCACATTCGGCGTCGCCACACGTACCTTTTCCCGTGCTGTCTAGCTTACCAAGAGTTCATTAGTGGCAAAGGCGTTACCTTTGTCACTGTAAGCAGGAATTTGCTCATAAGAGAGAAATGGTTTATCGTTTTAGAGTCCGTTTAAACAAATACATTATGAATTGAGGAGAAATTATTCTCGACAAGAAATTAGGTTAATATGCCTATCCTCTTTTGCAGAAGTGTGGAAATGAGGCGCGGGACAGCTGAAATCATAGTAGCACTGCGGAGCAGTGTAGACGTAGACTGTAAGGAAGATTCAAGAAAAGACAGCCAGAATGCATTAACATTACAAATAATACGAACACTATGGAGTTGCGCATCCAAGGTACGCTTAAAGAGACGTCAAAGTGAAAAATAATCTTATAAATAGGCACATGCACACAGACATTTTTTTATTGACACCATAAATAAGGGACGGTAGTTAAAAACAAACCAGTGCAAAGTCCCATCGAAATGGGAGCGTCCAGATCATTTCCGAGGTAATTGAAATTGCCTCGATTACAGCGTATGCAGAGTGAATCCGAAATATTAAGGACACTGAGCAACTGATATTCGTCATTGTCTACCTAGCTGTGCCAGCTTGCCAGAATAACGAAGTCAATATTGAGCAGAACAGAGCAGGCCCACCTCTAACCCCCGTACTCATTTGATATATAATGAGGCACTCTGCACAACTCCTACGAGATTCGCCGAACGTTCTGCCCCACGCATTATCAAGTACGTCGCTTTACCTTGTGTGTGTATTTAAGCACGAAATATTCATTTTGAGGACAAGCACAATGAATAGATGAGCACAAAATGTTCAGCGAATGAGTTCGCGCTCATAAGAGCCTTCGTCAAGTGGAATTGAGGGTCCACGGAACTTGGAAGCCCTTTGTGGGTGGCGAAGAATAACGAAGACACAGCACGATCGAGCGCGATCAGGGTGATGACGTTATTGTAAAGACGTCACCTTCTTTGTGAGTGATCTACGCGCGCACGTGTGTGTGTGTGTGTGTGTGTGTGTGTGTGTGTGTGTGTGTGTGTGTGTGTGTGTGTGTGTGTGTGTGTGTGGTGTGTGTGTGTGTGTGTGTGTGTGTGTGCGTGAGTGCGTGCGTGCGCGCGCGCGTGTGTGTGTGTGTTATCATTATTGCTCGGCACAGGCTAACGTTGCGGGTTTGATCCCTACATCGGCGGTCACATTTTCGATTGAGGCTACATGCCATAGACCGACGTACTGTACATCAGTGCACGTTTACAGAACCTCACGTGATAAACATTTTGGGAGCCCTGCAATAAAGCGTGCTTCATAATCTTATCGTGGTTTAGGCACGGAAAAGCAAGCAATCACTGCGACTAACTAATGTTTGTTAACATTCGCCAAATGTCTGCTAATGTCAGCCAACTGATGCTGATGTCTAATGTTGGGCGATGTTATTTACATAAAGCTAGATCATTGCAAACGCTCGCTCTTGCTGGCCCACTTTTGGCACATTTCTGCTAGAGCTCGCATAAGCCGGCTTACTTATGGCATGCGCTGGTTAAATTACGGTAATCCTTACCTAAATTATTGCTAACCCGGTTGAAAATGCCGAGGTCGCCCATCAGCACAATCCACCAAAACCACCATCATACTGTAGTGGTGGTAACTGAGGTGGGCAGGCTGGGGACAGGGTGGCTGAAGTCGTGTGCTTCACCGAATGCACACTCAATTCTGCTTGACCGGTCCAGTCATCTCAAGCAACTGCGACCAGTTGACTATTGTTAATGAAGGTGAAAAGAGCGCGAAAAATTGCAAGAAGTGCGCATGGCAGACGTCTTCATGACATCAGTTGATAGGGACGGAAATGAGCCGCAGTCCACATCAAGGGTACACTAATGAACGCAGACGTAGGGATGGATGGGACTGGTTAATCTAATGAACGTTGCATTCAGTGAGGCACATAATATCACCTACCATGTCCCCACCATGCCCACCTCAAAAACGCTCATATTGTTGGTGGTTTTATAGGAAAAGGTATATTGACGGGCGATGTTGCGACTTTCAATTGGAAATGTAAGCTACCCGCTGTTGTAAGAACACTCTTCTGCATTCAAATACATTATAATGACGCACTCGCATATGCACAGACAACAACGTGAGCTGTCTCGGCCTGAACTTCTCGAGCCACCACTTTCACATCGGTCTGGGTCTGTGCTTCTGAGCGTGAAATCCTATTTGCGTATACCAGCGCGGCTTGCGCGAATCCAGAGTACGAGCCTCCGGCTTTCCTGCGGCAGTGCTTAACGTAGCACGACGTTGCTACGGTCTGTAAGTAATCTTCCCCACACATAGATCCAGAATGTCGTTGCCAAAGTAAGAGCGAAGCCTTCATCGGGTACAGGAAGTTATTCTGCGGACGACGCCTTATATCAAAGTGAGGTCTCAGGTATTTAAAGCGGCATTTCTTTTCGACCTAATGAGCCAGTTAAGATAGCGGACATGAGATAAAGAAAAAAATTGCACAGGGAAACGTAGTCAATAATGAGAAAACTTGTACAACGAAACGCAATCAGGCACTTGAAATTTCCAAGGAATTCTCCTGTGTGCAAGAGAAATAGACAGAGATCAAATGCAAGAAATGTACCGGCAGCCTAATTAAACGCCAGTGAAAAGGTTTTACAGATTGCAAATACAGAAAAAGGAGAAGATTTTAAGGTTAGGGTGTAGGGGAGAAAAATAGCTTGCCCTAGAAGTACAGGCGTATGTACGGTCTGCACGTTAATTATACAGATATCTAGAAGACAAAGCATGTACATTAGTGCCACCATTCTGCTGCTCTTTTATCGCCTTTCCTCTCTTCCGTTTCGTGATCAAAAGCGCAAAAGCGAGAATATTTTCCTGTAAAAAGGATAGTCACTGATAATTTGCATCGTGAACTTCCGGGTTTAACTGTTTCCTTTCTATGCCGCATCCAATCTTTACAGACAGTTGCTTGTTCTTGTACAGTTTAACATCGGGAGCGACGTACTTATGGTTAAGGACAAGGTATTTTCCAAAGCGATAAGAACGCTCGGTTAGTGCCGTGTTTTTTGTTTTTTTTTGTCTCTCTCGTCTGACGTGAGATACAAGTTTCGTAACTTAAGCCGCGGCTGCATAAAGTACATGTTACCTCGAGTCACAGAGAAATTGCGCTTGATGGTGTGCTCTTACCTCGGCAGACAGCATCCCATGACGTCAGTACACTTATATCACTTCCTTCCTCAGCATACTTATCCAAAGGAACACACTGCAATGAACGGGTGTGAATTCCACGCACAACTACAATCACAATCGACGCACACTCCTTCCGGCAAGGACTCAATGGACGACGTCCAAATCACCGCACGCAAGCAGGGATGAGCACTTCCCCGGCACTTCCCTGATGAAGTTCTAGAGATTTCAACAGATGTGGTTTGTATATGATGTCATCGGCGAATAAAAGACAAAAAGTGGCGAAAAATCGTCAAGGACGGAACACATCATGTCGCACGGGCAAAAGCCTCGCGTAGCAGTACTGCTCAGTCGTGCTGGCTTAGCGGTGACAAAAGCAGGCGCATTGGTCGAAATGTCGCCTCCTCGACGTTCTTGTTCGACGAATTCGGTCATTTGTCCGACAGGGAACAGCGACGTCACTTTCAGGCAAGCTGGGCATCGTAACACGGCTCATCTGTACCAATTTAGGCTTGACGAACGCAGGCCATGTCGTCATAACGCCTGCTCCTTGACGACCTTGGTCTACAAGTTCCAGTCACTTGTTCGAACAAGAACCAAGGACGTCGCACGGGGCCAGCCTTGAATCGCAGTACAGCTCATCCGTTCTAACTCAGCTGTGATGAAAGCCGGTCCTCTTGTCCAAATGTCGGCTCCGCGGCGTTCTTGTTCGACAAGTTTGGGCATTTAGCCGAACAAGGAGCCTTGACGTCACACTGAAGCAGACTACGAACCATGGTACGAGTCAATCGTGACAATCTTGGCTTGAGGAGCTCATTTTGTCATCTAGAAACTTAGGCTTCGGCGTCATTCACTGTTCGGGAACACCTCGTCATTCAATGCCTGTGTCTTCGCCTGATCTTCTAAACTGAATGTGTCGTCTGTGCTATGGAAAACGAGCTATACCACTTGCTCCTGTAGACAGAAGAGGTGGAAAGAAACGCCGAGCGGCGAAACGAACGAAGTAACGCGGTGTATGCTGAAGGTAAAAACAAAAGCAAATCGAGGCCCAGATTGCTGCATGTGTTCGAAGGAAAGCCGGCGGGGCGGCAGGTGCGTACGTGTCACGATCTCTCTGCATCGTATGTGTATGCTCGTCTGACACCTCACACAGCTGCGTAACGCGTGTATTTACGCCGCGCCAGAGGAGTGCCGTGAATGAAATAAATGCGAGTGTGCAGTTCGCTCCGTCGCGCGAGTGTGAGTGCGTGAATGAAATAAATGCGAGTGTGCAGTTCGCTCCGTCGCGCGTTACAGAAAATATTGATGAAGCAGCTTCCATAACAAATTGGAGCAGGTGGCCATAGTGATTGAGCCGCTCCTCAGATAAAAGTGTCACGATACGGCGGTACTAGATGAAATAGCCGCCGTGGGTGGCAAACTTGTTACGATGCCCGTACGCTGACCCGAACAATGCGGGTTCGATCCCGGCCACGGCGATCGCCATTTGAATGATTGATTTGTGGGATTTAACGTCCCAAAACCAGCTCTGATTATGAGAGACGCCGCAGTGGGTGTCTCCGGAAATTTCGACCACCTGGGGTTCTTTAAGGTGCACTGACATCGCACAGCACACGGGCCTCAACATTTCGCAGCCACCGAAATGCAGCCGCCGCGGCCGGGATTCAATCCCGCCACCTTCGGATAAGCGGCCGAGTGCCATAACCACAAGACCACCGTGGCGGGGCAATCGCTATTTCTACGCACGCCAAAATGGTATAGATGTCCATGCACTGTGTGTTTTGAGTGGAGGCTGAATTACCGCAGGTGGTCAAAGTTTCCGAAGCCCTTCACTAAAGCGCCTCTCATAATCATATCGGGGCTTTGGCACATAAAGCCACAGCAATTATTAAAGCCTAGCTCACATGCTTAGTCTTTTAAGGCCAGCATTGTGAGGTGAGCGGTGGCTATCCCAGTAAATGAACGATAGAATCTCGGAATAGGGACGCGGCCTTCCGATCAAGAGAAAAATGCTTCGATTGCTGCCTTTTTACAGTAAAATTATTTCACATTCATAAATTCTAAATAACACGTGCGTCTTGTCTTCTGATAAGTATCAGTCAAACAACAAATCGCGTTAATTTCTTCCCTCTGAACAAGAAGAAAAACCAGAGGGTTTCAAAACAGCCGTATCGGAGTTGCTACACAGTAACGTAAGATTTCTTCGATTGTACGTGTCAAAAGTTTGAAGTGTTGAATTGTTTATTAGACTCTCACTCGACAAGGACGCCGGAATAATTTTAGCGAGCTGGTTTTTTTCTTATCGTAGAGATGAATCCGAGCACACTGGCGTCTTTGCATGTCACCGCCAAAGCAATGCAGCCTTCGTCGAACCTAACAGTAATAATTCCCGGTGTTTAACGCACCAAAACCACGACATGGTTACGGTGACACACCGTAGTGAAAGGCTTTAAAAGACTTCACCTTCTACGGTTCTTTTTTTGACATGCGCTGAAAAAGGCAAGGTACACCCGCACTGCGAGATTCCGCTTTCATATGGCAAAGTTAACATCAGAGTTCTTCAATCATACCAGTTACCAAACTCCCCATAGGCCCCATGTATCAAAATCCGAACACACCAAGTGCCAAAACTGCGGAGGTTAGCAGATTGTCGCGCCATCTGTCGACAGAGAAACCAACTAATCAATGCTATGTTGGTGTGTTTTGTGTTATGGAGCGCAGAAAGCTCCGCCGCGTCAATGAAGCGAGCCTTATGCAAACTATGTTGCGCACACAGAAAATCCGTCAATTCGCCGTGATTCTGGCGTCCCTGGCGTCTCCTGCAGAACAAGAAAATTCACTGACCTTGTGCCGTCGCTTCTGCTTCTCCATGAACACTGAGGGTTCACGAAGTGTTTTGTCCGTGCCAAGAAACTCTATGGTCCGTGCTAACTGCTCTCACGAAAGAAGCAGGGAATCGTCTGTTCGGCTGCCGAGGCCGCTGGTGAAAGAACAAGAAAGCTTTTCGAACAGCGGATGATGTTCGGTGAATAATTATTCTTTTTTTTTTCGTCTGAATGTCGATGTGTCATTGGGAATCCAGCACAAAGCGCGCACCAGGGGTATTCAGTTCACATGACTACTGCGTCGATGTGTCAACACAGCAGCAGAAGGCCTTTAATGCAGAGCGTGTCGTCTGCAAGCGAAAAAGCGTATGGTGCAAGTCGACGATCCGAGTGCAGGCGAATTGCAATGTAAGGCGTCTCTATCTCTCGCTGCTTTCTTCTGCCCCTCTTTAGCCGCGTGATAAGAGAGCCATTAACAACTGTTACGGTGCTCCAACGTTTGTGGCCGCCACTTTCATGCAATAAACATCGCCTCCGAGATCCGGTGAGTGTAGCGTTTCTAGTTACGGCTCTGAAAAAGGCAAGGTACACCCGCACTACGAGATTCCGCTTTCATATGGCAAAGTTAACATAGGTAGACGAAGCGCTGCATGAACGTAGTATGTCCCCGTGAACATGAAAGACTACTGGAAGATGGCTCGGCCACCTTCCTGAACCTGCCCGCCCATTGCGGATCCTGTAGTAAAAGCTCTGAGCCGTTACTTGATAGAATAAAAGCTCTAACGAGAAGAAGGGATAGATTAGCTCGTAAGCTTTCTGAAGCCTTCTTTATCGATCGGAGAAGTGACACATGTATCGGCACCACTTCACTCTCCCTGTGTGCTTGTGAAATTGGATCGTTTAACAGGAGACATTAAGCAACTGCCAGCCATCCGCGCTCAAGAATTCGCATGAGCTCAGATTTTCTTCTGTCCTGTGGGGTGCAACGCGTGCAGATTCAGTAAACCTAGTTGGAGTACAGTGCCCATCCTGTGCATTCTCTCTGCGCCCGTGTGGAAATCCTTGCGCTGCTTACGTTTGAATTTCAACAATGCGTGTCCAACTAGACCCGCAACGTGTCGTGATAAGTACATCGGCATCTACCACTTTCGCCTCCATCGCAAATGCGACCGCCGTGTCAGGGATCCAACACGCATGCTCCGCGTCAGCAGTCAGAAGCCACATAACTTCTGCAACACCATAGCGGAGGTGTATATCAAACCTGCATCCTGTACCTTAGCAATACGACATATATGGTATGCTACCACGGCGGATGGATGTTGTGGCATGTCTGAAGAGTCCAGTGACACGTCGAGTTTCATGATTCATAGAACGTTTAGGCATAGAGATATAACGGACTGAGAATAGGGGTTGCAGTGAAAGGATGCCTAATTGTGCATCGACGCCGGCTACTTGTGCAACGCCCGAGAGCGTTACAACGCTGTTAAGCGAAACACACTCCCAAGGAGGGCTACACGCATGCGCCTTCGTATACTGTGGAGTCTGCTGCCTGTCACTTTCCCAAATTAGAAGCGTGTTTCAGAGATAATCATGCGGCCGTCGTTCCAAACAAAGCCGTATCGCTATCCCCAATAAACTCTAGTCGATAGAACTGTCTCTGGAGCGAGCATTTGCAATATATGTGGCTGCAAGGACGCAACGCCGCCTGGACAATCGAGGCGAATGATCTCGTCACGAATGAAGTCAGATAAACGTGCCTCAGAATGTTCCCAATACAGCTGTAATTAAGCTTCGTAGGTGGAACTGGTGATAGTGCTGAGGGTGCCATCTCAGTAGGAGATGCACGTCGAAAATGTGGTTAGCTGAGCGGTGATGCGCTGCAGCTGGGGAATGGAAGTCAACAAAGCAAAATGTAGCGTACACCGCTGAAACACGCCTATTGTTTCGCAAGCGTTAACGTTTTCCGTGTCGACGTCGCGACATCACGCGTCTACGTTTTCATTCCGCTCTGCGGAATAATTACACCAGAGACGGAAACGGCATGACTTGTTTAACAAAGCGTTTTCTAACAGTAACCATCAAAGGCGTGTCAACCTCAGGAGTTGAAATGTAATGAGCACTGCATAACAGCGTTCTTTGATTTGTGTTCCAGGAGCTTTACCGCACTAGAAAAACCTCGAAAACAACAATGCACACGAAACTCTAAATCGAAGCCTGGGGTTTGCAGGCTAAAGCTACTATTCGGTTATGGCGTATGCCACAGTGGCGGTTTCCGGAGTGATTCCTATTCCGTAGAAATATCTTTAACGTACACTTTAGTCCAGGAAGTGTCGAGTTCCTTCAGTTATTTGTTAGCACGTCCTTCCCGAGTGCAGGAGGACGAAGTGTAGGCAGCAATGATTGAAACAGCACGTCTATTGGGATGCAGAACAGAGTGCAACAACGCTTATATTTCAAAGCAGCGCCAAATAAACTTCAAAGATAATACCTTTCTCTTACCCAAAACCATAAGTGATAATGGCAAGTTTACTACAAATTTTTGGCCTGTGTCCCTTTTGGAATTCTTCGCCTGCTGATATCAAGAATACATCCTTCGAAATGTTTTAAAAGAGTCTTGCGCTCACACCTATTCAGTTCATAATGTCTTTATATTATTGATTGTAACCGTTTCTCTATTCTGGTGTAAATGTTGTTTTTCTTTTTCTTCTGGCTTACCTGTGCATCTTGTATACCTTATTTTTCGTTTTTGACCACGGTTTGACATAGCGTTGTTCTCTGGTGTATGAATTTTTAGAAGGTCTCACGCATAGCCTCGCGGATTTGGGCCGCATTCTGTATATCTCGTATGCAATATACCACATGTACTCCCAATAAACTTTGAATCTCGAAACCAACGTCGTAGCAACAGAGAGGCCTCTCGGTTCTCTTGTATTTACGTAGTCGATGCATATGTACCACATATCTGCCACATATTTGCCAGGCCGCAAATTAGCCAAAGAACAAATTAGCCTTACATTAAAAACAAAGTGCTCCGCGATGGCCTGGTCCTAGCACTTGTCATGTGGGACTCTTGGATTAAGACAGACAGCCGTGGTACATGTTCAATATGTTCATCGCCTGCCTGTGTTAGGTGTCCACTCGAGAACTGGTTTACTTCGGTCATTGCACTTGGGTGGGTTGCAATGTCCACCAAAGGTCATCGCCCCAAAGACGTAACGCATTGGTGCGTACAAAGCGTACACCTGATGAATACAGGGAGCAAACGCAGCTGTGCACGCACTTAGTCTATGTCAGTTCCGTATCGCACTATTTCTGCTACACTTACCCCCTAAAAAAATCCCTCAGAAAAAAAAATAACAATCGCGCGGGTACATTTCATTTCGTCTGTAGCAGGCTGTAGACACCCGGACAGATTAACCGTCCCCATTAATATCCAGCTGTGTGAGAGCAAATGTATGAGATGTGTCCCCTTGCGATAAACCGGCCGATGCTCCTCCGGGTTCAAAATAAGTGTAATTGGAGAATCATCTTCAGAGACACCTGCTTCCGCACTCGTGCTTTTGTCTTGTTTGTCGGCTTTTATTTGCTGCAACAGAAATAACAACACTTGACACTGACACATTAATTACGTCGCTTCGGCGCTGCACTGGTCCAAAAGGGAAGAGGCAAAAATCGACGCACTAATGCGCACGAGTATAAAGCGAGTTCTAGGGTTGCCTCTCAGCACAAGCACCGAAAAGCTCATACAACTGGGCATGCATAACTCCCTCTCGGAGGTGATCGAGGCGCAGAAAATGGCTCAGGTAGTGCGCCTATCGTCCTCGAAGGCCGGTAGACGTATCCTGGAGTCCATTGGCTGCGGTCTTACACAGATTCACGAACGTAAAGTGACTCTACCGTCTTCTATCAGAGGTACATTTGCCGTAGCTCCACTTCCCAGGAATGTCCACCCGCAGTAGAATGTAGGACGCCGCATAGCTCGGGCCCGTTCCTTATTGAAGTCAGTTGCAGACAGCCCAGACCTCGCTACGTTTGTCGATGCAGCACAGTACGGGCGTTCTGATCGCTTTGCAGTGGTCTCAGTCGACCATAGTGGCAAGCTCCTATGTGCTGCGTCGGTTAGAAACGTTTCGGCAACGATTGCTGAGCAAATTGCCATTGATGTAGCAATGAAGGACGTATCGCGTCCAAATGTCTTCACGGACTCGCGGTCCGCTGCCAGAGCTTTCGCCTCGGGCTCGATCTCGCGGGAGGCAGCAGCTATCCTCGGCAGCGAGGGGGCTGCCGGGTACATTTCATTTCACCATAACATGGTTCCCGGCCCACATGGGGGCCAACGTACACCCCGATGTCCCCAACGCCAGTGAGTTTGCCCATGACCGTGCGCGAGGTTTCACTCACCGCGGCGGTCCCGGCGAATTCGCGGGCGGGGATGCCGGCAGGTACAGGGACCCGCTCCTCACTTTTCACGAGATCGTGACTCATTATCATCTCTCTCGGAGGGTCTTTCCACTTCCTCACCCTAAACTCACTCGTCCGCAGTCTTCGGCCTTCAGGATGCTCCAAACGGGGTCTTTCCCTTCGCGAGGCAGGTTTAGTAACTTCTCGCCCAACGTTGAACCGCATCGTCCGAACTGCGGGGAGGCTTACTGCTCACTAGCTCACATGCTCTGGCAATGTCCTGCGTTACGTGACACAGAGTTCAGCAAAGAAGAGGACTGGGAGGAAGCCCTGAGAAGCGGCGACCTTTCGGTTCAACTTCGGGCTGTCCAGAGAGCCTGCGAGAGGGCGGAGGGCCACGGTCTTCCTGTCCCTGCGTGGGAGCGGCCCGCAACTGCTACAGGATCCCCCTAAAAGGGGACGTCCAACTGCAGTTTCTCAGGACAAAAATAAAGTTCTGTGCCTGCCTGCTGACACTGACAACACTTGACATTTGACAATTTAACTCGCGCATTAGATACCTTTGAAGCGAAGCTTCTTGGGGCTACAGCCTGCGTGTTCCTGATGGTGGCGCAATAACTCAACCCGCGCGACAGCAATAACTGGTCGTCGGGCTGTGAATTCGAACACCACCTATACTACCGCGTTGCGAGACCAGCCCGCTAGCTGATGAGGTCACTGCCTTTTTATTGCGATAACAATTACGTGGGCAGTCTCGACGGGCTTCACCGTCGCCGCCATGTCCCGTAAGAATTTCAAATTGATAGCAACCACCAGCGCATCGTACGTTCTACCTGTGTGTAAAAGTGCGCTCTTTAAAGCTCTGTTTTATATGCATGAATAAACAGACGCAGCGCGAAGCGCGCGGCTATAACGCGTGTACGCTCGGCAGCCGAAGATGTGACTGTGTGTGAGCCATATCGGCCCCTTGGGTTTTAGGGCCGAATTCCTTAGGGTGTGGGTCGTTCCCTCCTCTGTAGTAGTAGTATGTATGTAGGCACCTAGCGCCGCCGGGAGGCTCGCGCTCGCCCTCGGCGCGTGCCTCCCGGCGCGCGAGCTCTCTCACTCTTCCACCTGCTGTCTTGTGAGAGAGAGAGAGAGCGAAAGGCGCGCGTGGACTATGGAAACGCTCTTTCTTCGATGAACGCTCTACCAGCTCGCAAAGAAGGAAAACGCGCCCTCACCCGCGAGAGACAACGTTGGAGCAGGCAGCGTCTTCTAGCGAGTTTCTTGATTGAAAAATACCGACTGCTCGCGCTGGAGAACCGTTCACCGGCCACCCATATCTATATATATATATATATATATATATAGGCACCGGATCTTGACTTGCAATGAAGTGGCGGTGGGAGATTTCACTTGTGCGTAGTTGAACCATAAGGATTCGTAGCGTGCGCGTTAACTAAATTAATCCGGAACTCGGCAAGATCTACGGTGAACCTCCGGAGCTTCGCCCACTCATCATCATTCACTCCGTGGATATGCTGTGGATTTTTTTCTACGAAAAAAAAACAAATAACGAAAGGTGCAATGAAACAAAACCAAAATTGAAAGTAGGAAACAGGAAAGAAGCACACACAGAGGCATAAAGAAAGAAAGAAAGAAAGAAAGAAAGAAAGAAAGAAGAAAGAAAGAAAGAAAGAAAGAAAGAAAGAAAGAAAGGAAGAAAGAAAGAAAGAAAGAAAGCACGCAACGTCAAGCTTCCCTTGCCCCGTTTTGCAGGTGCAAAAAAGGACTCTTGAATTTCTTCCTATTCTGTTGCTCTCTCCTATGACGTGCGCACGACGCCCGGCGGAACTGAAGTTCCGGCACATCTATAACTGCGCCAGCACTCGTAGAAAAACTACGATAGCTACACTAACGCAAACACTAAAATCTCATCTCCTTATCTCCTGTCCTAGAGCGGTAGCAAATGACTGCATGCGGGTGCTGTTGCCTATGCAGTAGATTACTTGCTTCCTTTGAGAGACTAATAACTACTTCCTCATTAGTCGCACAGAACGCTTCGCACAACAAAAGCCATTTTCTGCGCTTCCTTCACTGGCGAACAGCTTGTGATAGGGCTGTTGGTGATTGTTATCGCACCGCCCCCACGTGCGTTCACAACGTATCGATCGATAACCCGTCTCTGGAAGCAGCCACCTCATTATAGAGCTTATATATGAACTGCAAAACCTGCACTATTGTTCTGCCATCGACCAGTGATGACGGAAGTATGAGTGACTCTTGACAGGTGACACTCGTACAATGTACACATCACTCGAACGTAATGTAACCCTCGGGGAGATTGCAGTCACTAGAAAGGAAAGTAACTCTTTGCACCCTTCCCTACACCGCAGCGGTGCCCTGCACTTCTTTGCTGAATTCACACTCGAACCTTCTCAGAGAATGTGCAGCAGTACCAAGTCGCACGTCGCTATAGCAGCTTTTTAAAAATTTTGCCAACACCGACAGTCTGTATGTAATAATTTGCGTAACGTGCCGCTGGTAAGGTAACAAAGCAAAAACAAAGAAAAAATCTTTTTCCCGTTGGCGTGACAACTGAAAGTTTGTGAAGCAAGAAATTTCTGGAATATCAGCGACTGCGGTTTCTAAATTGACCTGCGAGCTCAAAGAACATTCAATCCTTTATCTACGATAAACTCAACACGGGAACAGGTCAAGTTGACCACGGCGAAATGCTTTTGTTTTAAGGTATTCGAAGCGTCAGGCATTGCAGAGCTTACGATGACTCAGCCTTCAGAATTCAGTTCATCAGTAGGTGTATGTGCTAAGGAAGGAAGGAAATAGTATAGAGGGAAAGGCAGGGATGTTAACCAGTGTAGGACAACCGGTATGCTACCCTGCACGAGGGGAAGGGGATGGGGGAGATTGAAAGTTGAAAGAAGAGAGAGAGAGATAGAAAGGATGCCCATGTAGCACATTGTCAGAGTCAGTGGCACCTGCATGGTATGCGACATCACACATCGCTGTTACAGTGGCTTGTGCAAGTCTGTCGTCTTTAAAAACTGCAGCAGCACCTTTGTCATCTTCAGCTGTAATGTCTTGTGTGGTCGACATTCCAGAATGGCATCAACCGACATTCGTCACAGGTCAAGGTGAGCAAGAGCGGACGCCAGTGATTGCCTCTGCATGTCATAGCGAGGACAGTCGCATATGCAGCGTCTCTTCACGACGACAGGTGTCACAAAGAGGGCTGTCGGCCATTCCGGTCATAAAAAAATAAGAGTTTGTAAAAGCCACACTTAACCGCAAACGATAAAGCAGGGTGCCCTCTGCTCGGCGGAGTTTTGGTGGCAATCGAAAATGCCGTAAAGACGGCAGGTAGTGTTGGCGACTGTTCTGAATTGTTTGGCTGCTGGAGGCATTCCACAGCGAGAGTACAATCTCCTGTGCAATCGCTCGAAGTTTCCTGGCGGCGTCGGACATTGAGAGAGGTATGGTCTCAACTTTTGTGCCTTGAAGTGCAGACCTGGCAGCATTGTCAGCATATTCGTTTCCAACGACGCCGCAGTGACTGGGCAGCCACTAAAACGTCACGTGGTGTCCCTTCTCATGTGATGTATGGAGAAGAAATCTGATCTCAAACACCAGTTGCTTGTATGGTCCGCGCCGCAGGGCTGCCAGCAAGGACTGTAAGGCCGCCTTTGAATCGCTAAAGATTGAACATTGTCGGGGTGGTTCCTCATTCACTACACAAAGAGCAGCACGCAGAGCAGCAATTCCCGCAGCTGTAGATGTCGTCGGGTGGTCTGTCTTTAAACTGATGGTGGAAGCTTTCTCTGGGACAACCACCGCTCCGGACGAACACTGGAGGTTCGAGGACCCATCCGTATAAATATGCACTTTGTCGGCGTACCTCTTGTGCAGAAGAAGTAGGGAAAGGTGCTTCAGCGCACTTGACGACAGCTCAGCTTTTTTCCTGATTCTTGGCACAAGGTGTACTGTAGGTCGAATGAGACACCAAGGAGGAATCAACGGTTTGGCGGCGACGGTGAAGCCTGCCGGAAGGCTGGCAGAATACCTGGAGACCATTTTGCAGAATGACACGTGCCGCTTCTCTGACGGGAATGTTGCGAGGTGGTGACAGCAGGCATGGGCAAAATGCCTGATGTGGGTTCTCAAGACTTCCACCGCTACGTGCGTTTGTATTGGTTGGTCCCGAGCAATCGCTATAGTTGCTCTGATAATGTACTCCGCGGCAAACCAAGGCAAGTTCTCAGTGCCTGAGCTTGTGCGGCCTGAAGAGTGCGAAGTATGTGCTAAAATAATGAAGTCGGTAAGGCAGCGGATGCTTGAAGAACATTCGAACACATGTTCCTGTCTGCATTCAAAATCCGTTACCGTTTGTGTGAAGTTGGGACCTCCCACAGCCCGGTGTATCATGGTCTTTCGCTGCAGTGCCATCCCGAACTAAATGAATCAGTATAGACTGCCACATTTCACACAACTCATTATTCTCGCTGAAAGCAGCAGAAATGTCCTGCACCATCCTTTTGTGATTCAGTGACAGTGCTGTCTTTACCAACATGTTTTTAGTGTGATATTCCTGCACCACGAAAGAGAGGGACACAGGTCCGGAGTTTTTGTAACAACGCGCAAAGACAATGCACATCAGAACCATGACGACGATGACAATCTGAGAAAGAATTCACAAAGCAATCAGTCGGAAAATTCGGACTGGTCAACTTGCTTCACTGGTGTGATTTTTCACAAATGTGATTTTTTAGGGAACCCTAGCGTAGTACACTTCACGTTGGGTAGTATACAGTGCCCGCAGGGGAGAAACCTGTGGCTTCTACGTCTAAGGCAGAACACAAATGCGCATGCGCCAAACCACGAAGCACGAGTCAGGAATCAACATCGCATCTAGTAGAGCTACCAAAGAGGCCAATTTTTAATGCTCCTTGAGAACACGCCTGTGCCAGCGCCACGCTTGAGACTTAAGCGGAACGAAGTATTGGGTGAAATTTAGTGATTACGCGGCGCTCTAGAGATAGCGTACGTCATTTTTGACAGCCGAGGTAGAGCATACATTGAAGGTCACGGAGTAATGTCCATGATGAAGGAGGCCGCATTACATAGGTGTGACTATGAGCAAACTTCGTACCATTGTCATCAGGAACTCACGGGCGAACACCATTTTTGAAATAGCAGAGATTACATGAAAAACAAAGTCAACCGAAGGGAAAGGAGCGTTACTGTTGATGGCCTACGTCTATATGCTACACTACTCCAGCAGTGCCTGAACATAATGCAACTTCGTCGACCGCAGCCCAGATATTTTCTACGGTGCTCTGTACGCCGCAAGATCCAGCACTTGCAGCTTTAGCCGGCACCACTCAATGGGTAGATGACCGAACACTCGGACAACGGCCTCAAAACTTAGTGAGCCCTCTACGTAGAGGAGGAGGGAGGGAGGAAGGGGGAAACAGAAAGGCAGGGAGGTTAACCAGAAGGGCGTCCGGTTGGCTACCCTACACTGGGGGAGTGGGAAGGGGGAATAGAAAGATGGGAGAGAGAGAAGGAAGGGGAATAATGAAAAAGACGCTGTCGGACAAGTCCAACTGTCAAAGGCGTTCACGCAAACCAGTCGTCTTTAAAAAGCGTAAAAGTGCTTTTAGTGCCTTGTGGGCCGACGAGCAATGAGGGCGGTGTTCGAGTAGCATCTGTAAGGATAGTGGCCGATCGTCAGGGTGGTGTAGCGTCTCAGCAAGGATTTTCCTTTCCTCGACGAATCGCGGACAGTGGCACAGCAGATGGTCCAGGGTTTCGTCGGTGTCGCACATCTCGCAGGTTGCACTGTCGATCGCTCCAATTAATGCGGAGTATGCCTTTGTGAAGGCAACTCCCAGCCAAAGTCGACAAAGAAGCGAGGCCGCATGTCGAGGAAGTCCTGATGGAGGTCGGAGATGCAGGGAAGGGTTTAGCTGGTACAGTCGCGTTCGTCTGATGTTTGGTGAGTTCCACTCAACCAGTGAGAGACGGCGTGCCACGTGTCGAAGCTGCATTGCAGCATCTGTCCTTGAGAGTGGAATTGAAATAATGTTCGCTTCTTGATGAGAAGTGCGAGCTGCGCCATCTGCGGACTCGTTGCCGCTGATTCCGCAGTGACTGGGCACCCACTGAAAGTCAATCTCGTGGCCATTTTCTCGGAGGTGGTGGTGAAGCACAATTACATCGTACGTCAGCTGCTCGTGGCATCCGTGCCTAAGAGCTGACCGTATGCACTGCAACGTCGCCTTCGAGTCCGAAAACACAGCCCATTTCCTCGGCCTCTCAGTACGGATGAATTCTAGCGCACGACGTAGAGCCGTGAGTTCTGCCGCCGTGGACGTCGTGACATGAGACGTCTTTAGTCGAATCGTTATCCCCTGCGTTGGTACGATCACCGCTCCGCCAGAACTGGACGACGTAGTCGATCCATCGGTGTATACGTGCACGTGGTTACCGTACCGTTCGTACAACAGGTGTAAGCTGAGTTGCTTTAGCGCAGATACTGGTAGATCTGTCTTCTTCTGTATCCCAGGAATTGTGAGGTGTACTTGTGGGAGTCTCAAACACCACGGAGGGAGCACTCGCTTAGCCGCAGGCGTGTACCCTGGAGTAAACGCCGCACTGTGTGCATTGACAATAGCGCTGAATGAAGTGCGGGGCCTTGCAGCAACGAGGCTCGCCAGATGGTGTGAGGGAGTCCTAGCCACATGCCTGAGGTGAAGTCGCATGGTCTCAACGGCGATGTGCGTCGTGATAGAGTAATCCTGCGCTATGGCAATGGTTTCAGCCGTTGACGCGCTGCGTGGTAAGCCAAGGCATATCTTAAGCGCTTGTGCTTGAATGCTCTGTATCGTGCGCAGGTTAGTCTTGCAGGTGTTGGCGATAGCAGGTAGGCTTTCCCTCAGGAATCCGACGAACAGCACTCTGTACAGCTGTAGCATAGCGTGTACAGCTGTAGCATAGGCCCCAGTTTTTCCGTGCGAGGAATCTGAATAAGTGGCAGATAGCAGTCAGCCGTTTCTTCACGTAGAACTACGTGAAGAGAATGCTCCCTGGTACAACGCACAATCTCCCCATCTCCCTGCCCAGCGTCGCGCTTTATGCTTGAAAACAATTACCAATCGATGACATTCCCTCCTTACGGCAGAGCATTGCCCCGTGGGTCGTCTTATGGCAACTTCCTCATTACGCGCACATATCTCGCGGAGGAGCGCACACGGATCAAACAAAACTGAACAAAAGCTATACACGGACGCTAGATATCTTGTCCGAGTCTTGAACGGGCCACTCATCTGATGACCACGACCGGTCAGATCCGCAGGACCCGGGCACGTTCATTACGTGCCAGTCGATGTCTTTTCCACGTGCACCCCAAGAAACATCGGCCCTATTATCGACCCACCCGCCATCCCAGCAAGCAGAACGAACGCCCTCTCAGGCACAGCGGTCCGCGGAAAGCGCGTAGTGTTATGGACCTCTGCGCACAGTCATAGCGGACCGTCGGTACACAGGAACAAATCCACGGTGGTCCCTGAGAAAGGTCTCCCGGCATCGCGATTGCCAACCCCATCGCCTCTCGTTCTTCGTTATCTTTTATCTATGTGCGCTTCGAAGGTTTCTGCCTCTAATCTATCTACTACTAGACTTTTTTTTTGGAAGCTGCAGGCCCTGGACAGTGCGGGTCAGGAATGATAAGGTGTGATCAATACCGGAACAAGCGAGGCGTATGCTATAGCTACGAAAGAACTCCACCCACGCACAGTGCCTGTCAGTGACGTTGAGCCACCCTCCCCCTTACGGTGATAGCTTAACCCGTGGTCACCACGTCAGGGGAGCGAGCTGGTGCGAACGCTTGAATTCATGAGCGTCATAGATGAGACAGGGAGGAAATTTGCGTAGCCCGTGAAGCGGGCGAGCATAAAGCGTAAACAATTCTCGGCCACCCCGCGAGGCCGGCGACGTGTGAGGTGCTTAGCGGGAGCTGTGTGCGCCGCCCGGAAGCCTGTCGTGTGGCGACGGCGTTAGGCATAGATTGCACCGTGGTAGTATGGACCTCCCGAAAATCACCCGTAAGAGACCTGATTAGGACGTGAATACAAACAAGCGTCGAGTAACGGCGGCGAAAGATTACCGATAGATATGTAATTTTTCCACGTGGATCTCGCGGGCATGTTTTCTTAACGTGCTGGTAGCTAAACATCTCCCGTTAAGATGACATTGAGAGCACCCGGTGTCCTGGGGAATACAAAACCATTTGTGAAAACTTTCGCTCCAGTGACATTGCCTGTTTCTCACCGCTTTCAACTATCGCTCCACCATACTTCGCGCCAGAGACTACCTCATCAAACTTCACACGCCTGTGTACATATGTACGTGGTATACTGTACTTCCTCGTAAAGAGGAAAGTGACACCCCTAGAACAAATGCGGTGATGTGGGTACGTCTACTAATCTTGACTGAAGATGGTTGAGCACAGAAGAAAACGAGACCGCATAAAAACACACAGGCGCTGTGTCCTACACTCGTTTGTTTGTCTTGTGGGCCTTGATTTGTCTAGTTTGCCCATAAGCTGGACGTCTCCAGTCTATACAACACCAGAATGAGAAAGAACTTTTCGCATTTTCCCTGCTATTCATGTCATGTAGTATTCACTGCAGGTTGACCTTCTCTTCCATAGGACACGCACGTATGGTTTTGGAAACTGCGAGCACGTGGGGGGGGGGGAGTCCTAGCCTGATTTTGTTTCCCTTCTGAATGAGGAATGATTGAAGCGAAGAAAAGACGTGAATAATTCATCGTTTTCTTTGTTTTCTCACTGGTGTTAATATTCGCTTGAATCTTTGAAGAATGCACAGTTCAGCAGCGCTCGAAAGAGAGTGTCTCGTTCTTCAAACACAGCTGCCTTGAAGTTCAAACATGTTTGAAGAAGAAATGAGAATCCTGGATATTTGCTGAGGAGCGAGATAATGTTCTGGTCCATGAAGTTTGAAAAGGCTCGCTGTAAAAGTGATATTGCTTTGTTTGGTAACGTTCGAGCAAACACAAGACGGGCCGCCCTGAAAGCTAGCGCTGTTGAAAGCATAAAATCTGGTCAGTTTGGAATTAGTTGCAGTACAAACAAATGAAATTGAAGAAATGTACCTAAGGCTAGTGGAGTCACGTACTTGAATTCTTGCGCAAACTCAAACCATGTGCACTCCCTGTGTACGGAAATTAGTGAACAAGAACAGCCGCCCTGTTACAGTGGTCTAGTGGCCGTGGCACTCGGCTGCTGAACCGAAGGTCGCGCGATCGAATCCCGGCCACCACGGCTCCGTTTTGTTGGGGGCGAAATGCTGAGTCCAGGTGTATTGTGCAATCTCAGTGCATGTTAAAGAACCCCGAGTGGTCGAAATTTACGAAGCCTTCCACTGCGGCGCCTGTCAATCATTTTGTGGTTTTGAGATCCAAAACCCCGAAATTCTTACTAACGAAGAATAGTGAAACAATTAATTACAGATAACCGAAGCGTTGCGTCGTCTCCATTATTAAATTCTTGTGTTTCGTGCATAAAGTACGATTCAGAAGGAATCAGACAACCCCTAATCGTCTTCCCCCCAAAATATGTCGCATTAGAAAAGAACAGTTTCCGCGCCGGACATTTTGAAGGAAGGCTTCACTCACTGAAATTCAAGCAGCTTTTGAACACATTTTGAATGACCAGATTTTTGTGGTTCGTTATGACGCGCCTGGGTAATTACATGAACAAACCAGTTGCACATTCATTATTTATTATTGATGTTTTGGTATCCGATATTTATAACCGCGCTCGGCCAGTATAATATGAACGTTTCTGCTGTGGCTCCAACATGTACGTATTCATGTATCCGTATTCATGTATGGTCCATGTATTCATGTATCCGACGTCCACTATGCGCTCTCATGTATTTGCATGTGTTGTCCATGATGTTTCAGTGAGCACGTTTTTGCTCATGTGAACATTCCTATAAAGTTTGTCTCGTGTGATCCTTTCATGAACGTGAACGCCTTTTTCTCGTGCTTTCTTACTTAAAGCAGCTTTTGTATATTCATTATGCGATAAAATTAACCAGCCCGACTTCGTATTATCACATGTGATGGAACACGGCGGGTCTTCTAATACAAAAGATAAACGAATTTTCACCTGACCTGGCCTTAAGCCCGTCTGATGCACATCAAGGGTGTTTTTTTTTCTTTCTTTAAAATATCCAGCTAAGCTTTAAAAATGAAGGCTTTGATTGCATCCTCAAAAGCACGCGTGTCAGAAACAGGCCCAGCAGTGCCTATGATGACACTTAATTATTTTACATCATTGTATATCGCTAAATATACCCATTCTTCCGATATGAACTTTCAACAAAATATGAAAAACATCTATGATACATGTTTCACAAAAATGTTCCAAAGGCTGTCGATTGCATGCTTTTCCTTCGCTTATTAGACCGAAGATCAAGAGGTTAATTACGGGAAATTAAGGAAGAAGCCCCTCATTAGTGGATGCACGTCACAACGGGCAAGATTTTTGTGACCGTTATATTCTGCGCCTCACATGATGGGAAATAAGGTGACGTTTCATTTGTATGTAGCCGGTTTTTCTAGCATTAAAAAGAAAGCTTAAGCTGAAACCATGAAAAATTGTAGCGAAATGAAGTAGAACGCAGAAACCATTATGTAAAACTAAAATGTGACAAAATTTTGCAAGGTGTTACATAAAATAAATAATTCTTGTTAAAAGTACGCTTTCTGAGAACCATAGTGTACTTATTTTATACAAGCACTGGCTTATCCTGGCTATCCTCTCTTACAGCAAGTACATTGAAACAAACAGACGTGTGTTTTTATGCGTACTATTTTAGGAGGAGCAAAAACTCGCCTGACGGAAGTACATTGCAAGACCCTAAGACGAACTTTCCCTTAGAAGAGATTTTGCTCTAAAGGTGAGCCTAAGCTCCAAATAAGGGAACACGACGATAACGTTTTTGTACGTTCGTTTTCTTTTCGCTGCTGTTCTAGGACTTGGATAGCGCGTTGTGCTGTTACTGCAGTTTTATAAGATAAAATATTTTATTTGCATTTTTCTACATAGCCGCATTTGTTTTAATTTTGTTTCTCTTTTATTTTCCTAACGTTCCCCATCCTGCTTAATATCGTCGGGTACTCCCTCCGGCATTGGTTACAGCCCACGTTGATAGCCAATACCCTTCCTCCGAATGCCTCACTGCGAATAATTGTAGCAATTATGAACGAGAAAGTTACCGATTGATTGCGATTTATTTGCTTGCGCAAATTACCACGATCAAATATATGTAGCAGAAGGAAGACATTCAGTATCAAAAAGAACATAGTTATGGATATATTTATTATTCACATGTTGTAGTGAACTCTCACCTTCTTAATCAACTGAGTGAATAATTTATGGATTCATTGCTCAAGGTGTACCCTTAACGCCTAATACTTTACGTGTGCTTCAACAAATTACACGACCAACTATACGTAGTAGAACGAAGGCACCTAATAGCAAGAAGAAGGCAGTTATTGATATTCTTATTTAATTTGTGCAGTTGAATCCAGACCTCCCGTATTCAAATCGTTTTTTTCTCCATCCACGTACATCGTTCAGTGAATGTTTACTTTTAACCACCGATTAATGTTCGATCTACTCACCATGACCTACCCACCACCCATCGCATGCATCAATAAAATCGCTCTCAATGCTGTGTTATCGCAGTAATATTGACCTTTATGAAGCTGTTCACGTTGTTTTTGCTTCGCTTTATCGTTCTGTCCATCTCTAATTTGATTCAGTAGCCTCTGAAGATATTCATCTTTCATTTTACCCTTTTATCTTATCGTGCATCGGTTATTCTTGTCGCTGTTCGTTCCTTCAGTTTGTTCCCGGTGCGAAAATCTGAATGACAGATCGATTGATTAACTCGCACAAGTTCACGAGTGGAAACGCTTGCTGAATTTAGCGTGAAGAAAATGTCGATATTCAATCCATGATAGGCTGCTGTCGGTACAGTGAGAACTAAAAAAAAATCGATTATTAAATTCCAAGATATTGATAATGAACGACACGGTTATCAGCAGAGCGAGTTAGTGCATATTGATGACATGATATCTCAGTAATATGTGGAAAAGCAAACTAAAAGTCAATAAAAACTTTGATCGCAATCAAATGAAGTGCCCTAGAGGGATGAGTGCTGGTTTTTTCCGAATACACCAACCCTTTCTGCTGGTGCATTTTCCCTCAACGAAGCCAGAACCTCGTCCCTATTAAAGCGATCAATATCCCCAAAGAGGCAAAAAGTGGAAAAAAGAAAGGAATTAGTGCGTCGGTGCAGTGCGCATGTTCAGTACAAATAGTACGAAGCATCTTAATAAGCGAAGTCTATCAAACATACGTGAACATGCCGCATTCACTGCTAATTCCTTCATGCTCCATCACTATAGACTGCATCCTTCGCCACTAGCCCTCGACATTCACCGTTGGACAAAGTAAGGCTTACGGACATGGAAACAAGAGAACAAAAAAAAGGGACAAAACAAACGTCGTATGCGCAGACCTTATTGTCCGAATGTCTTGTGACAAAGTCATCACGCGTTTCTCGTCTACGATGAACTCCTTCCAACTGTACGCTGTTTCATTAGTTGCGCGCACCAGAGCTGTGTCTACGCCACCAGCGAGCGCAAATTCTTGCACTGCTGCTGCTTCTGCTCAACGCCCATTGATATAGTGGACGCTAGAGCTGGAAAGGACTCACTGAAGATGTGGTCCTTCTCCTGGATGGTAGAACAGATTTGTACTTCCCATTGTGCTCCACGGAGCTATTGCAACAATGTGCAGCTAATATTTCTGTAGGACTAAGCTCCTGGAATACCCGCTTCTTCTGTGCCATATCGCACCGAGCATTCGCCTTCATCGAGTTGTGTGCAGCGCAATGGATCCTACGTAGCACTCTGGCGAGCCAATCAGCAAGCAAATTAGATTACGTGTTGCAGAGGGTGCGAGGGAAGATCATGCCTATTCCATGCTACTAATCCTTGCCTGCACCTTTCACTGAGCTGGGGTTCCCGAAAAGAGGATTACTAGAGGCAAACAAACGAGCATTTCTGGTTCTGGTATTTTTTTTCTTGTTTTCGGAGACGATTCCTAGCTTTCGCCATGTGTCACGCAGTTTTCAGACGAGGTAATTACGTACGTAAGCTTCCAGCTTCAGAGACATGTCCCCTGCCCGGGCATCATCTGGGACTCCCTAGCAAATTTCCAAGCGCTACTTTCGTGTCCAGAATGACCCGTGTTTCCCTTACTGCCCAATGAAAAATTGACTGCCGAGTAACGGCCTTGTTGTGAGATGGTGTTCAAGGGAAGATCCCGTCGAATTCTTTACATAAGCAGCACTCGTATTTTCGATCCACTTGCAAGCAGTTAAGATAGGCGGTGGTCACAGGCATCCACATTGAGAAAGAACTTCTCATCCGTAGCCACCAGCTAACGTTAGCCGGTGCTGTAGGCAACCTCAGGGCATGCTCATACAATGCGAGCAAGCATGGTAGCAATTTAAGGAAAGAATGTAAAGAGTCATTTTGAATTCTGTCAGACATTATCGCCGACATCGGCATAACCGCTTAGAGAAAGCGGGCGTGAAAGGTCACGGAAAAAATTACGATGAATAAAGATAAAGGGTATGATTAGTTTCCCATCCGTAAGTACCGTATGCACTAAGTTACCTGGCGTTCCGGCTAACGTCTGAATACATGTGCCTTCAGCATGGATAATGCGGCCTTAGCTTCGACCAAAGCTCGGTATTTCGATGCAGCCCGCTCAGTGTACTCTTTACAGCGTACGGTTCGGTGCACGGATGGCATAGTTCCGCAATCTCCACTTCGAAGGAAGCCCGTCTGGACGGGATCAGACATGACAGAACAGAAGACGCGTGTCGGCCACAAAAACTTTGAGAAAGACGTTTTCGTTCGTATGCGGCAAATGTGGTCACAAATTAAAAAAAAAGCGCAGAAAGTTGAAATGCGCGTTAAGGAGCTTTTAGAACGGGACGCAAGCAAGTGCGTATGACGCACAGTTCCGTATATATACTCTGCCGGAAATAAGCCAAGCCTGAGGCCTATTCCAAAGGCAAAACCTTGGCGAAGGCTTGGCACCTTGTACAACGCTTACACTAACACACTGCTGATGGAAAGAGACTAGGAAGGACATCGTCTCTCGGGCCTGTGTGCAGAAACATACAGTCAACCTACCTGTACGAGCGCCTGACGCGGCGAGGTGGTTGTTCGAGCCAGGCGCCGTCCACGGTGAGCAGGCGGTCGCAAGATGGCGCCTCGCCGACGTCCTCGTACTGATCGTCTCCGGAGAGCTCCTCGACGATGATCTGCGGCGGTGGCAGTGGCGGCGCCATTGTTAGCCTTACTTCCGGCAGGGCGGGAGCCGAACTGGTCGCTGGTTCCAGAGACTCAGTCATGACGCGTGCTTTGAGTCGACCTTGTCATTGGCCTCTTCTTGCTGACCTGCGTTTATTTGACCAAAAAACAAATGCCGTGGAAGTGAGGCAGACTGGTGTGATTAGCATAATTTGCAACTGCTTCATAACTGCGCACAATACCCGTTGCTTATAACACAAAGTGTTGCCCTACTAAGATCGAGGTTGCTGGTTCGATTGCGGGTCACGACGGCATCATTTTAATGGGCAAACACATGAAAATGGCGTGTACTAAATTAAGTGTGGTGTGTAATGCACCGTCAGATGGAAGTTCTCTGATTTATTTGATTTGATTTATTATCAGAAATACATAGCACACTGCATGTAAAAGATCCGCAGATACAGAAGGAGGTCTCAAAGTCGCGAGACTGTGAGTGAGACCTCCTATAAAATCATGCGTCAGAGCAACAACACTAAGGTATAGATTGGTACAGATAGAAATCGCTTATACAAAATTTGCATATATGCATGAAACAACAAACATAATTTGTGCAAAATGTACAGATGAGCACAAAAACAACCATATACACTAAAATGGGACAACCGTAACTATGAACAACATAAAGTTTTATGAATATAATAGGTGAAGACGCAGGGCTACACACCATTCCAATCCAGAAAAAAAACTTTTTAAGGAGTAAACATCTTAATCTCCTCCGCAGGATCACATACTTTATTTTTGAGGTTGTGAATGCGGAATTAAGGCGTCAAGAAAATTTCAGCAGCTTGTACTAGTGGTGCAGAGCGGAGCTTGTGGCCGACCTGGCTCCTTCCGGTTTCGACGAGTTCGACTTAGTCCCGAGATTGGCCACGTGGCTAGCTCTTACATGAGTTTGGTAGGAACATGGCACGTGAATTTCTGTTACATGCTTTTGACGGGAGCATCTCACCTCAGTAGCTGTTACATAGTTTTGACGGGAGCATTTCACGTGACTAACAATGATCCGTGTTACGTGACTTGGGTCACGTGTCTAGGTTCAAGTTGGCTTGGCAAGAAACGTATGTTTGTGACGTATTCTCACGTGGTTTTGGTGGGAAAATGTCACGAGACTAGCTGTGGAGTCATGTTACGTGATATCGGTCAGGTGGCTACATGTCAGGACATCTTACGTGATCACGCCAGCTGTAACTAAGCTAGGCTATGCTAGGTAGTTGCTAGGTGATGCGACTGGATACAACGTCATATTATGTGACCTAAATCACGTTAATAGCTGTGACGTAATGTTACACGGTCCCACTAGCTGTAACTAACGAAAGGGAAGGGGTCAAGGGCTCGTTCTTTATTTGTTAGAAACAACTTAATGAGCAAACAGACAAAGTCTGTTTGCTCATTTAGCTGTAACTAAGGTATGCTAAGGGAGTGCGGCTATGCCATGGTGTTACTGGGGGACCCGAGCTGGAGCACAGCTTGCCTGGGTACTCTAGTACACTCTAGCCATGCTCTACTGCTTCCATTCCTCCTTTCCTCCCTCATCAACCTCATATCACTCTTCCTCAGCTTCACTTCCCTTTCCACCCCGTTGCTATACTATACTATACATGGCTATGCTATGGTAGAAGCTTCTCGACACGTGCGCGCTTTCTGTTCCGCGTAGTGTCGCACGTTTGGCACTGCACAGAAGTGCACAGTACCAATGTTATCACGCATGACCATCGATGATGATAATTACCTGTCTGCTCTGCATGGGGAAACGAAAAGCTTAACGGGTACCGCCGAAAAACTGCACCTGCCATGGACAGGATCCAGTGGTACGTCAGTAGAATACAAATAGCTTCCCACGAGTGCCAGCCGTTCCTTCCAGACCGCGCCCCCATTCCCAGCGATCGATATAGCGTATAGTGCTGGCGAAGTATCCTCGTTATTGCGTATTTATAACGGCACCGTACCAAGAAGAGCCTATACACTTCTTTTATTGCAGCAGGTCAATAAAAGTAAACCGTAACGGCCGCGCTGCCAGACAACGAGCGGGAACAGAACATGCGCATCCTTCGCATAATGGTTGATGGTTAATAATACACAGGAACAACGACGCTCTGGAATCGAAATATTGTTATCGCAGGCCAGTGCGATCCACATGGTGGAGCGTGTACGCGAGAAATGGCCTTAGCATTCGCAGCGTTCCCGCGAAAATCTCCTTGCGCTAATGGCCGTGCCATACCGTCAATCGAGCACGTTTACGCCCGGTAGGGAAAGAGCCCCTAAACTTGTTTGCGCATGACTGCCCGCATTACTTGGCAGAGGAATGGCACACGCAAACATTAAATGGTCTACTTGACCGTTTGGTCTATCATAGCCAAGTAGACCAAATGGTCTACTCGGCTATAGAGGTGCTATAGCTATTATAACTTAGTCATTATGGCGAAGCTGTCGCGCAAGTAGCCAGCCGTGGTAGCTTAAAAGGGAAAGGGATCGGCGGAGGGGGTGTTAGCTCGTTAAGATCAAGGCCGCGGGTTCGAAACACGGACATGGTGGCTGCATTTTGATGGGGCCAAATACAATTAAAAAAAGAAAGAAAGGCCGTGTGCGTAAATTCAGGAGTCTGTCAAAGGTCTCCAAGTGATCAATACCGCTCCGGAGCTCTCCGCTACGGTGCGTACCACGTAATAATATCGTGGTTTTGGCACTCAAAGGCCAATAAAATCTTATTAATAAGTTTTGCCAAGGCAAAACATAACGGTTAGCATGTACGTATGCAAGTTAGCTGCTAAGCACACCCACACCACCACTGTTCCTGCGTGTGAACAATGTCGTTTAATAATAAATGCACTAAAAATGACAGCGAAGTAATGAATGTGAAAATTGACTCCAAAAGCTTTGCATAATAACGCGCAGAGCAGCGTTGTATCAGGTAGGTGTGTACATGGCGTGGAGGGTTACTGTGTGCAACTAACTATATATACTCAGATTACCTTGGCCATGATAGTGCCAAGCGCTAATCTGAAAATGACGGCTGATGCACATGGACCGTTCAGCAGTATGGTTGAAAAGTGCTATTAGTGGCTCAATATAGTGTCGTACATGTTTAATTTAGCTTGCTTAAACCGTTTCTTTCTTTGTAGCTTTCAAGTAAACCGATTCTGTTAGAGTACGCGCGAGTTCACTATACCTTTGCACTTAAAAATATCTTACTGCAACGTCACCGAATAGTACCATACCGGCCGGTAGTGCCGCATAGTTGTTTCGGGAGCGCAAGAACGCTGTGGCTTTAAACGCGCGTTATTAAATGTGCACTGGAATATTTCGCCGAAATATTTCGGTATAGGCTTTGTCGAATGCATATTCAAGCAGTTAAAATTACAACCGGGCATGTCCATATTCTTTTCACGACCCCTTTATGGATTTAGGTTTAAAATGAACGCTTTCGCTCAATTAAAATAAAGCCACGTGTGACTTCTCAGAATGCGCAACATATGAAGGGCAAGCTGAAGTACTACGATCAAATCTCAGGACCCGTCCTCCCCCCCCCCCCCTTTCATTCTTCTTTCCCAAGCTATATGTAAATGGCATATACCGTGCTCTTGTCAAGCTACGTACATTGTCTTCATGCTACCTTTTATAAAAAGCCTGATCATCATTGTATATAGATACGCGCGTGTTGGGGGCTAATTTAATGGATGTCACGTTAAGGCAAAGCCGGCCCAACGGCCTTTTGTCTACGTACAAATTAAACAAATTAATTCAGGTAATGGCTGACCAAAACACATGGTGCACATAAAGCTAGTTCGGCCAAAGTCGTCATCATTTGTCTCAATGCGGTCCGATTGTTTCCATGGCAACTAAAACCCTTTGCACCGAGCATGTCCATAACGTTACAGGTCGAGCTATACTTCCAGCGATATGCATCTTTATTTTGGGTGGTCAAGCACGTTCACTCTATCTCCGGCGACAGAAGTCTACCCTGACAAAGCTAAACTGTTCACGTCCGAAAAAAACAGTTCGATACTACTCCATCGTTTTTTCGAGTGCGTCCGTATATCCGTCAGTTGCCGCCGCCGCATTAGAATTATTTGCGAACGGTCAACTAGCCCTGCTTATCTAAGCTCTCCTTCGTTTGTGTGTGCCCTGTAGAAATGCTAACAAATTTTCAGCAATATTTGTTTGCACCACAGCGAGTTTCGATCGAAACTTGATTGAGCAAACACTCATATACTGATCGGAGTTCTTGCTAGTAAAGTATACTTCAAGATTCGCGACATCTATGCGCAGATCTTGGGGACGATAGCAGGCATTACTGTAACGCGGTAAATGACAAACTGCACATCGTCGTGTGCTGTGCGATGTCGGCACACTTTAAGGAACTCCAGATGGTCGTGATTTGCGGAGCCCTCTATTACAGTGTCTCTCATGATCGTATCGTAGCTTTTGGGACGTAAACCCCAATAAATCGATCAATCATTATTCAAACTGCACTTCGCAAGCACGTTTTGGAATATCAAAGACTTTCACCGATAAAGCCGCCCGCAATCGGTGTAAGTGAGCTCGAATTCTGCAGCAATCGTTGAACCCTACCCATACACAGCTGATAGCGTAAAAGAAAGAAAAAGAGAGAGGAAAAGGTCGCCTGTTTGCTATCGTATACCAAGAAGACTTAGCGAAGAAAGCAATCTCGCACTCCAATTGATTGATTTGTGGGGTTTAACGTCCCAAAAGCAGCTCTGATTATGAGAGACGCCGTAGGGGAGGGCTCCGGAAATTTCGACCACCTCGGGTTCTTTAACGTGCACTGACATCGCACAGCACACGGGCCTCAACATTTCGCCTCCATCCGAAATGCAGCCGCCGCAGCCGGGATTCGATCCCACGACCTTCGGATCCGTAGCCGAGTGCCATAACCACTAGACCACCATGGCGGGGCAATCTCGCCCTCCAATAAATATTGCCTGGCGTGGGTTGCTATATTTCTAACTTCACTGCACAAGCATGACGCGAACCTTATTTGACATAGGATGTAACATTTAAAATCAATTTTAAGTTGGCGTGACGTAGAGCCGGCTGAGGAACGCGGGCATTGTATTTTCATTGATCGTGACAGAAACAACAAGCAAGTCACGTTTTCGATATCGCGACCTATTGGACAAGTTAGTCGTACAACCCTACGACGTGCCAAATTTTGTACATACCATGTAAACGACACGCCCTTGTTTGACGCCGTCCGATTTACGCCGCCATTCTTGCTGGCACCGACGAGGCCAGTAACTTTATAGCGATTGATACTAATAATTGTGGTTTCGCGTGCCAAAACCGCTATATTATTATTAGGCATGGCGCGTAGTAGACACCCGGGAGTCATTTTGACCACCTGGAATACCTTAACATGCACGTAAGCCTGTTCACACCCTGTTTTAATACTGACGTGGAACGTTTACGCTATTCCTTACCATCGCTCCTAAACAATCTTCATTCCATCAACTTCGATTTATTTATTTCCTCCTATGACAAACTTAGATATATGTATGTGGATAAAAACGATTTCATTTATTCGTGCGTCGTGTTTTCCTATTGCGCTTGAATTTGGTTCTGCAGTGATAATGCGCTCTGATATGCCGATACTCAATGTGATAACGTCTTCCGATTATTTGATGATGTGTTCTCATTTGTTGACATTGACCATTGTTGTTGTTGCTGTTGTTGTTGTTGTTCACGTGTCAACAATTACGTGGGGCTGTGAACTAGACAAGTAGCCTGTTGGCAGCTTTTTCTTCCGCTGTCGTCCGTCTGCGAAACATGGTGCTAATACAGATTTGATTTCATAAGCATAGGGCTGTTTATTTCGTTTCGCACCCACCGAAACGCAATCACCGTGGTTGCAATTCCATTCCGCGACGTCGATCTTGGCAAGCCAATACAGCCGCTATGCTACCCCGGCGGGTCACATTTCTTGGTTAATAAGGCACATGATGCTTTCGCTTTAACAGGCGAGCCGTGAAGGTTCGTGGCTGAGCAGAGTGCAGGACTTTCCACGCGCTTAGGAAAAGAACGGAGAATACACAGAGCTGTATGTTTTTTATCGATGCTTCTGCGATATAACACCTCGTATTGTGCACATGCAAATGCGCACGTAGTCGATAAACATTTCTCGCAGTTTGATTTATCGGATATCGAGAATTTCGCTAGGGCCTTCCACCGCCTTGATCTTGTATAAGCAGTCGATCGAACGCGCGTCTGCATGACCCCCTCCGGGCAATCGAATCTTCGCTTGGTGACACTAAAATACGCGATGTCATTTCCAATTCACGCCGTGTCGTCGGCCCGGGGCGATTTACGACGCGTTTTGGGAGTGCGAGTGTTTCTTGGAATGCTTGGCGCTACTTGGAACGATACACTATGCGGCTGGAGCCAGCGATGGTACAAAACTGAAGCGCATAAAAATCGAATGCAATAGCGCCTCACGCGAGTGCAGCGACAGCGAAACATTGACTGTACGAACGAACAAGCAAACAGGTCATCCCCGGCTGCCGTGTTCAGTGCGAGCTTGCGAAATTGCCGTCGGGGAATATGGCCCCGCAGGGAATGGTGCGTGTATGCGCGTGTTTGTGAGTGTGTTTGTATGTGTATGTGCGAGTGTATGCTTGTGAACATGTTCGCGTCGGCGCGAGTTTGCTTACTGACGTGTTTGCCTGCGAGAGCAACGTCCCTCAAAGGGCAGCGGAGGTGTATTTTTGTGCAGGTGGGCGCGAATTGTTCCCTCGAATCGCGCCTTGACTCACAAACTAAATGACAGGAGTATGTGTGGTGCGTATTAGCCAGCGTGACTTATTTTAAGCGCAAATGTCAGAAGGAGACCCAGTGAGAGGCTACGCGACCTATTTTCCACCGAGAGGAGAAATGAGAGGAGGATGCTTTCAACCCGTGGAGTTGGGCCGTCGCCACTAATTTGGCGGTACATACGGTGGGTCTCTCTGTCGCGGACGACAGAGAGTAAGATGGGGGAGGGACGAAATCAAGAAATTCGCAGGCGTCAAATGGAACCAGCTCGCGCAGGACAGGCAAGAATGGAGAGCATTGGGAGAGGCCTTCGTCCTGCAGTGGACATCAGATGTGCTGATGATGATGATGATGATGATGATGATGATGATGACGATGACGACGACGACGACAGTGGCTCAGCTACATAAACCGAGTTTAGGTGCCGCTCTTTATTTTTGTTAGATTTTTAATAATGAGCCAAGCAAACTAGGATCCAAGATATATGGTGCGGCACATTACGGCGATGATGAAAATGCACTTCGATAGTTACAATCGCAATATACGGACAGTATATGGAAAAATGCAAAAATTATACTGAATACAGGAAACCGAAGGTTGACGGAACATGGGGCGACAGATCGTGTTTGGTTCATTGAGCGAACCGATCAAAACTGTATGAGAAGAATTTTACGATTAGTCAATGCCATCAGCCTGTGGTGGATGGTGGTCAAGACAGGAACCATGGCTCAAATGCACCTGAGTGTGTATATTTAAAAAAAAAGGGAGAGGGGGGGGTAGCGCCAAGTCAGAGGGTTTATTCGAAGACGGAGGGCGTATCCGAAAAATTGACACATTCTAAACCAAGCGCAATATTCCAGTGAGAACACTATAGACCAACGTTTTGTTATGACTTCTTAAAAGTGCTCGTTGACTTAGCAATTAAAAATCTGGAAGAAAGTATAATAAGAGATTGAACGTAGCTTCCGGACGTACCGATTGGTGAAGAAGCCGCATTTTAACAAAGACACAAGAAGGCGCAAACGGACCACGACCGCTTGCTGCACTAGCAACTACTTTTATTTCAGAAGAAACACTTCATACTTATGTCCCCGACCCCTGGCGACACAGATAACGACTAGCTCTTCAAAAGTTCTGTCATTGGTATAGAAAGCTCAGAAGAAGAAAAAGCTTTATACCCATGCACGCTAAACGTTAGGTGAAGGCTGTTTTCCTTGCAAGAAGATGAGGCTGGTTCACCAATCGGTACCATCGAAAATCACCAAATCGCCCAACTTTCAACCTTACGTGACTTCCGGAGTTTGTATTCCCTCGTGAATTTTCGATGCAGCCTTACACAGCGCATAAGCAAACACAAAGCTAATTCTTTTTCCGCGCGTATTGCTTTCGTAGCAGTGCACAGTTTTATACACGGGGAGCACACGTCCCTCTTGCGTTGCCCGGAGGCAGCCTGCCAGCTATGATCCCCGTAAAGGTGCGCTGGCAACGACAGTCAGTATTTGCTCACCGTAAACACTCCCGAGCACAGGCAGGACAACCTTAAGCACAGTGTTTGTCCACCGGATTTAAGAGCTGCTCTGCTTCCTCAGCTCGATTTCCGTGTAAACAAGGATGAGAAGGTTACCCATCCTTTCAAACAGGCACTCTATGTGCTTACTTCGGCCGATTCTAACCTTCCCTCACCAAAAGTTATGCAGGCAGCGCCGTCCCCGAAGGGTCGAGAATCTGTAAGTGAATTTGCTGCCGTCTCGCTTAAACGTGATTGGCCGGATGTGTGGTTCGTATTAGCCAGTTTGCACAAGAGCTTAGCGGGCGGCTGGGTTGTTCGCGCTGAGTTGCTCTTTTATTTCTCCTAGACAGGCTGCGGTACATCTTGGCAACGCATTAATTAGCGTGGTATCCTAGTTGTTTTAGTACTCACGTTCATATGGGTTTCTGAACACAGTCTAACTGCGTAGGGATGCGTGAATTATCGAAGGCAGTTTCTGCCGAAAACTTCGAGACATATCGGTTTCTATGCACCGCTGCACCATTTTTAGCTAGTTCTCTGCCCTCTGAAAAATACGAAAAGCGGAACGAGAAAGGAGTAGCTGTGATAGGCTTAAAGGGGAATTAAAGTGAAACAGTAAAGTTTTTTTAGACTGATAGGGTATCATTGGGAAGCTCCACTGTCGTCAATTTTGCCATATTATTATGTTGAATACTAGACCGAAAAGTCGAGATCAAGTATCCATCTTACTGTAGTCTTTGAATCCCACGCCAACACTTTTAGGGGATGACGTCAGAAACCTCATTCCTTTTAGCTTTTCCTCGCCACATTTGCTCAGTCGAACTGTATGAAACACGCCATGTGAACTCTCTGTCTTCTTATAAAGCAGTGTATATCGTTTTCACCCGTAATTAGTTACGTGGCACTTGGTAGACGCCGTCAAAATTGCATGACGTCACTCATATTAGTGTGGGAACCTCCGAACATGTATCGCCACTTTACTTTTTGTGCATTTTCTAGCTTAGCAAGAGCTCTCTTCTGCTAGAGTGGTGCCGTTTGTAATGTGAAAACGTAATTAACGAGATTCAGTTTTGTGTACCTTCACGTGATCTGTGCCAGCTTCCCTGGAATGTAGTTCGCCCAACTAATGGCGGCGTATCCGTGTTTTGCGAAGGCGTGCTTGCGCTATGGCATGGACAACGGAGACCGTGCCTTAGTTATGTAAACAAGCACACAAAAAACGAGGCACAGCATGTGCACTTACGTATTTGCCTTGGCTTGAATCATCAGTGGCGCGGCCATTATGTGGGCAAGGTGCAGTGGGGAGAACAGCACCCGTGATTTATGAAACGTGCCCATAAAGAGCTCACTTATACAGGGACTTTGTAAGAAAGACTGAACTTTGTTCCTTTTTAAGTGTGCAATGCTCATGTACTGACGTCATGCAGCACCAGCTTGTACAAATAGGCATACGCCTCTCTCGAAAACGCAAGAGTGGCATTCGGGATAAGAACTCCGGAGGACGGAAATACAGTCTGCATTGGCACAAAAGCGTGCGTAGAGTGATGGAATTAGCACTTGTTGTATTGCAAGCCGTTGTCTTGAAGGACAGAGGCTTGACAGGACATCCTCGTTGAATTTTAGGTGTGATAAATTCTGCAGGGCAGCGGTGGTGGTGGGGGCGGCGGTAGTAGTAGTAGTAGTAGTAGCAGTGGTAGTGGTGGTGGTTGTGGTGGTGGTAGTAGTATAGTAGTAGTAGTAGTAGTAGTAGTAGTAGTAGTAGTAGTAGTAGTAGTAGTAGTAGTAGTAGCAGTAGTAGTAGTAGTAGTAGTAGTAGTAGTAGCAGTGGTAGTGGTAATAGTCGGTGGCAGTTATTATAATGGTAGGAGTGTAGTTGTAGTAGCAGTAGTGGTAGTACCAGTTGTTGACAGTTATGGCAATGGTAGTGGCAATGTTAATTTCTGGGGTTTTACGTCCCAGAACCAAGAAGCGATTATGGGAAACGCCGTAGTGGAGAGCTCCAATAATTTCGACCACCTAGAGTTCTTTAACTTGCACCGACATCGCACAGTGCACGGGCCTCAACATTTAAGCTCCGTCAAAACGCAACCGCCACCGCCGGGATTCGGTCCCGCGGCTAGCCGTTCAAAATACAACGCTAAGATTAGCGGTTCGAGAAAGTACGCGTTTACTTCGGTCAGCTCAATTTGCTGCCCAGTTGCTCAAGGAAAAAGTTTGTTCCGTGCACGAAAAACAAGAGTATCGATGACACACGCTTTAATTACTCTAGCTTCAAGACAAGTTTACGCCGAATCATGAGCACGAAGCAGGACGGTGAGTAAGCTGTCCGAAACAGTATACGCCGGCCTCTAAAAAGCGTATTTAGTTTCGCAAAAAGCCCACGTCGTGAAAATTTGAGCACTTTGAAAGGCTACCTGACCCCAGAAGAATATTTCGAACCTCCCATCGTCACTACATTTAGAAGTTTCTAAAATAATAGCAAGGACACTGCGGAGACGCCGTCTTTTTACATACGAAGCTGTGCGCTTTTGAGCACGAAATTATGGGTTTGCGTCCCACTCGCTGTAATTCAATAGGCAAAAACGGGTAGCGCACAGGCATAATGACCGAACATTGAGCAATACCGCGTTATCCGAGACAAAACCCAACGGGGCGGCACATATATGTAAATTTCGACGTTATGGTGTCGCAATTTCTATAGCTAGGAGAGTAAATGTTGAGGGTTGACGTGTCCTGGCTCATGAGAAACAAAAAATAGCTGCAGATTCATACGGCGAAAACCATCGGACAGAAATGCTGTGACCCTTTCAGATAACGAACTAAGAGGAGAAAAAAACGCCTTTCAGAGGTCGCTGCCCGAACCAAAGAAAATTTGCATTAGCATAAGCTGCAAGAAAGAAATATTAATGCAATACCTACAAACGTGGGTGTGCATCTATCTGTTCTTACCATCTTTGTTTCAGTATCGAAGCTGCTTAAGCCAGCCGACGCTTGCCCAGTCATGAAGTATGTGTGTCCTGCCACAAAATATGACTTTGAAATGACCTTGCCTAGCAACCAAGCGTGGCTATATCCACCAGCGTTACATTGTATGTGGCCTCAAACTCGTGCTATATTACGTAGTATGACGTCGCAACGACAGGTGACCGGAAGAACATAATGATAATGATGATGGAGATGTTGATGATGCAGATGACTATTATGACGATAACTAAGGTGATGATAATGACGATTATGATGATGAAGAAGATAATGATAATGACGATGGCAAAGAAGATGACGACGATGGCTGCGATGAAGGTGAAGATAAAAATTATGACGATGATGATGATTATTATGCAGGTTATTATTGATATGATATATGATATGATATCTGATAAAGAATGTGATGAAAGTAATGATGATCGGCCAGCTTATCTGTGATCAAGCCTGGCGTGAACTAGCAGCCACCGCGTAGAATCTGTTTTATGTTTCTGAGTGCGAAGGAATCTAGGCACCCGCCTTGTCGAGCACCGTCTCCTGTTGCGTGATCACGCTCAAAATGAAGTGGTTAACACAGGCATAAAACAAGGCTAAAACTAGTTAAAAATGAATTGACAAAGTGTAAATAACGTAACTTACAAAAATCGCCCCCAATTAATAGCATTAATCGAATCCACCTCGTCACAACTTATCTTCTTCTTGTTTGCCTTTTTCGTTAGCTTATATATTGTTTTTGCTTGACCACTCATCTTGAGGCCTTTGAGGAAATAAAATAATAATAATAAGTAATAATTACCTAGAGTACACGAAAAACACAGCAACCCACACATTCACCGTCTAACTGCATTGTGTCCAGGATCGGCCCACATGTTCTGTCGCCTGGCAGAACAAGGGCGTAATTGATCAAAACCGGTTCGGCTCAGCGATTTGTGAGCACCTATGAGAAACACCAGTGCGTCACTGATTCGCGCTTCCCGACTTTACATTAGTGGAGCTGCTTTGGCGCTGGATTTTAACTACACAGTACCAACAGCGGCACATCACCTCTTCAGACTTCCCCAGTTTTACTAAAGTGCTTCTACCTAAAGTGCGTGCACGCGTGCTAGTGAAATTACTTGGCTCAAGCCAATGGTACACTATTTCGCAGATTGAAAGTTCCTCGAAAAGAATGAATAAAACCTGTCATGAAATGGAAACTTTAATTCCAGTCGCACCAAGCACGGAAAACCGAAAGTTGGCACTACACGCATTTACAGTGTACGTTGCATAGGCGGAAATAGTATTTTCAGTTGTTGGCTTTGCCGCAATTACGCTATCTTATAGCGCCGTCTGCATGCCCTCAGCCAATGATAACCGAAATGCAGAGTTTATTTATTTATTTATTTATTTATTTATTTATTTCTAATTTACTTATTCATTTATTTGCTGGAATACCGCGCTCTCCGACAGCGCTCTTCGACTAGAGAGCGTAGCTTTTGCGCAAAACTGAACACAAAGGCAAGCTTCCACTACGCAGATGGTTGCGCCCTCAGACGAAGAAGAAATCGATTTCCTCGTGCCGTTTGTATGGCCTCTGAGAGGTGCAAAGCAGTCGCTGCAATGTGCTGCGAAATCGATCGGGAGGCTCTCAAACATCTTCGCGTCGTTGAGCCGCCCACCGAGAGGTGGCAGCAACGTGCAATAACGAGGCAGTCGACCACCTATTAAAGCAACAGACAGGGGCGCTCACGGCCGCACTATTCGGAGTAGACGCTCCTAACATTCATTCTTTAATCTGTGAAAGAAGAAAACATTGTTTTGTTAGCAACCTTAATGTATGAGATGTGACAGCTCGTCTGAAGTTAAAAGTGTACGGCAGAAAACATTCGCATTGGAATTAGGCATGTGTCCCCCTGCAGGAAAAGTCGCGAGACGACTCAGTATATCGTAAGGGAATCCCGAGGTGTTCGCAGAGTTAGTGAGATGGCATCTATCTATCTATCTATCTATCTATCTATCTATCTATCTATCTATCTATCTATCTATCTATCTATCTATCTATCTATCTATCTATCTATCTATCTATCTATCTGCAACTACTGATGTGACAAGAAAATTTGCAATGACTAAAATAGAGCAACCCATTATGTTTTGACGAACGGCAAGAACGCGACACAAGCGTTGAAGTTCTTCCTGCATCTTGGTCTAGTTAGCTCCACTGTTCTTCAAAATGAATTTCCGCAAACTCGTCCTAGTTTACTTTTCGGCCCCTTAGTGTTTATTATAGTTGGATATTTTAATGTAACCATAGCACAAGCAAACAGAAACTCAGAAACTTGCAGTCATGACCCACAAAAGCTAACCATGCGTTATATATGATGTTATAGCCTTACATCAGTATACAGGAAATTCAAGGAGAGAATGATGCGAAATGGGTCCCGGTCACGTGTTAGGAAAGAGCTAGATTAATGCACTGTGAAGCGTCACTAAAAGTTACCGAATCCAAGCAACTTCGGGTGAACGGGCAACTACGGGCGCGTAATCCTACACGAGATACCCGATAGGTGCCGCGCTGGAGGCGTCAGAGACATTTGGCTTGCCGAGGCTAGCAACAATGTGACGCCGCCTATTAGCAACGGTAACCTCCTCGGTGATCGGCTACACAACCGCGCTAACGCCGCGCCATGAGTTGCGCTCGACGGTAGCGACATTGAACGACACCAAGTTTAATTGCTGAAACATTGCCTCCGAGATTCGGCGTTTTGCGTCTCGGAGGCTCCCAAGAGAGCTTTGGCTTATCGACCGGTGAGCGGGAGATGGCGGCATCTGCCAAGGGCGCTGGCTTTGCCGCGAACTTTTAAATGGAAGAGAACGCCAGAGTGCCCAATATTTAGGAACCTGATACTAATTTTGAAGTTCCAGGCCTCTTTAAAAGGTTATATTTATTACAGATTTGAACTGAATTTAACTGGTCTGTTTGAGTGTCTGGGCGGACGTTGTTGTGGAAAGCGGCGGATTCTTGAACTTATTTTGTGTCGATGGCATTTCGTAGAAGAACCACGGTTTGATTCCGAACCTTATAACCAAAAATAATAATAAAATACTTCACTTTCCAGGTCAGATAAAGTCGAATTGATAAAATCGCAGGACCGAGAAACACGATGGTACACAAGCGGCATGTTTGAATTTAAGGAATGTACTGCCGGTACTTACAGACATCAGTGAAACCCGTACGAGCCAAGACACCGCACACATGCCCCTCTTTCACTACTATTACACGAAATTTGCTTTTGCAGCGCGAGACCTCTACGAAATTAAGAATTACAAGGGTGCCTTGGGAAAAAGGCATTAATACGCCGGTGAATATGAACAACAACAACAACAACAACAACAACAACAACAACAACAACAACAACAACAACAATAATAATAATAATAATAATAATAATAACACATCACGGGGTTTTACGTCCCAAAGCCACGATATTAATATGTGCGACGTCGTAGCGGAAGGCTCCTGAAATTTCGATCATGGTACGTTCATTAACGAAACACGCGTGGATGAAGAAAGGACTCTTGCAGAGATCTCGATGCCACGCTCTGGCGTTGCTGAGAGAGGTGTTCTATAGGGGCATGGATGGATGGATAGACTTATTTGTATCTACTCTAGGCAGGCCCTGTCCATTGGACGGGGCCTTCCTGGAGCCTAATAGTTCTATATAGTAATGGTATTACTAATTCTATATAGTAACTGTTCCATATAATACATAAAGCAGAATATATACATAAGACAGTCACAAAAATGACAATGGAAATACCGTATTCACAAGCAAGTGTGCATGACAACAAAAGCTAAACATTTGGCGCACGAGGGCTAGCGCCAGCCAAATTTCTTGCGCATAGAGATTGCCAAGACGTAAGAAGAAGCAAATGTCCTACAGAGAGGAAAAGGAAAACAGCACTACGAGTTCCAGAAAGCACAGCCGGTAGAACTTCTCCCCGAAAGAAAAGGGGTGGGGGTGTATCGCATTACCCGAACGACAAAGAGGGACGGCATACATTGTACAGGGCTGAGTCGAGAAATATCTCTAGGGGAAAGCCAACCAAAAAGCCCTTTGTCCTATACAGATGGCTAGCATATTGTGTCGGAGGTGACGTAGGAAAACAGGCAAGAGAACGCCGTAGGCACTGCGGTCCTGCACTGAGGTCCCAATGCAATCTGGTTGGTACGCGGAAAAACACCTTTTCACTCACTGTCCCTGAAACCCAGGCGGCGTACATCGAATAAGCAATGACAGTCATGCTTGTCAACCTCCAGAGGAACTCGGCCCTGATATCAAGGTGGAGTAGCCGAACGTGGAAACTTGAAACTTGATTTGCAATAGCATTATGAGGCTAACGTACCTAAAGTAACCAATGAACAGATCGTTAAACACGATGGAGAACAAGGAATATCATTTGAGTCAACGTTTCGACAAGTGGACTTGAAAGGATTGCGGTGACGTTACTTGATAGTATAGTGCGGAAATGACAATGAAAATATCATTGTTATCGTTAACTAACATCTAGTCGCTGACAGCTCTCGGTGACACCTTAGGTATGACCACCGTTGAGATCTAGTCAGTTAATACAAATTATACTATCCGGATGCTAACTAGTGGACTCCAGAACACCGTCTAACCACCTCCCTCACAGGAGACCCAATTTTCGCTTACCATGCACTTTGGCTACGTTAACTTATTTTGTTAAATGCAGGTGACGAAATAAAGACATGATCGGGTGTATAAGAAAAAAATTACAGCATATCCACGGAGTGAATGATGATGAGTGGGCGAAGCTCGGGAGGTTCATCGTAGATCGTGCCGAGTTCCGGATCAATTTAGTTAACGCGCACGCTACGAATCCTCATGGTTCAACTATGCACAAGTGAAACCTCCCACCGGCACTTCATTGCAAGTCAAGATCCAGTGCCTATATATATATATATATATATATATATATATATATATATATATGGGTTGCCGGTGAACGCTTCTCCAACGCGAGCAGTCGGTATTTCTCAATCAAGAAACTAGCTAGGAGACGCTGCCTGCACCAACGTTGTCTCTCGCGGGCGAGCGCGTGCCGGGAGCCACGCGCTCGTCCTCGGCGCGTGCGTGCCTCCCGGCAGGCACGCGCCGGTGGCTACCTACTACTACTACTACTACTACTACTACATACATCGGGGACGCACGACCCACGCCTTAAGGAGCTTCGCCCCTAAAACCTATCTCGCCCGAGGCATGGTACATGATAGAGATCACTGAGATAAGCATATGTCCTGCAGCGCATAATCGTAGCGTGCTGTCGACGACACATTCCTAAATGGCGAAATGTCTGTTTTCGTTCTTCTTTACGGATGTGTGCAGCCCTTGATTGTAATGGTGATGTATGGGTGACCTCACTTTTCGAATGCTTTTTTTTCGCACGAATACAAGGTAATAATGTCAACAAATCATGATTTGTTTTTGTTCCAATGAAGTGGAGGTTACGAGCGTACTTGATGATTTTGATAGCGATGATGGTGATGCTCATGGCGGAAGTTATTAGTGTTTGAATCTTAACAAAATGGACCTCTCTACGCACAGAACAAGCCCAATCTGTAACTCAACAACTTTCGCAGTATAATAACGATTCTGCAAGCTGCACCGACTATTATCATAACGTGGGTACAAAGAAATAACACATACGTACGCAGTGTTATACAGAACGGACTAGCGCAGTCTGCTAAATCAAGTTTTATAGTCTCTACCACACCACGGATACAAAGAGTGACCCACTTTACATCGAAGTTAACCGGAAAAAGGTGGAAAAAGAATGCAATGAGAGCAATCATAGTCATTCAGAAATACCTTTTCGAGCAAGTTTTCTGGAACGTTCTGCCACCTGCGAGTGGGAGCAACATATCCCTGGAATAAGTAAACTCGGCGTCCTTCGCTTTTTCTTGAAAATTTCAGAGCACGAGTTCCCAGATATTGGGTACAGAAATATGAAATTATGAGAACGGAGACTGCCTACGTAAGTTTCAACTCGATATCACTATCGGTCACTTTTGATGCTCTACGTACGTTCTTCTAAATAACCTGCCTATATTTTGCTTAAAACGCGCAACATGCTCATGTGAAGTTAAATATTGCTTAAAATGTGCAACATAACTTTATGTCAAACATAGTCGATAAAGTGGACGGGGGGACGACCGCCTTCGTAGCTCAGCGGTAGAGCATGGGACGCGTTATCCGAAGGTCGTCGGTTCGGTTCCCACCGAAGACAGGTTTGTCTTTTCGTCCACTTTATTTCCTTTCTACTTACTCCACAATTACAATACTACGACCAACTTTCCCTATGGTTTCCTAGGCTTCATTGTCTGTTGTCATTCTCATTAAGCTGTTTCTAATAAATAAAAAACGAGCCCTTGACCCTTCCATTTCGTTATTTCATAGCTTGGGACTCGTTGCGGCAGACTTAGTGCCTTTAGGTAGCATGCGAGGGCTCATTGGGCAGCAGCCGTCTCACCGTAAGTTCGCGTTCCACGTGACGCCTCCTGGCAAGAAAGCGTGTTCCACACACGCCGCTATGGCTACGAGCTACGAGTGATTCTGCCTAACACTTCCAGGATAATATCTACATAAATACTCAGTAAAGTGGACGGGGGGACGACCGCCTTCGTAGCTCAGCGGTAGAGCAGTGGACGCGTTGTCTGAAGGTCGTGGGTTCGGCTCTCAGTGAAGACAGGTTTGTCTTTTCTTCCACTTTAATTCCTTTCTACTTACTCCACAATTACAATACTACACACAACTTCCCCTATGCTTTCCTAGGCTTCATTGTCTGTTTGCTGTTGTTGTTGTTGTTGTTTCGATCGAATAAAAACGAGCCCTTGACCCCTTCCCTTTCGTCAATCGTTAATGAGAACTTCTCTCGTTGTGTAATTGAGTGTCATAAGCGAACGAGCAACATGCCTCTGTCATACAATTACCCTGAGTTACTGACTGCGTAATGAGAACATTGTAGTGCAGGACCACAATGTCATATGCTCCACTGATACATCGTTCGTTCCGAATGTGTTCGAATGCCTTCATATCACTTAAAGCTCTTGATGCGTTATGTGACAGTTCTTCTTATATGCACAGGCACCTCTGCCGCAGTCGCTATCAGTGGGTCGTTCCAACGAGCTGGGCGAGATACAATGGCTGCTGCGCAGTTGTTTTTACACCATACACGCTCGGAATGCGAACTTCACTAAAGAGCAATATACACTGGACCGAAATATCATGAATGAGAGTTTTTGTAGCGGCATTGTCGGCAGGGATCTTTTCGTGGTAAGGCGCAATTACCTGAGAGAATTCTGAGGATTATTCTTGTTCCTCGCCAGCGTCCCGCAAACCACAAAGGCACGGAAGTACCGCGGTTGGACGGAAAACAAAAGTGAAAATTGTCCCATCGTCGACTTGACTTAATTGTCCCCTGAAAGAATTATACCAGATTATATATGCTGCTGCAATGTGTAGTTGCTAAACTTTTTTGGAGGGCCGTGCATGCGCGTTTCCATGGCATGGGAGTTAACAGTTTTGTTGTATCTGGTCGTTGCTCGCCTATTCGCTTCGCTCGACTCCTAATTTCTGCGGGCGCGTTTCGTCTGTCGCGCAACAGGTGCGAGACCCTTGCCGCAGGACACCGGCGCCGCACTCTGTATCTACTTTCCGAGCGACTGTACTCCGAGCTACTGTGCTTTCTGTCGGAGGAGTTGTTCTTCCTTGGTGAAGAGGAATTTCTTCGGCAGTGGTCGTGCCATTTCTTATCGCTAGTGGATGGATGGGTACAAACTGGTTTTCAATTCGCCTCGTTTGTGTAGCAAGGTCATCAAGTGTTGCTTCATGTATATGTATATGTATATATATATATATATATATATATATATATATATATATATATAACAGAATTGACGATGTGCCTCTTAGAGAACGACGGTTTATTAAGTCAACGTTTCGGTCGGAGCCCGACCTTTTTCAAGACATGTCTTGAAAAAGGTCGGGCTCCGACCGAAACGTTGACTTAATAAACCGTCGTTCTCTAAGAGGCGCATCGTCAATTTTGTTATAAACTAGCGGCAACCCAAGGTATTTTTGCATATATATATATATATATATATATATATATATATATATATATATATATATATATATATATATATATATATATATATATATAATACTGTCCCTCATTGTCGCCTAATTTCTAAATTTCTGCCCTTTGTACCGATTCATTAACCCTGTCTTGGCTACGCAACTTTCTGTCTTCGCGTCGGCAACTTACGGCAGTCAACGACATTTCATCAAAAGTTTGTGACGTCACGTCGGGTGTTCCCCAAGGCAGCGTGGTAGGTCCATTGCTCTTTTTAATATACAATAATGATTTACCTGCTAACCTTTCATCCTCAGTCAGGTTGTTTGCCGATTATTGCGTGATCTATCGCAATATTAAATGTTTTGCTGATCATTCCGTTCTCCAATGTGACCTAGACGTAACCTTCAGGCGGTGCAAAACTTGGCAGATGTCCCTTAAACCTCGCAATGCAAGTTTATTTTGTTCTCTCGAAAGCGTAGTAACTCAGCATTTGACTATACGATTAATAACACCATTGTTTTGGCTACCCCATCGTACAAATATCTCGGCGTTCATATTTCATCCGATTTATCCTGGACTACACATATAGCAGCTATTTCATCGAAAGCCTCTCAATCCCTCGGATATCTCCGCAGAAACCTGCGCAACGCTCCTTCTAACATACGCGCCTTATCCTATCTCACTTATGTTCGCCCACAGCTCGAGTATGCGTCATCCATATGGTCACCACATCAAGGTTACCTTGTCCGTATGTTGGAAGCCGTCCAGAATAGGGCAGCGTGATTCATCTCTGGCAACTACTACTATCATTCAAGCATTACTCTAATAAAACAAGATCTCGCACTTCATTCACTAGGAGAACGCCGCGCCATTGCTCTATTATGTTTATTTCATCGGTACATTTATAGTAACAGATTGCACTGTTTGCCGCTTCATACGCTCCTGCGCACATCTCGACGCATTCACAACGCACGTAGTTTCATGCGCATTCATGGTCACACACAGGCATTTAACTCATCACCACTACCTAGAGCCACTGCACATTGGAACGGTCTTCCTGATCACGTTGTATCCATTGCTAACCGTGAAACTTTCCGTGATAACATGATGTCGTTTCGCATTATGTGGCATTGTATTAAGTTGTTGCATTTTACTGTTCATAATGTTTGTCTTACTCTTTTCTTTTATTTTTTCCCTTCTTTTGTGTTATTTGTTTAATTTTTGCGTATGTTACTGTTTTGTAAATGCTGATGCCCCCCTTACTGAATGCCCTTAAATTGGCCTGTAAGGAATTTGTAATAAATAAACACACACACACATATATATATATATATATATATATATATATCATGTATGTACTAGACATTTCAGTGTGTGTGTGTCCCGTATCTATGTTGTTTCTAGTATTACACACCTGATGCTGTCGCTCTATAAGGCATGTAAGTTGTCTACATCAAAAACGTATATTGTCCTCACACGCACGTTTGTGTAGTTCCGAAATCGCACATGCCGTGTGACATTTCATTTATGTTGACAGTGCATTTATGTTAGTCCCTGTGTGCCAGTGATATCGTCTGAAGTGGGACATGTGCGTAGGAATGTGACATGTATATAGCGCTCTAATAGTGTTTGTATATGTCATAGTTTTATGTTTTTCTGTTATTGCACTGTCACTGTTTCTCAATATGTGTAGCGACAAACGTGGAAATAAAATTTTTCTAAACCCAAATGCTGCAGAAAACAAACGTAGCAGCCGTGTGTGACTTCACGGAGAAGAGACCAACTTTTGAAGTTTAACATGCTGTGTACCCTATAGGATGAAACTGTCGTATACGGAACAGAAACAAACGCATAAAAAGTGGTGCCCTAATATACTCGAAATTCTTGAATATGCACAAATTCACTAAATTTAGTTTTGTTTCTGTCAACCTGTATATTTCTTTATACAAGTATCCCGCTGGTATCCACAACCACAAAAACCACGTAGAACGCATGGTGTGAACTATGCAAGGATCGTCACTAAATAAAAAAGAAGAAAGACAAGAGTTACGGCATTTAACGTATATATAGTTTGCAGCTCAAAAGGGAGTATTCATTTTACAGTATTCTACAAACAGTGGAATCAGAAACAATTAATATTCTCCACTGAATATTGGGAATTAAAGAGCCCCAACATTGGAATCCAAGGAAGACACGCATCCGCTTGAGCGGGTGTGATAAACGTGCCGGACCGTACCCACATCCGCAGCAGGCCTCCAAGGTGAACAGCTTCTAGACGATAGACCAATGATGTAGGTAAGGCAAGTCGGCAAAACTGATTCGTAACCTTGGGAAAAGAATTGACTCTGAGGGCTGAGGCCGTCGGGCTGGGTACACAGCAGGAACGGCCCCGCACCGGGACTGTGCGAGGCTCGCCGCCGTAAAATGCGGCGCGGCCGAGCCCGGACCAGCGTCGAGATCTTCCTGTGGAAAGCCACAGTTGTGCATTTTCCGTGGCCTTGGCGTCTGAGGTTCTTGCTTCGGCCGGCAGAAAACAGCAAACTCAGAACTGGCACGGACCGGAGGAATGTGACTGCCTAATTAACACAATGCATTGCGATGGCCGTTTATCGGTGCTGACGCAATGTGATTTCTGCCCAGTGCTCCGAATGTCAAAATAAAGAATTCAAACCGAAGGTAAGCGTCGGGAGTAACTATGACCCTTCCGCGCTCTTCGTCTAATGTGACGCGCCTGAATGGATTAACGACATTTCCACTGTCCCTGTCTATTATCTAATCAAAACCACAGCCAAGGGAACGGGCTTGGCAAAATCAGCGGGGAAAGAAGACAGGAAAAAAACCCATTTAGCTTGACTCTAATCTGACTCTGTGAAGACATGAGAGGTGTAGCATAAGTGGGAGGTCACAAGATACGGCCTCCTTTCGACCCGGTCGTGGCCGCCAGTGAAATACCACTACTCTCATCGTTGTTTACTTACTCGGTGGAGTGTATGGTTCTTCCGAAACTGAAACATAAGCACGTAGTCACTCTTCTAAACCTCTCCACAGGATCGCTCCGAGCATTCTTCAACAAAACATGCTTTTATATTCTAGAATGATTGCTGCATTGTAAAGGAGGAGTAATCGATCACATAACTGGGAATCTTACTTATGATTTCACTACATATCTGTTATTATTTCAATGTTCCAATAATGTTCTCAGCAGAGTAACATACAAACATTTCTATAAGCAAAGCGAGTCCGCTCACTTATCTGTGGTCCTCCACGCACAAGCGATTATTATCATAGCCCGATTTCTTTAGCACTAGTGTCTATCTCGTCCGTTATCTTAAACACACTACGTAAACGTGGAACAGTTCTATCTTTTACGAATAAGTTACGTTTTCTCCACTTTAAACAGCGAATATATTGATATTTGTGAGAAATAGCTTACATCGCTTGTGGTCAGTGCCGTCTTCAGCAAAGTCATGTGCGTGCACCATTTTGCTGCAGCCAGCTTATCAATATCCTTTTCATTACAAGAGCTAGATGACTTTGTCATCATTGGTCCTTCAAGGTCAGACATGCGGCTTACAAAGACTGTGACCTGAGCCCTACAAGTGGATGATGGAAGCCACCCTTCGTTCAGATTTGCCCTGTGAAACACGACTCCTCCGAACGAAAATTGAGCAGAAATTTAGGGGCACTTGTCACCATCTTAAGTGACGGTTCGGCACTAGCCTATGAGCTTACAGGTATACGTATAAACTTAGGATCTACGGGAATACCGAAAGCCATCATCCTATATCTATTTACAGCGAAGCTATCGTATCTTAGACATTACCCCATCTCCCTTGTATATTCTCATTATTATTATTATTACTATTATTATTTGTGAGCCGTTATGTCTTCTCCAGAAAGTGGAACCTTAACTGAGAATATAGAGTATCTTGCTGAGGTTGCCGCAGAATAGAGAGTTAAAAACAAAGACAGGCATAAAACGATCACTGCTTTGTGGCGTTTAACGTCCCAAAACCAGTTCTGATTATGAGAGACGCCGTAGTGGAGGGCTCCGGAAATTTCGACCACCTGGGGTTCTTTAACCCACACGGGCCTCAACATTTCGCCTCCATCGAAATGCAGCCGCCGCAGCCGGGATTCGATCCCGGGACCCTCGGATCAGCAGCCGTGTACCATAGCCACTAGACCACCGTGGCGGGGCATAAAACGATCAACTTCGCCAACTTGCAACGAACCTTTTACCGCCCCTTCACGTATCCTGGACGTGACGAGAAGAGGAAACCTCAAGGCAGCCGAAACAACTATTTATAATTGTTTTGCGCAATTTCGAAACATTTTGCGCAAGTTCGGAAAAGCTCGCTCTGGACATCTGCGATAAATTTTTAGGCTTATTTAGCCGAATCTCTATGCAATGAACGTTCTTGGCTGTCGGCTCCCTTGTTTGCCCATGTATATCTTCTCAGGGTGCCGATAATGCATCCCTCTAAACATAATGCGATATACGCTTCTAAATATAAGCGGGATATCTTAATCTGCCCTTCTCTTCTGACTCAATACTTCTCGAGGGATTTATGCAAGTATTTCGGCTACTTCGTCGAGGCGCCTCTGCTACTGAGTTTCTCTATGTGATGCAGTACAAAAACGTGATTGTCACATTCTATAAATAAACAACTAATAAAACCAAACAGTTAACTGAAACAAATACATAAGGACAACATGGAAGCGACAGTTCACTTTGTGTTAGGAGGTTCCAAAGCACACAGTTACGTTCAGCTTGCGCCCAGACTGCACGGAATAAGGCGCAGCTTTGCACAATGCTGCCCATAACAGCTCGATTGACCTTTATCTACTTTCGTGACCGCTAAGGGGTCACTTAAGACTTCTAAATATTACCATCACTATATCCCGAATTTATGCAGAACAACGTTTATGCAGAAGAACGTCCATTTCACGAAAACTGGAGGGATATGGCGGTCGCATGAGTGCTAATGATTGTAGTTTCTAAAATATTGACATCTCTCTGGCCGCCAAAAAATGAGGCTAGAGATCAATATGAAAGAAAACGAAGTGCAGCACGACCTGTACGTACCACACAATAGGTACGTCTCGGGTCATGGAAACTGGACGGCATTCATGTGTATTGAGGTAGAAAGTAGCATACGGTTGCCGTATTGAGTCATGTGTATTCAAACTCGAAAATACGCTTCAAGGAACACGCCTTGCTTTATCACAGGGCGTTCAAGACCGCTTCTCAAGCACGAAGAGACGCTGTGATGCTTCGATTTTTTTCTCTGAGGTGGCCATATACCAAACCGTAAACGGAAGACGGAAGCTTATTTAGCGTGCACGGATCGAGCGATTCGGAGGATAAACCTGAGGCGGAAAAAAAACGCTGGTACTAAAACCAACAGAAATGTTCTCCGCCCCACCTACCATTGTCGTGTTGTCTGCAGTATTCTCCCAACAATAACGCAGACTTTCGAGGAAAAACATTGCTTGTTCCAAAAACTGATGCACGTACGTTAGCTTTCGGACAAAGGCTCCCGATAGTCTTTAACCATGAAACTTTCACCTGTATACTAAATGCACGTAACTTTTCCAAACATTCTGCAATGATAATGATGATTTGCGGAGTTTTACTTCCCAAAACCACGACATTATTATAAGAGACGCCATAGTGGAAGGCTCCAGAAATTTTGAGCACGTTGGGTTCTTTACGTGCACTGACATGGCGCAATGTATACATGGGCCTCGACATTTAGCCTCTATCGAAATGCAGCCACTCTGACGGGAACATTTGGTAACATCCTTTTGTTGCAATTTTTTACATACATACATACATACACACACACACACACACACACAAAATTCTGTTGCTTTGCACTAATGTAGAGGAAGACTTGCACTGATTTTGTTGTGCTTATGAAATATATTTTTATATTTATTTACAACTGTGATCTAGAACGGAGATGTATTTCGCTCGTAGTGTGAAGACAAACTTCTCAAAATCAGTGCTACGCCTATAACATTTCACAACAAATAGGATTTATTCAGTACACTTGATATGTTGTACCACTAGAGATACAACTTTCATCACTATTTGCACCACTGTTCAAGAAAAGCAGCTTTTAAGTTTGTGCCTTTCACAACATTGAATTTGAGACATCCGCGTCACCTCGCATTTGAACGTGTTCCTAACGCGTTCTTTATAGGTATTCCTGAGCTACGGAGAGTTAATTTTGCGGTAAGCATGTCCTACTGTGTTTCAAACTTCGGTGCAGTTATGGGAGCATGAACACTCCTGCCTACGCCGAGGTCAGCAGCAGCGTCACCGCGCAACTCACTTTGTTATTCTTGCGTAATGTAGCGCAGAGTGTACAGGCCTCCCTAACAGGAACACTTACAAGGTCAGTAGGTAGTCATATTGTGCTTGAAACAGCGGTCATCAAAGCTCTCAGGGTGTAACTATCTCGATGAAGAGAAACAAGAATTTTAGGTTATAACAGAAGCATGATTAAAGGATGCTGGGTCTCACGTCGGTAGCACGACGAAACAGAGTTCCCCACATAGAGAGACAGCTATTAGTCTAGACGTGTGCCTATTACATGCTACCGTCCTGCTGCGTTGTTATGAGCCAACGTGACGGAGGCATAATGAATTCCATACTTGACATCATGGGAGATGACAGGATAGCACTGACTTGATAACTGGCAGATGACAGTGATCAGATTAAGTTGATCGGCGACAGAATGCCTCTAACCATGGTATTACACCTGCCGTATCATGACAAGCTTTCTGTCCGGTGATTCTGATGTCCGAAACTACATTACAAACTGCTTTCAGTGTTACAAACTGCTTTCAGTGCTACAAACTGCTTTCAGTGTCATTCTTTTAACCGTGAGTAAGCGTAATGTGCTCAGTGAGATGGCGTGGTTATGCAGGTATGTCTCAGCGTGCCTGACCTCACTAATGCGTGCTTCACTTAAACGTACCACACGGCATGTATGGTGCTCTGCTGTCAAAATCCGGCCTCTCTTTAAAGAAAAATAATTATTTTCTTCTGCGATGGCATTGTTTGGCTTGAGAGAGGGGGGTGATTTATTAGAAAGCAGATAGGTCTAGTGGTCTCCGTCCTGCTAATCAGCACATGAGAATAACCAAACGGAAAGAAAAGAGACATGAAGGATGATGGGAACCTAAAAAGTTGAGGAGAATGTTCGAAAGCCATGTGACATACTGCATTTCCTGATGTCTATCACATCAGTCCAGTTTCCTTGAAGATATCGTGAATAAATTTTGCAGCAGTTGTCGATAGTCTATGGCTATAGCTTGCAGAAGCCTCGCCCAAAACGTTTGCGCCGATCGCAGCCACCTCTTACGTATTGTTAAGACAACTACCAGGCTGAACTTTTAGACAGACGAGGCACATACAGCTTACGCCTTAGCAATTAAAAAATTAACAAACAATATGCTACCGAACGAATTTCGTGTGGAGAGAAAAAGGATTTTCTTCATTTGCATTTTAGTTGGGGTTAGTTCACTTTTATTTTAATTGGAACCGTCCCAACTGGACAGACTTTCCTGAAATGTTTACCTCCAAGGCAACGCATCATGAGAGGATCGGGAGTTTCTCATGCGGAAAGGCAAACAACTCGTGCCAGAGAATTAAAATGCAAATGCAGTGTGGGCGCCACGACATGAAGAGTCTGTGTTTGCGGATGGCAACTGGGAGCCACTCTAAGCTGCAAAGTAAAAAAGAAGAAAAGGACCGCGAACTTTTTTTTAAGTCATGGCTAGCTTACTACCCTTTGTACAGCTAGTACTGCACTTTTCATGGGATTTCAAATCATAACAAAGACAGCGACAACTCCATATTTTGATCAGACCGTGGCATGGCGATCGATAACGGATACATTTTTTTCCCTTTTTCTGCGCGTGGCGGTCCTGGAAATGAGTGTCTCCCTGCTGCAATATCTGTGCTGGTGTCATATTTTTACCGGAAAACGGATTTCTCGCAAAAGAAATAGAGTGCGAGGATGGAATCTCAACGATATGAAACGAACGTTGAAATATTGGCGTCCTTCTTTTTTGTGTTCTTACCGAACCACTCACCGTCTTGTCCTTCAGCGACTGATTCAGCTGGAACAAGTACTGAAAGGCTCAGGTCCAATTTCCCGCTGATTGGAAAATGAAGAGCGCCTTATATTATATACGCGAGCCTTAAAGCAATTTTTCTTATCAAACAAGTAAAAAATATACAGGAAGAGCGGCCTCTGTGCTTTTGGAGCTGAAAATACAACGATATGGTCAGCATCAGAGAGTTAGGCTTAGCACTTAGGCTTAGTTTCGATCATAAAGTGTTCGCTAACGCGAGCCCAAATCTCAGCTAGCAGCGTTTTTCGTTTGTCTGTTTGTTTGTTTGTTTGTTTGTTTGTTTGTTTGTGTTGCAATCTCCATCCATGGTCGCCGATAACTTCCGACTGCGAGGGTCAATTGTGCATGTTTGCTTTGTTTTTTTTTGTGCTTGTCTGAGGATAAGAAAGACGAACATTTTATGATCTGGTCAGCAGAGCATGCAGGACCCGCTCTGAGCGAACCCAGTTGAGAACACCAACTTATGTTTTTGGCTTTTTGCACTGTGGACGAGAATGCCGTTTGAAGGGCAAGATCACAGGCAGCCGCAGTGCGCCAGTATGAATCAATACATAGAACACCATATAGATCGTGTCACAAGAAAGTATGGAACTTGCTTTTTTTATTGTGCTCTGAGCACGTGGCGTAATGTTTTTGACGGCTATCTGACCTTAACTTGTGCATTACGCATATTTATAGGAATCACTACCTTCGCCAATCTCGCCAACGCATTTCCGTTCTCACTAATGGAAACGCGGCCCACTCTGCACTGTAGCCAGAGCAAAACTTAGCCATTATCGGCGCTCCGGCAGTTTTTTCATCTAGTTGCAGACTAAATGAAGGTTCAGGAGTCGCTGATGCACCAGTGATGAAAAAAGAGGACAAGAATCTACGCTGCCGTTCGGACAACCCAGTTCAACGGCACTGCCTATGCATCAATCTGGGTAAATGCGCCTATATATAGACGATCAATACATGTGAAGCCAAACTTGCTGACTTCGCGGTCGACCATTTTAGTGAAAGTGCACTACTAGTTGATTGGTCGCTGTGAATGTCTCTTTCTTGCTTGTGTTTTTTTTTTCAATAATGGCTCAACATCGGTTTGTTGCAGGTTCAGTAAAAGAGGCAGCAAATCTTCGCTATCGCAACACTTTCGTGGGTTATAAAGAAGGGAACGAGATACGCTCTTATTTCTGCGGCTGAAATGATGACGTAGATTCTGTCCATGCTAATCTGGGGTTCATTCAGCCTGGAATGTGAGTAGACGTTTTCAGTTGAATTTTCAGGCGGCGGCAGTAAGTATTTACGAATGGGCAAAAACACGACAGCATACTATGGTGACTGACACAAGCAATGAACTGCAAGCCCCAATCTGAAAGGATCCTACCAGGAAGCGTATACGCTTTATGTCCATTAGCTTTTATAAAGGGAAATGGACATTCAATATTTGCACAAAGCAGGCAGCCTGCCTTTAGTTAACTCACAAAATATTTTGCACTGCTTTACACAAATAACGGTACATTTGTAACGAAAAACCTTGACATTATGGGAAATATATGGATAAGGACCGGAAATTCAAGAATATGGTGAATGGGCACTCTCCCCAATTAAAGACGTATCACGCAGGAAAACACACCCGAGATGCTTGTTTACGCATGGCAAGGGATAGTGAAAGTTAAAGAGATGTCTTGTGCTCATTATAGCCTTTACTTAATTTGAGCTTCTGCCATATTGTAGCGTTATTCACTTCCTCTCTAGTACAGGACCTAGCAATTACTTGAAAAAAAGCGCTCCTAAAAGCTTCAAAAGTACATTTCATGCAGATACGGATCACAGAGAGACAGAACATGAACATTAAGAAGCAAAAAAAAAAAAAACTGGCCCCTATCCTGTACTGAGAAGCGCAGGGGTTTAATTACTTCCGGGCTTCTGAGAAAGTGCGCAAAATTTTAAAGAAATGTACCACCTAACTGAACGTTTGCGCGCCGTTACATTAGCGCTTTCAAATATGTACAACAAAACGATCTACGGTGCGTGAAGGTAGACAGTATCGGGGAGGCCACAAGAGAAGCTCGTAAGACGTGGCCACACCTTTCGTACAGTCGGCCTGTTTCAGCCTGCGGTATGCATAGAACTCCTTTCTTTCGGTGGCAGCGTGATAGAGAGCTCTAGTGTCACAGCGTGCAAGCGCTTATTCATGCGGTAATTTTTCGAATCTCGCGAACATTTTTAGACCCCCGGAAATAATTAGAACCATTGTACCTCTCACTATGAAAATAGATTATCCGAACCCTAACCAACACGCTCTATAACTTCTCCATTGAACATGCTGCGTTTCGAGGCGACACTTTAAAAGTTGCTTGAATAATTAACCTTAATGACTTACCTGAGTTCTCTTAAAAATGTAGGCTCAGATGGTCAAGACGTTTTTAAACGATAGTGAGGCGGTTGAATGCTCGTAAGCGCATGCGAAGATTTTTAAAGCATAATTGAAACAACTTGTACATGCGGTCTCACTGGCGAAACAGTAATCAACACACCTTTGGCGTTCTCACATGTGCCGAGGCTGCAGAGAGTAATTACGGTTTTTCTTTCACCAACGATATGTGCGTATGAGCTTCGAAAGAAGTCGTTATCTATGACGATCTCGACAGTACGACGTGCTTCCTCTTGATTTTTCAGCGCTCCCGAAAATGGGGCTGCCACGAGAGTCATTAATACTTTAGGGACGCAATGAGAACCGAGAAAGTAGAGAAATACCACGCGCACTTAGTGCGCAGGCTTGAAGTATCCCTACGTACTAGAAAAGTGCTGTTCAAAAGCGCTCGAAAAATGTTAGGGCATCCACATGTGCATGCATTTCGCATGTGTACCTCGGTTTTGTAGATTGTGTGCGAATGCTCTCGGCAATTTGTTGCCGAAACTTTAATCCAAATGTACAAGAATTTAGAGAGTGCCGGCGCCATTAAGGACTACACGCAAATTAAGGGACTGCGAGCTGTCGTCCCGAGAAGTTTGGGGAATACAACCGATCTACAAGCGGCTTCTGCATTTGACCTGCTTGTGGCCGCAGAGCATGAATAAATGGGTTGCTTCGTGGGTTCTCGGGACAACTGCGTTCACTGAATTAGCAATGCTACAGCTATTGACAGTAGAGTAATGTTGAAATCGAGGGGCAGACGCAAGACAACAATTATTCATAGTGGTATCTTGCATATAGTCAAGGCTCGGGATGAAATCTGTGTCTTTTTTTTCCATTACACTCATCGCTTTTAGAAATATCCAGAATAATGAAACGGATATTGCAGTATGGTAAGCTGGCGGCGGAGACAAATGAGCTTTGGAAAGTCACAGGTTCTTGTACGGAGAACGTACTATTGCAACATATGAACAACCACAGTATTGTATGTTCAAGTAGAGTGAAGTCACTAGTCATCTGGCCGCTTTGATAAGTGGAAAGATGAAAAGACTGATAAGTAATAACATAGGTGGAACTTTTCTTTTTCGAGAATGATATTGTAATTAAGATTTCATAGTACCCGGACTGCTCATTCAAGACAAGTCTATATTCTTGACTGAAAACTAGCCTTGGTTGCGTACAATATTATTAAATATCAAAGTACGCCAGAACTCCAAGTCGCCCCGCCACGGTGGTCTAGTGGCTATGGTACTCGGCTGCTCATCCGAAGGTCGCGGGATCGAATCCCGGCCGCGGCGGCTGCATTTCGACGGAGGCGAAATGTTGAGGCCCGTGTGCTGTGCGATACCAGTGCATGTTAAAGGACCCCAGATGGTCGAAATTGCCGAAACCCTCCACTACGGCGTCTCTCATAATCAGAGCTGGTTTTGGGACGTTTAAACCCCACATAACAACAACAGAACTCCAAGTCATTAGACCGTATGAAACCGAGCATCTCAAATTCTTCTTTTCTTTTGTTTCTGGCACATGCAATGCAAAACACAACGTAAACAACATCGACGGAAGCTCTTGGCAAAGTAATTGCTTCTCGCTTCGCGAAGCACTTTGTCAAGCTGAGATACGTGCCCCTTGACTGAACTCAAACTCACTACAGCGTAGCTCTTCGCTTATCCATTAGGTTTCCTGCAAGCACTCCTACCTCTTTGCTAGCTGTTGTTGACGGGGGCTGATTGTTTAAAAGGATGGTAACAGCTGCAGTTGCTCTACTAGTTAATACAAATGTCACTTCAGCCTTTATCTTACGTGTATTATTTTTTTCGTGTCTAGGTCTAGGCTTGTTCAGTTTTTACCGCTTGCTGCAGCGAGCTGACTTACGGTTAGGAAATAACGTCGTTTCTGCCGAGGTAGGGATTTCGTAATGGCAGTTCGCAATGTCATTTGTACCGACGAAGTACACCACCGTTTCCATAAAAAGGGCGCGCTTGTAAAATCATCTAGCAAGTTGCGCTTAGCGTGTATGACATTTTTTCCCCCTTCTAAAGAAAAATGTTTCTTTGTGCCCTGAACAGGAACTATTTTTGGCACGTACTATATAGACCCGGTCGAGAAGTGGTTCTCAATTTCGAGACAGACAAAAGTTGCTGGAAAATGAAATAGAGGAAGAAAGGACTAAGTGTTGATTACTGAGAGGTAAAAAAGAAATAAGAGGCGCCGGAAGAAATGAGGCCAGTGACAGAGTAAATAAAATTCGGCCAAGACAAGCGCTGTCCATTTCTCCGATGTGTGGGTGTACTTAGCGCGGCCATCAGGAACGTCCGAAATCAAACTGCTCTGACCGGATTCCATTGCTCTGTTCCGTACCCTGTACTGAGCTAGACCCGATGAGGACAAAGGATTGTTTGCGCCGCATCCGTTGGCATGTCGCTGCTGAGCCCCGTTCTTTTAAATGTGCCGATTTCCAAATGCGCTTGTCGGCGATACAGGTAATCTATTAGCCGAATTTCTGCGAAAATCTCTTCCGACTTGAATGGCGCCTGTAAGTAAAAACAAACAAAAAAACTCTGAAGCATTCCAAAAAAATTGCGTTAAGCCTAGCGATATGTAGTCCATGACAATTATAATTAAGTCAGCTTAAGAGGGTTACGTAAAGCTATTAACAAAAATTTAGCGCACCTTGCACTACAGTGAAGCAATGCCAGCGAAGCGGCGAAGCTTATGGACACTTGGCTGGTCCGCAACTTACTTCTTAATCATCATCATCTTCTTCTTCTTCTTCACGAAGTCACGGTTGAGAGGCGCTGCAATATCACGCGTTGCGGCAGCTGTGGCGTGACTGGTTGCCATAGCTACGGCGCGGCTGGATTTTCGTGACACGAACGCACAAATTACGGCCGGATAAACAGCTCCGCTGTTAAAATAGGTGTGCAATAAACATCCAATCCGAGCGCTCTTTTATATTAATCTTCAAGCATATTATTAACCGAGATATCGTCCCCAGCTTGGAAAAGATTGTGTCAATGTTCTCAGCGCTTTCCAATAAAGCACCATGCGCCATGGCGGGAAGGCTTGCGTGGTCCGGTGGTCCTGGAACCGGTGGTCGTTCGAAATGAACATTGAAGATATGGGCATTTACATGGACACCGATGCAGATGCCGGACTTGCTGGGACACGAGCTTGTTATATCGCTGCCGCGTTGAAACCCCGCTTCAAGCGCGGTTATCGGAAGCACCAACAGTGGCTGAATCGGTTAGTATGCTGGTCTCGCAATCCCCAGCCTACACCCTTAATCAGGTCCCGATAAAATTATAGCTGCAGCCACGGAAGTAGACGAAAAAGGTCAGATGTCCTGGCTATATCTAGCTTATTACAAAAGGCTTGGTTTTGAGTGTACGACCAATACTAGTGTGGGCGCGGCTTAGAGTTTTTAGAATCAGAATCATTTCAAAGCTTACAATCGAAGGAGTACAGATGTTGAAGGCCGTGGACTAAGGCCACGAAACGGCTTGACAAAGGTTCGCGGTCCCCCCTTGAATTTGGCATCAGCAGAGCGAAATACAAAAGAAACGCAGGCCTAGCGCAATAAACATATTAAGAAAACAGATGTAACCACATAATAAACATTCTACAGGAAGGGATGTTTTATCCTCTAATATAGCAGGTTGAAAGAAACGAAAATACTCTAACACACAACTTAGCGAAACAAATGCAATTTAGCAAATGAAAAATAAAATGTAATAAGCAATCATAACAACGATAAGCTAGAGTTCCATCCCCATCCTCATTTAACAACGTTTCCAATTCGAATCTGTGATTCTGTTGACAAAAAAAAAGGGCAGAAGAGAAAAAGCAACCCACAAAGCTAACTAATGTGCATTGTTCAAATGGTACGGCAATAAGTATCGTTACATCTGTTACATCTGTTTGCCGCCTGTTTGCATATCCACCACGGCCACGCAGGCAGAAAGATACTTTGTTGCAGTACCTATCACCAATGTGTGCCGATATCGAGTTCACATCATTCGCAATATCGTCGCTGTGTTTTTCTTCGTAATTCGTAGATGTCAAAATGACATTAACAGTATTTTTTTTCGACATGCCTTTTTCGTGGCTGCAAGTAGGCTGAATGGAGCGCGTAGTTCACTACTTAAAGTGCCGATCTTGGCTGCTTTTCTGCTTCTACGCCAGAGCAAAAAAGCCCGCTTGAATAGCTTTATGCAACAACTTCGATAGGAAAACCCGCATTCTTTGAATGCACATTAACGCACATTTACGAGAGCATTCGCAAACACTATGTTTTTCCTTTATTGACTCTGAAAAGGGCGTGTGAATTCAACAGAACATTAGCTTTGTAAAAGGTACTGTTTAAGTATGGCATAGACTACATCGAAAGACCTACCTTCTACCTCATTATAATGGGAGACGCCGCAGTGGAAGGCTCCAGAAAATATCCACCATCTGGCGTCCTTTAAGGTGCATCCAGACGAAGGACGAAAACCGGATTTGCCTGGCCGGACGGCGCGTCACCTGACCGCACATCACCGATTCGCTCCGTCCGCGTCTCGCTCGCGACCCGCGGACACGGATAATGCGAGCCCGTTTTTCACATCCAGATTCTGGCGGGGGAGAGCTGCCGCTTTAGCGTGTCCACAAAAAGTGACGGCAACCAGTACTCTTCTCCCCCTCTCCGCGCGACTGTTGTCGGCTTGCCGGTGGAGGAGAAACTCTCAAACCATTCTTTTGGTAGCTAGTGGAGAGGGTGTGCTGGAGAGTGGACCGGTTCTCCGGCTGTGTCGTCTGCTAGTGCTTCGTCTGCCGTGTGGATACACCTGCAGCCGGCCAGTCCGCGGAGTACCCATCCACGTCGGCGAAAAATCCGGTTTCCGTCCTTCGCCTGAATGCACCTTTAACGTGCGCTGAAATGTACATAGGCCTCAGCATTACGCCTCCATTCATATGCAGCCACTGCGGCAGGGATTCGATCTCACGGCGTTCGGATCAGCAGCGGAATGACACAGCCAGTAGACAGCCGAGGTTGCAACTTCGAAACGTATATGGACTGCCAGTATTCGTCGGAAATGAGATGTGAAAAAAGACATGGTCAAGTGCGTGCGAAGCATGCGGACCGAGGAGACACTCGTAATTCATTATGACCAACGGTACGTCGGACTTTATTATACCAATATGTTTTCACGCATTCTCACGTCAGGCATAGTGCATGAGTGGAAACAAAAGACTACTTAGGGCAAAGTGCAATAGAAATACGGGAAACCAGATGAGAATCATAAGAAGGTATTGAAAAGCACTATAGGATGCGCGGACGACAATGAGCAGACATGACTGCCCGTTGCCAAAAGAAGCGCGAAGATTTGGAGCGAATGTGCTCAACTAAAATGTCTGCGCCCTAAAAAGCCGTTAAGTCGAAGTATTCGAACGGCAAAGCGTGCTCGCGACTACCACGAAACAGGGAAGAAAACGCAAATCGTTACTTCCAAACGAAATCACTGGACATCTGGAGGGACACAGTTTCTACACAAATACAACATATCATCATTTTAAATGGTGTAAATACTACCGTATGGCGTATTTCTTTTCTCACAAATGGTGCGCCAAGCTTGCAAACTCATTTCCTTCCCTTCCGCATGAAAAGCCCGGATCATACCGAAGATAGTTGTTTCGATTCTAGTTTTCTTTCTTTTAGCCTTAGCGCTATGAACTGCAGTAAGATAGCCAAAGGGCGCCACCCGAAACATAATTTGGTTCCTCGCAAACTTGCACTTTATGAAAAGCAAATTTAAACTCCGAGAATTCCATTACTACGCAGATACGTAGATGAATGTATATTTGAAGCTTTCGGTGCGTAGAAAAACTAATAACAAATACTAGTAAGGCAAACACGCCTGGTCGTGCGCAGTTCCGTAACTAATTCTGTTTCTGACGGTAAAAAACAACGTAAATTCATGTAAGTGAGAACGAGGTGTCTTAGACTTCCGCAATGCCAAATCTAATTTCTTGTTGAAGAATCCCGTTCTGATGGACCCGAGGCACTCCAAGTAATCACGTCCCTGATCCCGTTCTCTTAATCTCTTAAACTGGAAGTCTCCTTGGCATGAAAAGCAAATGAGAAATAGCAATTTAAACTTTCTTGGAGCTGAACTTCCCTGGCGTTACTGCATACATATTTCTTCCTTGACGGAACTCCGTTGGTTTTTTTCTGCAGAGTGAGCTTTCGGCAATGCCAGTGCGCGATGCGTTAAAGCTGCGCTCAGGGTGGCGAGCCATCGCGTGCGGAGTCTAGGTCTGCCAAGTGCAGAAATGGACAATCCTCTAAACAGTGTAAAAAGTTTTGAGGCGAGCTTCACGGAACTGGCAAGCATCAAATACTGCCCAATGCGGACATTATAGAAGAACAATTTTCTAACACTTAAGGATTTCGCTTCCAGATACACGAATTCACGGATTTGGATTGATCAAGAGTTATGAGCTCTGCTCTGTTTGCTTGCTAAACATTTCAAGATCAACAATGTAATAGGGAATTTTTATGCTAGACTGCCTTTCAATATAGAGATAGTCGAATTTGGTTTTCTGTAAGAGAATATTTAGTACAATTGTTCTGAATGTGCATAGACTGAATGTCTCTCCAGGTGTCAAATATATACCCCAGTCAGAAACTACGACTGAAAATATCGCGGGCACTTCGATTGCTACAATTGAACTCGCTCCAATTATTGCAAGGTAATGCGGTGTCAATCTATCAATCCGCATATCCACCAATCAGTTATAAACCAACCAATCAATTAATCAATTTTAGTACATATAGCCACAGGCTATTTCTATACATACAGGGTCGCAGAGCCCATTCACGGGTTATGGCAAGATGCGTCTTGTGACAGAAGCGGTTAATCGAATTACACAAGACGAAAAAATACAAATGTTTCTAAAAGTAAATACTGTGAGGAAATCCTTCTTGAGGTAACCACCGAAGTGTGCATTGGAACGCTTGCTTTTTGCAACATAAACGAATATCACCGTAAAAGTAAGCGTAATTCCTGTTCTTAACGAACCATTTTTACGATGCGTCTTTTTCGGTAAAGTTACAAGAAAGTTTAAGCTGCCATGGAGAAAAGTTTCGACGGATTTAGTTTTGCGTGCAATCAAAACACGTCTGCTAAATTTCCATGACGAATACACCTGGCAACGCGATGTCCTAGACGTTTTATGTCCACTCAGATCCATCCTTTATGTCTGAAGTTCAGAGGTCGTTGTCCCGGACATAGTGGCGTGGGCACTTGGAACCCGACGTTGACATCGAGGAACCCACTAGAGGAACGTCAAGTAGGCGACAAGGAAAGTGGGCCCGAAGACGTACACAGCCTTCACGAGCCGAGGCGGACCGCAATATATCAGCGGTGAGACCATCCTTTTCATTATAGGGAAAGGTATGACACCGCTGTGAGGAAGTGCCGTCCCTTTTATCACACGAGGCACGGGGACAGAGTCTGCGTTTATTGCTTTCACAAAAAAAAAACCGAAGACAGAAAGAAGCAAGACAATGCGAGTCGACCCCTCTGCCAAATAATACAGCCATGATTTTTCGTGAAGTTCGTGGACTCAGAGCATGTGAGATGTGAGTTGTCATGCGCCTAAGTAATTTCTGATGTCCTTGATGTGCTTGATGTGCTTGAGTAACTTGATGTGCACAGTTATGTCATTATGGGTACTGTTCTATAGATTCTCTAATATGTTGGATCACACGTGGCGTAATACATGCGCGACACACATTTTTTACGGTTTACTCAGGGGTTGCAATGCGACCAGCGTGGCCTGCAATCAAACCTTTGATCCCGTGCCATAATTACCGAAATTCTGAAGCCATAGAACCATGATTGTTGTTGATGTTAGCCATTAGGCCGGGTGTTAAAGAAGTGGATAAGCCTAAATATCTGTCAACACGAACTGACATGAGTGCATATGAACGTGGGAATACAAATGTACGATCCATCAAAAGAAGGTACACTAACCTTCACGCTTTGGCATGCTAACAACAATTTCAGGACAAAAACAGCTATTGTAAGAAAAGGGACAATAACAAAGTGACTCGAAACGACGGAGTTCACTTAAAGCCCTATGATGCGCATGCTCTGAGGTACCTTCGGGGCTATCTAGAGCTATTTCTTGCGCGTGTAGCAGAACAAAGCGGCGACTTCTCGCTACTGGCAGACACATCGACTTATATTCTCTGCAATAAAACGACAACGTGAACGCATCTGGAATGGACAGCTGAAAAAATATGGATAGAGAGCAGAAATAAAATTAAGATCGTGCATCTCTCTAACGTGTATCGATTGGTTTTCGTGCTGTCTTGTTCAGGTGCGGATCTCAAGAATCGCCTGAAACGTTGAACATAAATAACGGAAGTACTAACATAACCTCTAAAATACTAAGGAGAGAATTTCTAATCAATACTGCAAGAACGTATTCCCATACCTGCGCTCTTGCGCCAAAATTAAGCATAAACGCGGGCGTAAATAACTGCCTGCGCAATTTCATCACGGTAAAAATAGAAATGCATGCACCAAGTCATAATTGATACTCAGTGTGATATTAAGCACTAATTACATTGTTAATAGAAGCCCTCTTTCTTGACTTGACACATCCAGCATATTCGACGGCTCCTCCTACGTGTCAAAACTCTAGGACAGATAGTCTACTATCTCGTCATCACATAGTTGCAGCCAAACAACGGCGACTCAAAATTATAGTTATCAGAGTGCTTAATATATTTCTTGCTGGTCGTCGTAACACACCTCCGAGCCGGCGTTCTACATGCATATACTGTATTTTTCTCGCGCCTTCCTTAGTGGTCCGTTCCGAGTCTGTGTCTCGCAACCCTTCTTGCTTTCGACCATCTTGAAGGTTCACCAGGCGTCGAAACAAGTGATCACGCGAGGTCCTATCGATTCGGAGCCCCTCCACGTGTACATCGATTGCTCCTTACAAGAGAAGCAATGAGGGGCGCCCTTTGTCGCCAGCCAAGCGCACCTTCGATCGTACACTATGTTCAATAAATGACAGCGTGATCATTTCAGTGCACGGAACTAATTCCACTTGATCATTTCGGTTATGCCACAGTATTTATTCTAGTGCACCTTAGCACCTAATGCTCGAGCGGAGAACAGCACGGCGGGTACAGGAAAGCCGAAGTTACTTTAATTGGCAACGATGCTGCTCAGCGCTTTAAATAAATACAGTTTATGAAAAGAATCCAGTTATTCTCTTTTGCCGTTATACTTTTCATTTGCGATATACTTTTCGTTTTTCGACGAGCCCAAAATTTCACTATAAATCGCGTGTTCTGCTGCCGCACGTTACTTAAGTTATTACGGGCAAATTCGGGTAACTACGTAAACTTCTGGGCATAATGGTGACAAAAAGAACTGCCTTTGACGAAATTTAACTAGTAATTTCTTCGTAACACACTTTGAAACGCGTAGCACAATTGGTACAACTGAGCTTACTTGGGAGTTCGGAGGAACTGCCAAGTAAGTCGAAAGAAAGTTTTAGGAGCACATCATTAAACCTCCATTTACCCTGTGTTCTTAAAATAACCTACACTGTCATTGCCAGATATTTTAAAGCGAATATACGTACAAAGTAATAAGACATACACGCCTGTCTTAATCCTTACTGTGCAACTTTCTTCATGCCCAAAGAAATTGACAGTTCTTTCAAAATATAAGCTGCTTACAAGCGGCGTGCGTCATATTTACGAAAGGCTTTGCCTCATACTTTCGGATTATTTCGTACAGTGCACTAAGCGAAAAAAATAAACAACCCTCTTATAAGCCTGTTTGACAGTAGCGCTGTACTCAGATGAAAAAGAAGCATATGTGACGTCAGCTTTACGATAGACGTATTGACTGGCAGCGCTGTCACCTCTTGTACGCCACAATTTCGTCGGCTCCATCTTGTAAACGGGGAGCAGGCGAAGCAATCTTTGAGCGAACTGCCGTGCAGTTATTTAGTGTTGGCCTCAATAGCTCTACGCAACTCTCAAAATGCCTATGACAACCCGTGCAGCAATTTTACAAGCATCAAATGTGGCTTCGCTAAACTTTGGCTCGCAAACTGAAGAAAACCAAGTTTTCCATCGGTGAAATGTGTTTTGCATATGTATCTTCACACGAAGCGAACACTTTGCATATGATATGTTACAAGTACACTGTCAAGGCATTATAAAAGAGGTTCATTGCAACATAACTTTAACTAAAAGTAATCATTCGACAGCTGGCAATCTTTTTTTTTTTGAAATGCTCTTCAAATTTCTTGGTTTATATGAATGTTCCCCAATAATTTTCGACATCAAAAGAGTAAACATCTTTTTCCAGTCTAATGTTCTTTAGTAAGCCGTCTCTAAGCACCTTTGGGATTTCCTAATTATGGAAAATACATCGAAACCTACTTGAGTTTATTCGCCCTCGAAATAAACTTTTCATTGACAACTTCACATTACTGGGGATTCTTCTGCAGACTTATCTACTTAGGCTCGCGCATAGAAACAAAACGTCTTCTCCAAGCAACAGTGAAGGATACAGTAATAGTTACGTTATGAATGCTGGATAGTAATTCATTACGATAGTCATAAATAGCTCATTCGTCAGACGCCGCCTTCCTGTTCTTACCAACAAAGCTATTTAAGCTTTTGGTTGGGCCGTGGAGCGTCATCAGAAAGCTAGGCTTTGTTGTGGGTCGCTTCGCGGTGCCTAGCAACTACCTGACACACCTGCGCTGCCGAGCGCCCGTCTCGCGTAACTTAGATGCCTCTCGTATGACCAGTAGAGATCACGTAACTGGCCACATGACCAAAATAACGTAACATCGCATAAACCTAGACACGTGACATGATCCCGCCAAAACCAGGTAACTGATCACGTGACAAGAATCACATAGCAGTACGTAATAACGAAAGGGAAGGGGTCGAGGGTTCGTTCTTTATTTGTTAGAAACAACTTAATGAGCAAACAGACAATGAAGCTCAGGAAAGCATAGGGGAAGTTCCTTGTGGTATTGTAATTGTGGAGAAAGTGGAAAGGAATTAAAGTGGACGAAAAGACAAACCTGCCTTCGGTGAGAACCGAACCCACGACCTTCGGATGACGCGTCCGATGCTCTACGTATAGCAGCACGTAAGCTAGTCACGTAACATGTTCCCGTCAAAGCCACGTAAAGCAAGTCACGTGATTTGTTCCGGCCAAAACCATGCAAAGCTAGTCGATCAGTGATTAGCGAGAAATAAAGGAAAAAAGAAGGGCAGAAGGTAAACAATAGCACAGTTCTGTACAGTACAGAGTAGCAAGGGGTGGGAAAGGGAAGTCATGATGAGGATGAGGCAAAGGAGGAAAGTATCCCACAAGGTCCGCTGCTTCCTCAGCTTTCGCACCACTAGTGAGTAGCCGCTTTCTTTCTTTCTTTCTTTCTTTTTTTCTTTTTATGCCTCTCGCAGTCAGTTAAACTCTTGAATGTCAATGAAAAAAAAAGCTACTTTAGTTCATTGTTATTTTGTGCTATACATACGGCCAGAAAAATAATCGTTTGCAGCAAAACTTCCCGCAGGAACCAGGTCAGTTTGTGCATTTTTGGCACGGCTTTATGCTTGAAATACCCCTAACGGCGCTCTTTGGAAGTATAAAATGTGAGCACTGTTGATTCAGGACAACACATCTCTTCTTTTCTGGAAGAGAAGAGATTATGTCTTAAACAAGGCAGTTTACTCAAACGATGAAAAGCAGGTGCAATCGCTGAGAAAACCACTGCTATATCACATATTCGCAAAGAATGAACAGGAGCTGGAGTACGGTCGCACTGCGTTATGGCGCGGAAATGCATTCAGCGACTCGGTTATTATGCAAATCGCTCTCCCGTAGTCGGTGAGCACCCGAATCTCTACAACTCGACAGTGTGTAAATTACAAGTTCAGGTAGGCATGCAGACCGTTTCCATATACTTCCACGTACTTTTCTAGTATACGAAATTTATATTTTTGAAGCTTAGACTTAGTTCTCAACCATCTATCGCAAGACAGAGGTAGTACTTGCACTGCTTATGACGTACCGCGAGCAAACAAGCAGGCGCTTACGTAGGAGAGGGATCATCATCATCATCATCATCATCATCCTATTGTTAAGTCCACTGTAGGACGAAGGCCTCTCCCAATGATTTCCAATTTACCCTATCCTGAGCGAGTTGGTTCTACTTTATGAGAGGCAGGCAAAAGAGGGATAAGAGCCTGTAAATACAAACAATAACAGGAACGAAAATGAAGCTGACCGTAAGAAATGGGTTACCTGCACCCAAGTTACAGCGATCGCCGCAGTTATGATCGAGCCAGCTTTTTTTTTCGAAGGGGGGGGGGGGGGATGGTGAGCAGCCAAGCGGTACGCCTGTACCATTAGAGCGTCTATAGGCGCAACTGAGATGCTCCATGTCAGCAATTACTTAAATAAGCTACACTTACCTTCAACGTCAGGAGCCGCATTTTTAATCACGTGTTCATTAGCATATCGGCATGGACGCGTATATAAAGCCACCGCTATACCGCTAACCTGTTCCCCAAGGTATCCCATGGACTCCGGACAAAAATGTATTTACTAAGAGCATCTATCAAGCTTTCGCTAATGTGCCAGCGATAATTTCCGAAGAAGGCACCTCCCACGCGACTTCAGCTGGAAAAGTAACATCCTGCTTCGTCAAGAGCAAAGGAAAACGGAGGAACATGAGGAAGAATGAACGCAGGCTGCTGTGCTTGCATGTTTTCAAGCACTTTCTTTACGTGTGACTTCGTTCCAGCAGAAAGGAAACGACATTTAAGAAGCTGCGATGAAAGGACGTCATCCTCAATAATGACAGCAAGCGTTGGTGTCGCTCCAGTTACTTTTCGAAGAAAACAAAGCCTGCGGGATCAGCTTTGTCCCCATTCCCCAATCCCCGCGCGTCCAGATTCTCTCCAGAACAGGCCTTCCCCTGAGCATCAAACTTCCACAGCGCTTAGTGATCGGCGCGACTCTATTTAGCGAGACATTATTCGGTGGTGGTGAATATCGGGACCTTGTCTTCTATCATTTTTTTAACGTACTTTCCTCTAAGTGGCACTGCCATACCGCTAATGTATGCCACCCTCAATGAAGTACCGAGAATTGCGCATAAGGCAGGGATGACGTCTTCAGCCTTCAATGAACTTTCAACTTCGTTCCGTTAATGTAACCGTCGGGACCCTATTATTTTCAAAAGCCTTAAGGACCCATTACGTGATGGTCTTTAGAGTAAGAACACCCTTTACAACATCAGTCGTAATATCGCTCTGCTCAGAAACACAATTATTGAGCTGGGATAAACATATCATGCGGCTTTACTTGAATTTGCAGCAGGAACAGTGGCTACCGGATGTTATGTGGGAGCGCCTGCTTTGTTTCGAGCAAGAATTAGTCGGAATAGCTTAACTACGGGCAAATGAGAAGGCGAAGAAAATGAGAGAATGAGTGAAAGAGAGAAAGGAAGATGGGCACGTAAAACATTTATCCATGCCGCCCTAGATTTGCCACATTCATCAGCAGAACGACGCCGACGTCATTTTCATCTGATGACATCCGGCACAACATCCGTTCTTAAAAGGTCCAGCGCTTTCTTATATAAGCGGATGATAATAATAATAATGCTGCTCATGATGATGATCATCATCATTATTACCATGATAACGTTAAGGTCTAGCAACCGCCCACTCTGCTATAATAGTGACAAGCAGCTCGAATGCAGGAAAGAAAATGTACACCGTGGAATTCCTGGATACGGCTCGTGTGGGAAAAGTGTCTGTTTTGCAACATAGGTCGAAATACAAAATGAAAAAGTCCGATAAGAAAAATGTATAATCGATCATGATGTGCGATTTAGTGAAATAATTATGCCGGAGCAAAAACTATGTGGAGTCGTTGAGAAACTCCAGAGATGTTTCTTTCCCGAAGATGTGATCACTGCGAAAGTCCATCTCCCGTTTACCTTGGAATTCCGAGTGACACACACACACATGCACAAAGGATCAACAAATCATAAAAAACGATAAAAAACTGGAATGCCGAAAGGTCAGGCCAACATGACCTTACACAGGTGAAGATGGGTCTGCTGGTCGAAACGTTGGCTCTGCCGACAATGCCTGTTTTCAAACGTTTCAACAAATTTTTCGTCACATCACGCCCCTATCTTCTCCTGAACTCCTTTTCTCATCCGAGAGATACGCGAAGGCTTTTGTCGGAAAACTTGCTGATGTGACCCGAATGGCCTTAATTTTCATATCACTGCAATCACGCGTCTGTCACCGCTTCTGACGACTGCAAAGCGAAACATTCTATGCCTCTGTGATCGCCGAAAACGCAGGCTGTGGAACCCAGCTTACGCAATGAAACTATACGCATCTCAGCACAACAATAGACTAAAGACGCACGAAATACACGTCGTAGAGAATGATAGCCTGCATTCGCAGTTGCAGCTATAGGATGAGTGTGAACTGCAACACCCTGCTACCCAGACGATGTGTACATCCTCGCGCACGGTTACTCTAACTATAGCGTAGGGAAAGAGCACGGCAAATAGATCGATTAGTTTCATGCTAAATCGCTACTGGTTGTATCTGAAGACGCTACCCAGACCTCGCAACACCCTTCGTGCATTGATCTCACTTTGCAAGCAGTTCATGTTGCGTTACGGTGGCAGACCCTCTGACTGTTTACAGTAGCGTTCGCAGGGCGATACTGTGCAAGTGTGGATTCGTCCGTGAAAGTGAGAGTGTGCCCGTGTAAGAAAATGCTACATTATCTAAAACAAAGTGTATGCAGCCTAACGGAAGGTATCTTCATTCAGATTGAACGTTAAATAGATGCACTGTTGAACATGCAATGAAACCCCGTATGCATAGAATCGGGTCAGCACTTCCTTGGGACGTTGCGTGGTCGTTGGCATTGGAATTTGATTTAGTGCGCATGAAATGAAGCTTGACATTCAACCACTTTTTAATAAGGCGTGGTTTAAAATTTTCGAGTTTTCTCTTTCCTCTGTCCATGCACTTGTGGCATCCTCAGCCGTAAGTTAACTACACTTTAAAAACCAATGATAATTGCGACGTACACCCGCCTTTCATCCAAACATTCTCGGCTGGTCCTATAAAGGGTATGGCTTTGCACCGACATCACAAACATGACGATCATTTACACGCAGAAAGAGTAATTGTTAGATCATGTTGTCCCAACTGGCTTCTGTCTGCGTTGCTGTCCTGCATAGGATGACACTGTGCAATGCCTGCGAAACGTGCCAAAGGTTGTGCGTCTGTCAAGGTTTCAGAGGTCACGTCAGCACTTTAGGTTTGTTTCTTTCTTCACTGCCAAACATATAACCCAGTCAGCCCACGTTCCAGCCAGCCAAGCATTCACAGCGACAACGTTCACCTTAATTACCCGGGAGCAACTGAACAATCACCCGCCTCCTCTCTCCAACATCTCTTTTACTTTTTAACAGCCCTGAACCATGGCACCAACAAAGCCTCTCACCCACATTACTCTTCACGAATTACATACAATATAGCGAAGGCGAAAGTTCGTCTTAACAGCCATTCGTGCCGTACCAAGACAAGGCAGCGCGGTTTAGATCAAAGGAGGACGTAGGAGTTGCCCAAGGCATTTCGCAAATTCTTGCATGCAGCTCGGATCGTGTGAACCGCTAACGAAAGAGGTGCATCAACAGACCAACACTTGCGGGTACCCTTCCTGAATAGCTAAAGAGGCTCGTTAGCTATTCAGCTAACGAGTTACGTTGAGCACGGAGGCTCACATGCCTCGCATTCCGGAAGAGCAAGCTTCGCTAACAGTCTGTTCAGAGGTTGCAATCGCGGGGTTCGGTTCCGCTTGGCATACCACCGGACGTGACGCGGGAGAGAGAAAATCGTCGCCGCATACAGTTGACGTCCGTGCGGTTTCACTATTCTCACACTAAACTGGATCGTTAGTTAAAACGGCGGGTCCCTGTGGTTAACGATCGCTGCGAGTTTGCGCAGGCACAGTAACGCACAAGCCTCCGTTACGGGTATACAACATGCGCCAGTCAGCATGTACCTTCACGTACTGTCCTTTTGTGCTTTGGTCGTCGGTATGGCCTAATCCAACAACACTTTCAAAAATTCTATATATTTTGCTATTACTAATATAGTAGGCAAGCAAATTGCTTTAGTAATCATAAATTCGTATCAGCCGTCCGTTCCATTTAACCTATTTCATAACGCAAATGTTAGCCCGCCAAGTGTGCGAAGTAGTAAGAGTTTAAGTAACCACGCGTTTCTCCTTGTTGCTTGATCGTGCCACTAACTGCAATTATCGTATTTTGAGAGCAACTGCAACGTAATGCAGTTGCTCTCAATTATGCGAGGGGTGTATCCACAACAGTCCTTCAAGCAACTACCACTAATGAAACCCACGCCACCGCGAGATGTGGCAATATGACTCGGCATTGACTAATGTTTCTCACGACTGCTTCCTGTTATATATAAGCTGAAGCTGCCGATTCCGCAAAACAGCCAATGCAGCTAACACAAGGGTCTCGCAAACAGTCGCCTTTCTGCTGTGCTTCGCAAAGCTCCTCCGTTAATTACCTTTGGAGCCCCGTTGGTGCAAACAACGCAGTCGCAGGGACCGTCTCCCTCTCGAACGGATTTCGGGTGCTGCTGTATGGTTCGTAGTAATTAAGCTGTCACAGCACATATCGCGAAGGGTCGGTACCGGCTTGTACTAACTTCGTTGCGGTTTCATGCTATAAACAGATTGCACCACTATCCACAAGCGGACCTGCCGTCCATGCATCAGCGGCTACGTAGGTTACCAACCCTTCAACGATCGAGGCTAACGTGCCAGTGTGATACGCCATCAGATTGTTTCGTACACCTAGCCCAATTTATTTGCAAGGAATTATTGATCCATAACGCTGTTACCGCTTCTGCGATTGGTGCAAGACACCAACGCGGACGAAATTGAGGACCTGCTGGGTGAGTGGCCTCGGTGCACATGCCCCGGAGCATCAGTCAATCTTACAACGAGGATGTCTATTCCTGGTGGCTGGTTCACGAGCGGCGTCCTTAAAGGAAGCAACTAAACTGCTTTGAAATATGAGGCCTTCCGACGGCGTTCAGACTTTAATTCAACTAATGACACTTAGAGCTTAGATCATTCGCCGGTGGTTGATGAGTTTCTACTTCTACACATGAACCTGTACCACATAAATTACAGAAACTTGTAGCCCAAGGGAAAAAATTCCAGATTCTCTTTAACTGAGCCTTTACTCGGTGCTCTCACTTATTAACAATGTATTTCTTTACTTCTTTACGCGCCATTACAGCGCAATTACAGGCATTGCAGCGGCAGGGATTAGAGAATATAAGCGGATTTATACAGTATGAAATACGTTGAATTTCTGTGTGTCTCTGTAAATTACGACCGAAACTGAGGGAAACACAGATTCCAGTAAAAATACTCTTCGTCTCGCCCTTTTCCTACAGTGCCATGAAGCGAGGAAGTAACAGTCGATTAAAAGAGAAATTAGGTGCCTATCATAGGTGTACGCAACCTTATCGTACGCGGTGTACGAGAATAGAGTCCAGGTCGATTACGTGGTTCGGGTGCATCACAGCCATCATTATATCTTCCATAATCAAAAGAAGAGGCGTGCAGGACACGGACACAAGGAGAGCAGTGAACACCACGAACGCCGAGTGCTCACTGCTCTCCTTGTGTCCCTGTCCTGCACGCCTCTTCTTTTGATTATGGACTGTTACCAACTCGCTCAACTTTCTGTCCTTTTGAGAATTATATCTTCCTTCGTTTCCGTTATCGATGCGCTTATCTATGGATTTGCTCGTCGGATGCACCGGCTAATACCGGGCTCGTGTTCCGATGAGTTTAGGACGGCGCATACTGCTTTATCTTGCTTGTGTTAAGTGATGGTGTACCTAACTCCTTGTTATTGCGTTGGATGGTTGTGCCTCCTTTTCTTTCCCTTCTCTCTGCAGTCGCCTCAACTAATGAGGGGCTGTAGCGTCCTGCTACCTGGATCAGCACATTGCATCGCACTTACGTCAACGCAATCTCCTCTTTTTCTACCAAACCTCCTTTCTGTACCACAAAAATAAGACCAAGGCACAAAAGGGGCGAAGAGCAAAGAGAGATTTATTTTCCAAGACGAAAGCTTTTATAGAAATATCATACAAGAACAAACTAGAAGTCTTCGGTCCGCGCCGTCTGCTCCATGGATGTGATGCCGCCATCAATCCCACACTTAAAAGAACACCTATTAAGTAAGGAACGTGGAGGTTAGAAGCACGAAAATAGTATAAAGTGAAGGACAATGACACTGCTCACTGGCCCTCACCGCGACGAGGCTCTCGCCGCACACGTAAACTTGTCTGGGCACCGCTTCTCTGGCCAATCCGACGCCGACTGACGCCGCGGTATGTTGCCTGACGCTTTTCTCTATAGAGGACAAGTGGCCTGCGCGCACAACTACCGCACAGCGTGTGATGTTATCATAAAAAATTTTATTTTGTATGATATCATACAATCTGTTATCATACAATTGTCATACCAAATACAATATCATACAAACGCGCGCAGTTCCCACAGACTATGCAAAATTTTTGCATAGTCTGTGGGAACTGCGCGCGTAGCCAACCCTTACATAAATGCAATATATGGCGATATCAGGAATTGGGCATATGTGGCTATATATGGCACGTGCCTGCGTATGTGGCCGTATTTGGCCAAATTTTGATAGAAACATGTATCGTAATAAAAGACCAACTCGAGGATTGCCATGTAAGATTGTGACGCGCGTATTGGTCGAATACGGCCATATACCGACTGGTGCCATATATAGGCAGATATGCATATATGGCCCTATATGCATATCTGGCTATATATGGCACGCGTCCCTACGTGGCTGTATTTGCCCACTACGTGCCAGAGTCTTACACGACATTCCTCGAGTTGGTCATTCATTGCCAAATATGTTTCTATCAAGATTTGGGCAAATACGGCCACATATGGGCGCGTGCCATATATAGCGACATATGCCCAATTTCTGATATAGCCATATATTGCACTTATGTAAGGGTCGGCTACGCGCGCTGTTCCCACAGACTATGCAAAAATTGTGCCTTGTAAGTAAACCACCGTGGGCAGTGTGCGCTTTGCGTGTGGTAGTGACAAATAAAAGATCCGTAAAATTTACGAAGGCTATGTATCTTATTTGGAATGGTCAGTTTCGTTCCTTGCCTTTTACAATTTTTCGCCAACTTCGGGACAAATCAAAATTAGACAAGCGCATTTTCTAGAGACTTAGGTGTTACATTGACACGAATTGGGGGAATATCAAGTTTGTATTGGGTACTACCCACTTTGCTTTGATGGACACGAATAGGGAAAGAGTTCCACGGCTAAGAGCTATTTTATTCAGTCGGAGAGCGCACTGACGAAATGTCGAGTGTGCTGCCTAAAGATACGACTCGGACGAGTCGGATATATTCAGGTCGAAGCTCCTGAAATTTTTTATATGGGTATTTAATTATGTTTGCGCCATCACACGGCTTAAAAGCTAGCAACACTGATGTTATGGTGGAGATGTTATGCACCTGACCCAGAATTTTTTTTAGTCGGGAAAAGTTCGATTCCTACCTCTGCCTTAGACAAAGTTCAGTTAGAAAGCTGGACAGCTCCGATCTGATGGCACTGGAATGTACTCTGATGCATTTAGACACTGTTTTACGGGTCTGAACATGTGCAGCTGTCCTGAGCTATTAACATTGCCGTTCTGTATGATAACTAAGCGAACCTACTACAATAGACTGGTAGCACGAAAACGGTTGTACTTGTATCCATCGTTTCGTGGCCTCGTTAATTTGACGTTACGATATACAAAACTAATACAAAGGTCGTGTAATATACCCAGCGCCCACTAGTTGAAAATAACGTCGCCTTTAAAAACCAACGCTTTCCTCCTCTGATCACATCTTAGATCGGCCGACCACTTAACTCACTGCAGTCTGTGCACTGTGACATTGTTTTTTTCTTCGCTGTGCACAGCTTAGCCCAGTAATGAGCTTTACGTTTAATGGTTTGGACTGCGCATTCTCGAATCTTCTGTAGTCACGTGACAATGTAGAGAAAAGAAGTCTCGGTACATGAGAGTAATATTTCGGCACGTTAGTCAAGAAGTAGAGTAAGTCTAGTTTTAAGCTTAACAGATGCCAGAAATCAAGAACAATAGGAGACAAAATTGCTTAGTCAGTGACAAAGTGGAGCGAGCAAGAAACTACATATCCCAATACTTCGATGTATTCTAGTGGTCCCCGCTCAAGTTACTGCACTTTTTTTTTTCACGACATCCCACATTCATCTGGTATCCATGGCAATGGTCGCAGAGTTCACAGGAAGACCGATAGTTGGTGTGCCTCATCCAATCCCTGTTTTTCTATCGACCAGTAAAGTCCTGCAAGAAGTCACCCTACTGGGAGAGCAAATTTCGATGCCCACAGCGGAATCATAGCATAGATCGACTAAAGAACAAATGTTGATACTAGAGCAAGCGCCCACACATAACGTGTTCACTGCAGAGAGGCAAGCGATCTTTTTGCGGAGTTTCACTGGATCCGTGCTCAACAGCTAGAAGCCACATCCATCACCCGTGATGGCTCAGACAGCCATCAGTGCTACTAGGTGCCGTCGGAGCTACGACATACACATTGGCCTGACATTTGTGAAGCGAAAAATACCTACACCCGGCAGCAAAGAAGAACAATTCGTCGCCATCTTTAGAAGGACTCTTGCCACAACTTTCCGTTTGTCTTGCTGTCTTTTGGCAAGCGAAAAAAAAAATACAGCGCAATCGAGTGCAGTGGGACAGCTGTGAAGTGAAAGTGCAGAAGGAAAAGGGAAAGTCAAGGAAGGGTGTTATCCACGAGGTCCTTCTGGCCAAAGAAAATGCGAGGGGGAGAGGGGGCGAAGATGAATCACGATTGCCTATAAACCTAGGTCCATAACTTCGATCTGGGCGTCCGCATCAATCGCGGGTGAAGATTTTTTTTTCTTCTCGGTTTTCTGTGTTTCAATCTTATTTCTGGTCGGTGTCGTGAAGCAACTCGCCCGAGTCAAAATTTTTATTTGGGCGACTTGATTCGCAGCCGTAGCTCGACCGAGAGAAGGGACGAAGAAAGCGTCCCAAGCGCGAGCACTGACTAACAGGGGCCTTTATTTCGCAATACGGTAGCCTTATATACGCGCAAACATTTGACAAATGACACATCACTTAGGAAACAGAAGTGTTGTACGAGGTCTACGTTAACAGAATACATCAAGCATATAAGAAAAATCCAGTTTCATTATTTTTTTTTCCTTTTTCCAATAGCCATATGAACAAGTGTTTTTCGCCTAATTGCCCATTCGATTTGAACTGTATCAGAATGCTTCATGAGAGTTCTTTCGCTCACTCTCTGGCCTCTAAAATGAAAAACGTTTAGGTATGCACCAGGTGCACAAGTGCATCCTCGGCGTATGAATGAACAAGGAAAGCGTTTATTGCATTATTAGCGACCGTTTTTGATCCGAGGAAAGGACGCTATTTTCTGAAGCCCTACTCGGGAGCCTGAAAGCGTCGCCATCGAGGTCGGGGAAGTGGAGGGAAAATGTCGAAAGGTGAGGAGAGCCGCAGTGGAGGGCTCCGGAAGTTGAGACCACGTGGGTTTACTTAACGCGCTCTCAAAGTGCCCTGTTCGTGCCAGAGGCCCCCACCCCCACGGACGCTTAGCCGTGCTCCCTACATGGGCTGCAGAAGTTAGCGTCCTTTCCTAACCGAAAACACAATCACCATCATCATTGCATAAGAAGAAGTGAACGCGCGTTCTTGGGGATGTCACGTAATCATGAGAGTAGTTTTCTTTTTCGTTAGCCGGATAAGGAATGGTTTGCTAAACTGTAGTGCCAGTATATTCCTACACGGTCTTCTGGCATTTCAGCCTTCATTAAAAACGCGACCTTCGCGGCCGGGTTCAAACGCAACTTCATAGAGTCGGGAGCCGAAAAACAAACAGAAATTCAGGGTAACTAGTGTTACGTACTGGTGACGCGTTTATCGTTCATACCATCCTAGTAGGGCTAGAAACAGATATCAACTGGTTTACACACTTCAGGTGTACGCGTTAACTGTGAAGTGCCTTCTGAATGTGAGCATGTTATTGTACAAGTACGCTAGCTTTATGAGCGCTATGTGCAATTTACATTCCCTAAATGTGCGGCTATTTCACCTTTCAATAAGTGTTACGGAAGAAAAAAATAAAAACGCCAACTCTTCATTTCCATGAAGACGGTGGAATAGCGAAGCTGTGTTTGCTTCATCACAAAATCCCTTCTCAAAGAGGGCGGTGATTCGTTCTTCTTTAATTGAATGCTTTCTTCGTTTCTGTCTTTCTCATTCCCCATTAGCAGCCATTGGCATGTTCCAGTAGGAAACTTTAGTAGAAGTAGAAGTGTTAAAAGCCGACTTCTGCTGTCTCTCATTCCCAGTAGCAGCCATTGTTTACCTCCAAGGTAGTGCCTGGTGAGATTTCTCCTGTGCGTGATTAAACAATAAAAATTTTGTTCAAAACGCCGTTGATTGATGAAATAAACCAACGAAAGACGCCAGATGTTTTCTAAAAGCAAAGCGAAAAGACGCCAGATGTTTTTAAAGCAAAACGAAAAGACGCCAGCTGCTTAACGAAAGACGCCAGATGTTTCTAAAGCAAAACGAAAAGACGCCAGCTGCTTAACGAAAGACGCCAGGTAAAGCAATGGTTTTCATCTGCAACCAGTGCAAGAACCCCTTAGCTTACATTTCACCGACCACAAAGCGGTCATAATGAAAGGACAACGGAAACCAGCAATAAAAGTTTGATAAAACATTTAATCAATCGTTTCACGTCATTTTTTTTTTCTTTTTGTCCTAGCGCGCCTGACCAACCGTCCTCACAGATCACTTAGGATTAATGTTGAATTTTGGTTCATTAATTTGCTGCTCGAGGTAACCACTCGCGCCCTTCTTCCTTCCATGGTTCCTTCCTTCGTTTCTTTGTTTCCTGAATTTCGCTTTGCCTACGGAAATGCAGCTATGGCTGTTTAGATAGAGCTTGCAACTTCGACACGCACTCCCAGCAGAACCTGATGATTTTTGTACCTCACAGGGTTTCGCACTGCCTTAAGAGGTCATTTCACCAGCTTGACGTCAAACTCCTCGTATAATTCACAAAGCCGGCACAGGCTCGTCCTAAACAGCTCAGTTCACAAAAATTAATTAATTAATTAATTAATTAATTATTAATTAATAACGTCCGCGTTGCGTCTCTCAACACCGACGCGAGTTATTTGACTCATGAGACGTACTATTGCTTATAGTATAAAACTCCATGCTCGCGATGAATTGTGAAAGGACGTCTCATGAGCGTCGTCCTTTCTTTTCCCGGCGTTCGTGGTGTTCACTGCTCTCCTTGTGTCCGTGTCCTGCACGCCTCTTCTTTTGATTATGGACTGTTACCAACTCGCTCAACTTTCTGTCCTTTTGAAAGGACGACGTATACGCACTGTACTAATCCCGCATAGATCCCGTATATGGTTATTTGCTCTCATAGAACTGCATAATCGGCCTGCTGTAAATATCCCTTGCAATACCCTGCTATAATTTGTCGGGGACGCTTGTTGATGTTTCGGTAGCTTGCGTCTAATTATCGGAACTATTCTTCAAAATGGGGCCATTTGGTCAGTATTTCATGCTGCACGTGCGACTTTTATGTGACGCCTTCCAATGTTCAAAAGGAATTCGCAGTTTCGCCTGAAATGGCCGGACAAATAATGCGACATCGACACCCTGGAGTGATGTATTACTACCACCTTTGATGAAAAACTACTCGATGTTCTTTATTTTAAGAACAGGACAGAAAATCCACGCATCTCCACGAAGCGAAGCATGACGATTGGGCGAAGCCCTAAGGATCGTTCGGTGTTACCGTAAATCACACGTCACATTGCCCACTCATGCACGTAAATGAGTTACAACGCGTGTGCATGTTTACACACGCGTTGCCTTTCATGCTCCTGGTCTTTACGAGGTTCCTGCGCTCCCACGTCGTAGATCAGTGCCGAGTTCCGGATTACTTTTAGTTAACGCACAGGCTGCGAATCTTTATTGTTCAACTACGCGCAAGAGAAATCTCCCACCGTCGCTACATTGCAGGTCGAGATCCAGTGCCTATATATAAGGGGTGGCCAGTGAGCGGCTGTGCAGCGCGAGCAGTCGGTTTTTTTTTCAGCCAAGAATCTCGCCAGGAGATGCTGCTTGCGTCGGCGGTTTCTCTCGCGGGCGAGGGCGCGTTCTCGATCCTCGCGAGCTGATAAAGCGTTCATCGCAGAAAGTGCGTTTCCATAATCAACGCACGCCCTTCGCTCTCTCTCACGACAGCAGACGACACTGTCTGGGTGCACTGCCTCCGGAATCGGCCCACACATGCACAAACACCGTCTGACTCCACTGCATCCAGCATGGGCCCACACCCACACGCTAGGGGCACCGCAGCGCCCCTAGCGTGGCGCGTAGCGGCGCCATGGATGGATGGATGAATATTAGGAGCGTCCCCTTTATAACGGGGCGGTAGCCGGGCCACCAAGCTCTAGCTTCATTTCTCTTTCCTCTACAAACATTTCTTTTCCCGAATCACACATATTTTCACACCTAATTTTTCTCCTCGCCTACCTATTTATCTATTATCGTTCCGCTGTTATGCAATAATCTTACCCGAACTACCTTGCGCTTCTATTTGCTCCATACCTTTGCGCCACCAATACTCTAAGCGCCTTTTACTTATCTCTGTCGCCGACATGTTCAGCTTTCCCGTGCTACCCCTGAAACCCATGGCCTCCTGTAGGGTAGTGTCCACAGCTAAACCTTGGCAGCTCCTCCATTCCCATCCCATCCATTCCAGAGTTTATCTTATGCGCAGCTGCGCCACCTAGAGGTCTCAACTCAAACGAACCTTCGCAGATATGCACTGCAGCGTCTCTAGCGGTCGCCTCTGTGAACACTTGGTAACGTTGCCGCAAAACACCCGCCGCAACCGCGGCCCTAAGGTGCTTCGCTCCTAAAATTCTAAACCTCCTTGCTCTTTCTTCTGCTTCCGGGCGCCAGCCGATAGTGTTGTAGAAGTACTAGTGTGCGGAGGTCATGTGTGCAAGAGAGGAAGTAAGCGCGCGTGCTAACGCCGCACATTGGTCACTGGCATAGCGGGTTCGAACCCGGCTGCGGCGGTCCCATTTTCGATGGAGGTGAAAATGCCACAGGCCCGCATACTGTGCGTTGTCAGCGCACGTTATAGAACCCCTGGTGGTCTAAATTTCTGGAGCTCTCCACTACGGCCTTTCTCTCCTCTCTATCTCTTCCACTCCCTTTCCCACACCCCCACGGACGCTTAGCCGTGCTCCCTACATGGTCTGCAGAAATTAGCGTCCTTTCCTAACCGAACCACAATCATCATCATCATTGCATAGAAGAAGTGAACGCGCATTCTTGGGGATGTCACGTAATCATGAGAGTAGTTTTCTTTTTCGTTAGCCGGATAAGGAATGGTTTGCTAAACTGTAGTGCCAGTATATTCCTAGGCACTGTAGCTAAACAGCTTCGCTGTTAAAGAAAGCAGGAATGTTCGCGCCATCTAAACTTGTTAGGATGGAAGTCAACCGGACGTGGCCTCGGACGTTGGTCTCTGCCGTGTCTTCTGTAGCAACACTATTAGCACGGTAACCTTTAGTTTATTTTATAGGTATATAAAAATGTGAAAATACGCCCCTTTACTAAAGGGGCATATTTTCACATATTTGTGTACAGTGGGACACTGTCTGTTCACCTCGTGACCTTGTACTCCGATTTCTGGGTCCTTGTGTTTGGTACGACGGAAAGTTGTTTCTAAATACAGCAAAATAAATAAGATAAAATAGCTCAATGATGCCATTTACAGCACTGTAACTGGAACCATGGTTCTTTTATTATTATTTTTTTCATTCGGGTGTATGAAATTCTGAAATGGTGGGTCTGAAATACCACTTGAGATCTCTTTTTAATGTGCTTTGTTACTTTGGTGTTGCTTGTTCTTCGCAGGAGCGTAGCTCCCCATTCCCAGCAAAGAAGCCTTTATATTTTCAACTCCACACTTCTCTTCGAAATTGTGCGTCGGATCACAATATCGCGTGCCTTAAGAAAAATTCCATCATCGGTGACCGATGTTGACGGAACACCCACTACATTCCAAACCGAACATGTCGTCTCCAAAAACTGTTTTGTGTTTTTTTTTTCATTTTTGCTAGAAGTTCGAAATAGGGTAGATGGGAATCAACAGCCACAAATGGGCAAAACTTTGTGCGGACCTGTCTATCGATGTCACCCATCATCTGTCCACCCACTTGCATCGAGTTTCGTGTACAAACAGAAAACGCATCAATCACACAGAATGGTACTTTTAAGGAATCCGTAACATATCAAAATGGAGCGTCCCAAATTCAGAAAAGCGAGAACTAGCCTTGCTATCTCTTCTAAAGACACCGCTTTTTTGTCAACAACAGAAAAAAAATAATACAGACAAGGTTCTTCACACAAGGAACGAACAGCGTATGCTTCCCATTTTAAAGCGTATTAATACTTAGAATTAAAATCAGCCTCCCCCCCCCCCACAAACAGTTTCATTATGCTTCGCAATATGAAGATTTTATGAAGATTTATTAGAGCTGCACTATATATACTCACATGTTCACAGACTAATTATTTCGTGCCGTTAGTGCAATTCCCACTCCCAGTATAACGTAGAAGCAACGAAAAATTATGGACAAGTCTTTATAAATTACCCCGTGCGCCTTTCAATAAACGCTTCCATAAAAGGCAGCTTCATTAAGAATCAGCGAAGGAGAAATAATTACTAGTGCACCACTTAAATGTAGATGTCCACAGAGTGAGCGATTTCGTATTTTAAGTGCCGTTCCTCTTCGCAAATGAAGTAGATGCAATGGTAAGGTATTGAGAAGCGTTTATGAATGACCTAATCACACCTTTCTCTATGTGGTTCTGTTGAAGAAATGGTATTGAATATGGGAATCACTTGGTCTTATGAAATACATCGAGCCAATGTAGTGCTACAGGTTGTGTGCTTCTTTACTCAACTCTGCATGAACCCACAGGTCATGATTGTTTCGTCATTTCATGCGACACGTGTTCATATTTCACCACTTCTTAAGCGCAATTTTCACAGTGCGAGAAGAGCCCGAGGCGTTCTCTTCGCGCTTGGACGAGGTTTGCTTGATTCGAAGATTTTCTGCTCCGCGCTGTTCCCGTAACTTAGGAATAGAAGCTAATTGACTGCGTCAAATATATGAGCCCAAATATAAACATTTTATACCTTTTATTCCGTTTGAATTCTTCGTGGTGCTTACAGTTATACTCTTTTTCATTTACTTTTTGTTTGCGGCCGGGCGATTTGATTTCGATATCTACCGCAATTTTTCACGTCAACGTTTCTCTTGGTGTTAATTTCTGCTTTTGCCGTTTTATTGTCACATTTAACCTCAGGATGTGGGCTTGTCAAGCTTGTTCTGATACAGCTTTTTTTATCCCCGTTCCCCACCACTTACTGCAAAACTCTATGTGGTATAAACACAAACTCAAACAGTTCATTTGTCATGTTCATCACGAGGGTTTTATTTTTATTTCTTTCATTTTGTACTACACTTCCGACGTCGTAGGATTTCTGACAAGGCTTTCATGTGAGGAGATAAAAAAAGAGAAAAATACAGCGCTAAATATTTTGTTCTTCCAGGGAACTATTTGTTTTTTTTTGTCTTAGATCTTGTTACTACACCTGTTCTCTTGACGGCAATCCCCTAAGCGTGGTCTGCCGTGTTCTCCCCCCGAGATCATTATAAACTAGAGTCAGCAGCAACGGTCACGTAATGCCTGTCGTAACAATAGATGTCCCGCTGCTATATGAGGTAAGATCTCTCAGCAAGGCACGAACTTCATAGAAGTTACGACACACGAATGATAGTACACACTTGCGAAAAATTGTCGTTACGATTACAACATCTGCATAAGTGAAAGTTGACCGGGTTGTTAAGTAATAATGATGAAATATGTAGCGCGATCGATAGACAAAGACACATTGAAGCGTTTGCGCTTTAGGTGGGTGACACATTGAAGGTCTATGCAAACAATTTGAGAGTATGCGCTCAATCGTTTGTAATAAACGACTTGCTCATGGCATATCTTTTTGGACACACGTCCCATCATCCTCTCCCTAAAAAGCTTACCAGCAAGAGATTGCATCTTTCCATACATTCTTGTAACACGTAAGGCGAACAAGCATTGCACTAAGCTTTCTGAGACGGAATCGATGCTTCGATTAGGGACGTTCGCGAATGAACACATCAAATCCAATGTGCTTAATCTGTCACACGTAAACTCTGCTTAGGGGCAGCGCTGAAATGCTTTACCTCTTCGTTCTACGCAAATACAGGTTCTGATGCCGACACAAAGTAGTTCGCGTGATTGTATAGATAGGTGGGCTTACCACAGCGTTGACTTGTGTCCCCTCCGAAGGACGGTGCTTTAAACAGCTTCGGTGGATGGACGCACTAGGCGAAACTCACAACACTCAGAACACCGAAGATGGCGCCCTTTGTCACACGCTGCACATACACACTGCCGATGTAGTACACACACCTGGGCGACCGTGAAAAACCGAAGGTCGCAAATGCCGTCCAGTGAATTGGGGCCTCGAGGAATTGCGTCCGTTCGAGCTGAAACCTGAAAATAAAAGAACACCACATAATTGCAAATAAGCCAGGCATGGCCTGAGTTCTTTACATTATTGCACTTCACAATACTTAAAAAATAAAGCGCCGAAAGCAGTTCGGATATATTACTGGGACTAAGAATACTGGCGATGCCAGACTTGGGTACCGTTCGCATGCGGCGCTAAGACTGAACACATCAAATTTTCCAAGTCGAGCTCCAATATCGAACTAGCTGGCCTGTTCGTGTTAAACGTATTCAAGTACGTGCACTCAAGAGGGGGCGGGGTAGGTATTGAAGAAACGAAACTGGGGTGTGCTTTTATTTATTCTTTTTTTCAGGGATGCACCCACGTCGCATACATCTCTGAAAGAACACCCGCAAGGTTCGCTTTCGTAACTATACTGCTTGTGCGCGCGTGTGCAATCACGGCACGAAATATGCTGGGTCCCGTGGAAAACGATAATCCCATGCTCCCATTCCACTGCTAATATGCTTCACTCTATATCAGTAGTCTGCGGTGGCGAAAGAACGACATGCGAATATTAGAAATTACAACGTTTTTTGTGCACTAACGAGATTTTTGTAATTATTGAACTAAACTTCGCGACATAAGAAGAGCCGTCTCATTTCGCAGATCTTACCCAATATTCTGAAGACATGACAAGCACGAAATGACTATACGTGTTTTTGCTGATTAGTAGAAAGACCCAATATTCTGAAGACATGACAAGCACGAAATGACTATACGTGTTTTTGCTGATTAGTAGAAAGTATAAAAGCGCGATTGGGCAAAAAGGAAAGTTATAGATATGCAGCACCTAGTACAAAGTAGCAGTATCTGCAGTCATTCTCGTTAACTTTGACGAATTTTCACTCGCATCGCCGAAATACAAAACACAGACTTCCTTCTCTTACAGAACCAGTGACATCTGTGACCAATCCAGAATGCACTAGGCGAGCGTTTCACTTCACCCTTTGATCATCATCATCATCATCATCATCATCATCATCATCATCATCATCATCAGCCTGCCTACGCCCACTGCAGGGCAAAGGCCTCTCTCATGAATCGCCAATTATCCCTGTCGTGTGCTAACTGGGACCAATTTACCGCTGCAAACTTCCTGATATCATCTGCCCACCTAACTTTCTGCCGCCCCCTGCCACGCTTGCCTTCTCTAGGAATCCACTCTGCTACCCTTAATCACCAATGGTTGTCTTGTCTTCGCATTAAATGGCCCGCCGACGCCCATTTCACTTTTTACCGCTGTTCAATTGCAGCGATTTGCCACTGCTGTCTACCTGAAGGAGAAAACTTGAAATCATGGCGGGATATTTGCTGAGTGTCGTGAAGTGGACAAGGTAAAGGAGTTCCTCGAAAACATTAAATTGCGATTAATTTTCGCGCCGAGCGCTTGCGTGCCAAAGCTTTAGATACGGGAGCCCTCGTCGTGGCCGTTGGCACAATCTTCGCCATTCTGTTCTGCTACACTTGCACCACTTGCACGTCGACGGTTTTAAAGATAATTTGCAAGAAAGCTCCAGTCCGGCAAAAAGTTCTCGCCGCAGCACTATATACATGCAATAAATACCAAACACCCCCAAGAAAGTCAACTTTGCCCACACTTAAGACTATCATAGAGCGTCCGATACTGTTACAGCTAATGGCTTTCCAGCGCAAATTCGCGCTTTCAAGAGAGGACGGCCCACCAACTTTTCTTAAGAACAACGAAAGAAAGTCTAAAACACACCCTTACAACTACATTTAAATTTAACCCTATGCCAAGTGTTTGTCGACCTTTCCTGCGCGTTGTGTCGAGGTAGTAAATAAATTAGCCGGTTTCCACGTCCTTAACCTCCGATCTCATTTGTCGACCTTTCCTGCGCCTTGTCTCGAAGTAGTAAAGACATCAGCCGGTTTCCACCGCCTTAACCTCTGATCTCGGCAAATGTCCCCCTTCTGTACCTAGCGCAGGCAAGCTGAACACTACTCGATGGAGCATCTACGTAAAATATAAAGGTAAAGCAAAGAGCTCTGAACCTTTCATTGTTTTCTGCAGTCCTGCAGCTGCAAATGATCTGAGAGCGGTTCTCCTGTCGCTTACTGCTGCTGTTTCAATCCTGTGGTTCTCTTTGTTTTATTACTTCGCAGTTATCGGTTTCGCTCGGCCAACGGCGTGATGTTGAAGATCACGGCTCATTTGCCGGACCGCCAATAAAATAAAAGAAGACGGCGGTTTTCTGCAATCGTGTCGGTCGAATCTGAACTCCTATAGTAAGACAGTAGCGGACTACAAAGCTGGGCACCCGCTTTATTTTTCCTAAGAAATGAGATTTCCACACTGTTTCACCGATGTATTCCTTCGTCAGTACAGTGCATTGTATAACCCCAGAGACATATGCACCAAGGCCTCAGCTAACAGAAGTCTGAATAGCCGAAGCCCGAGAAAATTGTTCGATGCAAAAACTAAGCTCTAGCACAACGACTGTTCCCGACATGTCGTCCTAATGCAGTAAAAAAAACTGCGCTGTCCGCGCCTTCTGTCAATAAATGCGAGTGAGACAATCAAGTAAATCGGAAGGAACTTCGCCCATATGATGCCATCGCACCTGAGATAGTCCTTGGGTGCACCGGCTATTTCGTTGTCATGACAACGGCGTCAAGCTTCACAACATGAACAAAAAACAATAAGAGATGGGAAAATACTTTCATGCTCTCTGTTGTCTGTTTCGCTGTCACTTAAGAGACCACTGGCGGACGCCCTACTTTCCTGCCACGTAAAAAAAAAAACAAAATAAAAAAGAACACCACTGTTTTCTCGCGAGGCCTCTGTCGCATTGCTATTAACGAGACCATTGACTCGTCCTCCCCTGTCGTCACATATGAGCGCCATGAACGCGCAACTGCAAATGCCCAAGTCCACAGACGACAATGGCATGCTTGCGCCACACTCTATACACGCGCCGCCTGTGGGCAGTTCTGGGAGTACACGGGCACCTTCACGAAGAATGGCACTACTACGTGTTGTCAGAAGGCGTTAGTGTGCTGGCCAGGCATAAATATGTTGATTTTAATAAACCCTGCCGAGCCAAGCAACATATAAAAAAGAATATTTTCTGTCAAAGAAGAAAGGTCATGAGAGGTCATTGTAGGTGGCTTGGCTTTGCATTCGCAAATGGTTCGCATTGAGTTTCGTCAAGCGGAGAAGTCTAATGCATTTTATTAGATGAGCAGCTGTATTGTAGAGATTGGTATTAAACAGAAGGTAGCATTTCATAAAGAAGAATGTCTACAGCCGACATGCCCCAATCAAAATTTTTATGGTCATACGAATATTATTCAGACGAGAAGATAACGGGGCGGTGGTTTGGCTGACGGCTGAATCGGCTACAGATTGGATAAGGAAAAAAAAAGCGGTCGACTGTTAGACTACACATTTGAGAGTGGAAACCGATAGTGCTGTTGTTTTCACAGTGCGCTTGGCTGGCACCCTGGCCCTCTTGCATTCGGTTCTGTTTTCATTCACACTTGTAACATATTTCGTTTCGATCAAATTGCTTTACTTTGCTTGTAGATGCTGCTCCGGGGAATTTTGTACAAATGCGCGCAACCTCAAAATCGATTTTATTATTTATGCCTATCGGCCGTTTTCGCGCAAGGTCAACGTCACCGAGGACCACTTTTCTACGCCTCAAACTTCATAACGCTCCGGCGCTAAAATTTCGTGCAACACAGGCAGAAGGCGGTGCGACGGTAATGAACACATTGCAGGTAACCTACACAAGTACACCTAAGTTATATCTCTGGAGTATTTGAAAGACGAAAAAAAATGGCACGGCATTATGTAGCAAGTATATATCAGTAGGAACATATATCTCGAGATACAGAAGTTAACCGATAGGAGCTCAGGCCGAAATACTCAGGTCGAGTCGGCCAGCAGAAAATCTTCACCAATAATAATTGCTCAGGTGTTGTGTACCATAATATGATTATTATAGACGCCGCATTGGAGGGCTCCGGAAATTTCGCCCACCTGAGGTTCTTTAACGTACACTGACGTCGCACAGTACACGGGCCTTCAGCAGTTCCCATCCATCGAAATGCCGCCGCCGCGACCGGGATTCGTTCCCGTGACCTTCGGATCAGCAGCCGAGTAGCATAGCCACTGTGCCACCGCGGCGGACACCAGGAAGTTTTCAGCGCCAACAGAAGCGTTTCCTGCCTGTACTGCGCTCTGTAGAGTACATGCTCAGTGAGTGCAGAGAGACTACCCTAACCACATCAATCTGCTTGGGTGCTTTGGGTGCAAATGTGAGCATTTTGAGCAATGTCAATAAACGTTTGAAAGAGATGTTTCCATTAAAAAGCAGGAGAAACGCCACCGGAAGCGCCACTTTAGAGAACTTAACTCAAACTTCCCTCAAATAATGCTTTGCTGAAAACATTGAAAAAAAAGGAAGGTTATACTATTACAAAGCGTACCAGAGCATAAGGTGTGCAGTGTACATACTTTTTGTTAGCTCTGACGAAGTATGCCTTCAAACTTCACCTAACTAAGAAGCTCAAGCTTCCTGTAATGGATAAACTTGGTAAGGTTCTTCCGTGCTCGCCGCAGCAGCAAGTAGATTTGTAAACAACGGCCACCCGAGCACGCTATACTCCAATGTAAACAGGGCGAAGTTCGCTTTTTCAGGAAACGAACTAATCCCTAAAGCGCGTGGCGCTTCAAGATAGTTCTCGAAAGCTATTTAAGCAAAGGATTAGGCTGCGAAAATTTCGGGACTAGTGCGCCGACCGTGACGTGCGTTGTATCTTTTATCCTCACGTCAGCTCCCTAAAAGGAGTAGTGCTCTATGTTTGTGGGCAGATGAGGCACCAAGTACCTACTTTTGTTGCTGTTGTGTTTACTTTCACTCCAGTATACTTCACTCCAGTAAATGTGTTTCTTAGACTGAAAGCAAAAAAAAAATACGAACTAGAAAGAGCACACAGCTGAGCAGGCCTAATGCTTTCACCTTCAACCCGCTCTGAGGTCTTCAGTGTAAGACAGCGCTGCCCGATACGAGATTTTTCAGTAGGGAAGAGACGGAAAAGTGCCGTTTGAGACTGAAAACGAGCCGATCGTTCAGGTGTGGACTAAGGTCTCACTAGGCTAACGTCGAAAGGCCATTTAAGGGATCATTAGGGGCACCTGTAGATCTTACATTCCTTTTGTTTGTTTGTTTGTTTGTTTGTTTGTTTGTTTGCAATAACGCTCATGAAATGGCGTATTCAAACACGGCTACATGGAGCTTACTAAACAGATTATTGAACTTCAATGCCAGGTGGCACAAGTGAGCGTTCAGTTGTCGCCCCCGATAACGTCAACCTTGGAGCAGATAAGCACAGGGTTCATTTGAGAGCAGGAAAAAAAATAGTGATATGAACAAAAACAGCGTAAACGCACCATTAGCATTCCTCTGGGTTCAGGCTCAATCTCTGCATTAACTTTGGGGAGTTATTCGTCCCGAAACCACGCTATGATTATGACAGACGCTGTAGCTGTAGTGGGAGGTCCCGAAATTTTGACCACCTGGCCTTAACGTCCACAGACGTCACACAGTACATGTTCCTTAACAGTTCGCCTACATCGAAATCCCGCTGCTGTGGCCAGCATTCGATCTCGCGGCCTTCGGATTAGCATTCAAAGCAAAATCCACTAGACCACTTGGCGGGACAGACTAAATCCTTCAAATCAGTCTTGATAAGTAAGCAGTAAACGATTCGTTCCACCCAGAAGCGCTGTCACACTAGAGGGATTTCGATTGCTCCTCAAGGAGCAACAAAGCGACGCCTCCAGTCACGCCGACATGGCTTGAGGCGGTAGTAATGGAGTTTTCCTGGTAGCGAAGGCAATTATTCTAGCGGTTTAGTCTGGAGTCAGTGGAAAAAGCGACAGCGTCTGGATTTCGAACAGCAACCATACGGTTAGAAGAAAGTCGAAGATGTAAAATCCACAAATCAAAACAACAAAGTGGTACTGGTGCTACCTTCGCTTCATATTTCCACCCTCGCCCCCCCCCCCCCCCCCAAGAAAAAGATAAGGGTTATTCCCGCTTTCAGAGGAAACCGTCGTAACATGAAAAGAAGTCGTAATAAATGCAGTCATAGATATTTTATAAGTTGAGAAAAAAATATATTATGAGTCATTTCTACGTGTGAAAGTTTTTTGGCCAGCCAAGCTGCCGCGCAACACAAATAGTGAAGGGCTTGTGTATTCGCTCTTATCATTCTGAAATGGTAGTGACGATTTCTTTGTGATACTGAGATAAGCGTTGATTGGTTTGTTTAGAACTTTAGAACCAAATGCAACTCTACATGCGAGCGTTGTTGGGTGACATAATCATGTGGATTGGTCCGACACTTCAAACCAAGCTCTTGCTTCGTTTTCTATTATTATTATTATTATTATTATTATTATTATTATTATTATTATTATTATAGTTCGTTTTGTTGTTGTCGTCGTTGTTGCTGGAAGGTTACACGAAGATTTGTGCGCCGCAGTAACTGGCAACCTCAGGGATCGGCACAAAGCCCTTCTTTATAAACGACAAAAATGCGCGCAAGCTAAGCCGCATGAAATTTCTCTGTAAAACGACATCAGGAACCTCGTGAATATGAATGTCACAGTAAATGCTGTATGGTCGTTACCTTAAGTGTCTTATAATGTACTTTCCTCGAAGCACGTTCCATTGAACGGCGACTCAATGACACAGGTTATTGATTGTATCCGTGAGCGTAGATATGGCTGTGGCACTTTCGGCCTTGTCTGTCGTTGAACATAATTGGTACCGTTGACATTGTATATAATTTTACAATTTCTCACAGGTTTCGTTTTTTTCCCGGTCCAGTGGAAGGTGCCGGGAAAGGCCTTTTTTCAGCTCACTCTATACCACAGCATTGACGCCCGGTTACTAACGCTTAATGGAGTAGTTATTCTAATTCAATTTCATTCGTTATGTTTCCAACCTTCCCCAGCAAATCTTTATTCAATGTATTTCATATCACACAGGCTTCCTTTTAGTGACGGACCATATTTTCCTTTTTCGTATAGTGCTTAAATTTGCTCATTTCTGAAAACCAATATCAAAGCGGCAAATTATCTGGCTGCTCACTTCTTTGCCGGCTCTCTTACGGGCATATATTTGAAATCGCATGGAGTCCTCATTACATTGATCACTAATTTATTGGCGGCATTTAAGCACTATGCACAGTGCTACATTACACGGACCATTACAAACTAAACGAATAGTATGTGCACATCTTTCCTTGCGTAATGCATACCGAATTACGACTTCAGAGTCCTTCAGAGAGACGGACTTCAAGTGCTTATGAAGACCGCCCGTACGAAGGACTCTGAAGTTGTATGCTTGATTACGAACCTGGGCTTCATTTATTCGCAAACTGAGAAGCAGACATCATGCTTTCATCGCAGAGACATGGAGGAAACTGTGCTGCCCGTTTCTTAATTAAAGACCGACATGAGACTGAGTTCTCCTAACGCGGGCACAAATTAAAGCTTTAAATTACCAAGGCTTGCGCGCTCTAAAGAAGCAAGGCAGCGTCGAGTGACGAGCGGCATTAAAAGATACTCGTTGCGTGCCATCATCATTATGCACACATTAAACTACAGAGACATTGCAAAACTGCGCTGCGCGTTTGACATTTTCTTAATATTCACGCTTTACGAGCACCATCTCACTAAATCAAAAAGCTGAGTTCATAATCATGGCTAAACACATGTAAAAGAAACGCAGGCATCAAACGGGATGATTGCTTTCCGGGGTTTTATGTCCCGAAACCACGATATAATTTTGAGAGACGCCGTAGAGTAGGGCTCCAGTAAATTCGACCACCTGGGTTTCTTCAACGCGCGCTGACATCGCACAGTACACGGGCCTCAACATTCAGCCTCGATCGAAATGCAGCCTCAAACAGGACTATCACCTCCAGGATCATCAAGGAAGAATTTCTTCCATCCATCCATCCATCCATCCGATCCTTTGCCCGGTGGTCTATCTATCTATCTATCTATCTATCTATCTATCTATCTATCTATCTATCTATCTATCTATCTATCTATCTATCTATCTATCTATCTATCTATCTATCTATCTATCTATCTATACATTTATCTTGCCTTTCTTAACACGACTTCCCGCCTGTCACTTTTGCACAAGCTTTCTTCTCTTTATCCCTTCTCCTCAAGACGGATTCTTTCAGTCAACACTAGTTATCTTTTTAAGCCCTGACCAGCCACGCAAAGCCAGACACATTATTGAGTGACATCAGGTGCTATATTTAGCCTAAGTTTTCGCCATCTATAGGCGTTCATGTTTATGTACTATTATACTTAGAATTACATTTGAGAAATGTCTAGAAGTCAAATTTACAAAACCATCAGTTTTTATGTTTTTGGTGACACTCGCTAGGCCAGTTTCGTTAATATGCCCAAAGCAAGAGATTCATGGTTAACTGTATTATTTGATTAGAGAGAATTCTAGCGTAACAGCTCTTTTTTTTGCAAATAAGGGTTGGTGTAGCCATATAATGCGAATTCGTTTACCATCTCAATGGCTGATAGCCTGTTATGTGAACATTATGGCTGCAGAGAAACAACCGCACACCTTCTCTGCGAATGCGCCCTTTTCAATGCCCAAACAGCAGTCCTTTCATCGACGCTTGGTCAGATGGACAACCACCGGTTTACCGAACAAGAAATCCTGGGGCACTGGCCTTACAAAGCCTTCACTGTGTGTCGCTGTCAGGACGTTGCTGCGATTTCTCGACGAAACAGGACTTGATGACCGATTGTGACAGTGCCCTGACAAGTGACAATGATGTTTATATATTCCTAAAATCTCTTCTCTTCTTTCCCTCCTTCATTCCCGTTTTCCTCTTCACCAGTATATGGTGGCCAAGCAGAGATTTCCTCTGGTTAACCATCCTGTCTTTCCTTTCCCTCTCTTTCTCTATCGCGCGAAAAAGGCGTAGGGTGGAGGTTCTGACGCCTTACGAAACAGAAAAGACTGCGGATCACCACGCATTTATGTCTGAACAAATGTCGCCGAATATAATAGATGAAGGTATCATTGAGAGTTATGAACAGTACGGAATGTCGCAGGGGCCAATGTGAGCGGCATTCACCTGTTCTTCACCATCTGCATCGATCTCCTCATCCATTCAAGCATCCACCTTCCCCTGACCTCCTTTTCTAATGTTTATAGAGTAGAAACACATGCGTGCTCAACACTTCTTCGGCATTCTATATTGATAGTAATCCACCGCAAATTAAAAAAAAGCCCCATTAAAAAAAGAAACACTCCGCGACAGATTCCACAAGCCAACCGACGGAGAGCTGGCCTTCTCGAAAGTCATTTTCATCTCATGGTGAGAATGGAGGCCATATATTCGCTTTAAGTCCTAGAAAGCCCCTTGGCGAGGATATGTGGGGAAGCCATCTTTCTTAATTACGGGGACGGCTTGATAGCCCATGCGCGGTATTTAGCGGAAACCGGTAAACGAAACAAATGGCGAGTAATTTCCGAGCACTCCGTCTGTTCCGCCGACAGAGGACGACGAAGCTTTTTGACAGTGGTTATTGTTTCCGGTTTTATAGGAGGGAAGGAAGTAGGAAGTTGTGAGGGCGGCGTGCTCGTTATCTTCACGGATGAAAGGATGCTAAGTGGATGCGTAAATTATGGCTGAAGCAAGTCACACGTCCGTGCCTGCCCGCCAAGTTTGGAATTAAGCCAGAAGTGTATGCATGTACGGACGCAAAATTTTGTAGCCTCGAAACTCCCAAGGCAGTGCTTCTGATATCTTAAGGAGTTAGAACTATTTTTCCATTTATTTCTTTCTTTTCAATGCCGAATTATTCGAGCTGGTTGCCAGAGAACCTTTCTTAGTCAACTAGTTTAGATCCGAACTTATGAATGTGAAAAATAAGCGCTCCATGGCTGAGTTGACTTGAACACCGATCAATGGGGATGGTGCCTCTACATCTTAACAGACTCACACCACTTGATTGACCATCTTGCATTCTCAACCGCGGCTTTGATAGGACAGGTAGTGGCATCCATCCCTGCCTCTCACCACGTAGGTAAGCATTCTGTGTTCTCAGCCACGACTCCGATTAGAAGCAAAGGTCTTTCAGACACCATCTCTTGCCAGCCGCAGGCTATAGTTTCAGCGAGGAGGACCAGGGAGAAGACTACGACGATGAAGAGGAGAAAGAATACGGTGACGGCGAAGAAGAGGAAGACGACGAAACGAAGAAAGAAAACCCCGGGCCTGCGCAGAGGATTATGATGATTGTGGTTCAGTTAGGAAAGGACTCTACTTTCTGTAGCCCATGTGGGGAGCACGAGTAAGCGTCCGTGGGGGTGGGGGAAATGGAGGGAAAGAGATAGAGAGAAAAAGGCCGTAGTGGAAGAAGGCTCCGGAAATTTAGGCCACCTGGGGTTCTTTAACGTGCACTGACAACGCACAGTACACCGCGGGCCTCTGGCATTTTCGCCTCCATTGAAAATGCGACCGCCGCGCTCGGGATCGGGTCGAACGCAGCACAGTGGCAACATAAGCTAGGCTTTGCTGTGTGCTCCCTCATTCTTCTCTTTCAACCTTACTTTATTTCTGCTTTTCTCTTCGTACTCTCCCACTGCCTGCTTTTTTCTGTGCTTCATCTTTTTCGTCTTCATCAGCTTCCTCTTTGCCTTCATTGTCGTCACCGTCTTCTTATAAAACGACTTCTTTGCCGTCTCCTTTCCCTTCTTGATCGTCTTCACCTTTGTCACTTCATAACAGCACATCCGGCTTCTGCTGCATATAATGTCCCGAAAGACCACTTCGACAAGTCAGATTCATTGCTTGCGAATACAAAGTGCTCAGCCTTGTGGTGAGACCCAGGAGCGGATGCCACTATCTCTCTTGTCATATCAGAGCCGTGACTAAGAATGCAGAACACTCATCGAAATGGTGAAATTCTGCCAGTTCTGTAGTGGCACCTCGCCTTTCAAGCTGGGTTCCAATACGCGCAGGCGCGAAGCCTTTTGTTTTTTCATTAAAGCTGATAGCGGACTACGAACAGGGCCAGTGGTGGCGCCGGACACTATCGCCACCAATTTCGGTCACTGTAACAAGCCAATAACCGCTTACACTGTAAAAACAGGAGGCGGCTGATGGCTAACGAGAAGAGGAGGAAGAAAAAAATTGCAGGTCTGCCCAGAGAACATTCAAAATCATATCAAAAGACGAATAAACCTTTCAGGTAGCATAACTTAGTAAATTAACCTCAAATCCGCCTGAGTCTTGGCTAATCCCCCCAAGTGGGTGAAAATGCCAAATGTGAAGGAGCATCATCAGCAGCAGCAGCTCACAGAAGGTAGCACATTGGCAGCGGAAGCTAGGTTTTGCAGAGTACTCTGTCAAATGCATGCTCAAGAGATTTTGAACTGTTTATGGACAGCATTGAAAGACATATAACCAAATATACGTATCCAACTCCACCCTAGTCCACGTTAGTCAAGTATTCTTCATCCTTTAGCCTTTACCTCGATATACAAATAAACTGCCTGACGCACTACGCCTGGGATTATTTCATGCATATGCGACGTATTTTTAATGCAAATCATTCCTTGGAGGACTTGAGTTACTTCGACTGTATGTATATCTATCTGTCTATCTATCTGCCTAGCCGCCTTCGTCTTGATGCCTCTTCTGGTCGTCTCGTTTACTTGGTAGATATCTTGAACGATAGGGTATATATGTATGACGGAAATGAAGGATTGATATATATGCATCGCTTACGTGATATACTTCTCGAGTACATCACAATTAACGGTACTGGAACCACGTGTGGTTCATACATGTGTTGCTCGGCCTGTCGTATGCGCCACAAGCATTCGAATTTATAGAGGCTATGTCAGACAAGGACCAACTAAATACACATTTGACATGTCATTTGAAAACTCAAAAACAAGAAATGCATACCGTTTGCCGTAGTTGGCAATATGAATGCGGAAACAAGCCCGCCTTCACATACGAACAAGCCGTGATTTCCGAAGGCAACCTTGGCGTGTATGAGTCGAAACCAGCCCCTGGGGTGCGAAGCGAGCGCTCTATCACTAAGCTATACGGCGGATCCTTCCACATGGTCTGTGTAGTAAATAAACCTATTGCGCCAGCAGTTGTTACGATGGTGCTCGTGTAAGGTCAATTGCGCTTTAACATGTGTTATGCGTTACTATACCAAAGTAACAAACAATAATTGTATTCTACTACCACTCGGCGTGACTTTACTCAACTTTGATCAATTCCGCAGGAATAGTTCAATGGACTACGCTTATGATACGCAGACGAGCCCGTCGTAGCGTGCACTTCAAGAAAACAGACCCTATGCGCAGTAGAGTGAGTGACAACGTTACGTCGTAACACTAGCTAGCATTGAGTCGCCATGCTTGTGTCCACGTTCCTAGTCAGCCCACGTTAAACATATTTGTAGATATACACTCACTCATCCATATTCCACATATGTTCATATTATTGCTAACACTCGGCTGAACGCCAAACATTTTTTAAGAGCTAATCTCCTCGCTGAGTGCTTCGTAGCACACCGATTCACACAATCCGTGGGATGCGCTGTTTTTCTAATTTCAAACATAAGCAGCGGAAACAAACGGACGCAGAGAGACTGGACAGGACGGGTGCTGTACTCCAACTATCACTTTTTCCAGTCTCTCTGCGTCCGTGTCTTGTTGTTTCCGCTGCTGATGTTTGAAATTAGAAGAAGGCAAGACCAACTAGTCCCGCAACGTGTTCTGCTAAGCTGTTCTTTTTATTGTTGTTGTTTTTTCGTGAAGTTAATTGGCAAAATTGCTTGGCGTATACCTTTAAAGTATGATGCAAAACTGCATGACTACATCTGTCGAAATAACACACTTTGTTAGCGAACATGCTGTCGCTGTCAACGGCTAGCACTTTGGCAAGAATAGAGCGGGTTTCTGTCGCCCCTGGCGATGAAATGTAGCCGCCTGCAGGAGCCGAGCATCGCAGATAAGTAATGGCCGACCACAGTGACGCCAAAAACAGCGCGTCCCCCTCATAAACGGTGGGTAGGCCTGTCTATCCGAGAGGCGCGCTAATGAGGTTGGCGGGTGTAAGGGGGTGGACGACGTTATCCATGATGTCATCCACGATGGGAGAAGTGACGAGCCTTAATGATGCCTGCCGTTGGCCAGAAATGGAAAAAAAAAGATGATAAATGGTGGGGAGTCGCGTGGAAATCGATTCCGTTGAAGCGTCGAGCCTGCGGCAACGACAAAACATGGAGGCCTCTGCGAAAACCAGAATCTGTGTTTCTGGTGCGCTTCGGCATCTCCACGTCTGACGTCTGAAAGATTATTCCTGGATGGAGGTGTCGGCTATCAAGAGAGCGACGGCTACAGCCCTGCTAGATGTTGAGTGACACAGACTGTGAGCGCCGACTATCGCCTCACAAGATATATACTTCGTAATAACTGGTGGGAATTCACGTGCAAAAAGGACGACATGATGATGAGGTACGCCGTAGTGGAAGGCTCCATAAGTTTCGACTACCTCGGTGTTCATTAACGCGCATTGAGTTCTGATAGTGTGTGGAACTGTAGGATTTTGCCTCCGTAGCAAATGCGACCGACATTGCCGGGATCGAGCCCGCGGCATTTCTGATCGCCATTCATGTATAACAACCACGGTGGTGACATACACAGACAGCATACTTCAATGTTTTACTCACGACTTGTGGAAATTCGCCATATGCAACTCATGTTTTCAATATTACAACTCGAAGCGTACCAGCTGGTTCATCAATCTTCATGAAACTTCATGAATCTACATGCGGGAGAATGTGACTCTAAAAATATCTTGGGCCCAGAAGTAAGGTAACCCTTAATACGCTTCTCTTCCAATCTAACTCCCGGGCTAATTTCAGCGCCATATTTTCAGGACATGTTTATTTATCGGCGCGTTGCCGCCTTGGAGAATAGACGTCATTTCTCTATCTCCCAGCACTCAAGAATGGTGGCATATTATCTACCATGAATAACATATCAATTATTCTCTTAATGTGCCTGGCAATCTGAAAAACGAAACACGAGATATGGTGCGGTCAGCTGGAACTTCTGGCAGTGAATTCTACGCCTTATAGGCTATGTATGCGTCATTCAAGATCTTGTTCTTCAAAGAACAAACGATATTGTGGCTTTACAAATTGCAGATACCCAACTAGATTTCCCATTCAGATTGCAGAAATACTCGATAGCGAATAACTGTACTAGTATAACTTGATTTCTTGCTTTTAAAATATCGTAGGTGTGAAATAATGTAATCTAAAAAAGCCTCAAAGGAACCTGAAGCATCAGAGTGGTAGTTATGCAGACCTCTACACAATGCTGCCACTGTAGATAAGCGGCTTCATGTCCATGTTTTAGCCCCGCACTGTTCTAGTGGATTAAAGTATAAATCCTTTCACCTCTGCAGATCACTGCGCAATCCTCGCACGCCGAAAGCTCAGTAACGCCGTGTCAGCTAAAGCTGGTTCTCGTCTACTTGAGGTCTCCGCTCCGAACTCCTGAAACTCCTTAGTTTTGCGTCTGTCACACGTAGAATATTGAGCTAATGTTTGTACTTGACTACGTTAACGGTCAAGGACACACACTCCCCAGTAGCAAAGTTGTCCTTCTCGGGGACCCCGGCGACAAGTGTAATTAAGCTGTCACTGCTCGGGGCTTGACAGATCTTGACGTGCTAACGTCTGCAGACGCTTTGTGTTGCCGAGAATAGCACCCTTGATCATCCATACCCTATACCATCCGGCTTTCACTTATTCTCCTGTTGATTTCCGTTGAGACGATGACGAACGTGCGCATTATGAATTAGCACATCTTTCTGTTGCGTATATTGTTAGCCCATTTCAATAGCATGGGCACGTCCACTGGTAGAAACAGTGAAAGAAAAAGATAAGTTCGCCCATGCCTTATCGCAGGTTGAAACTACTTAACGGGGAGATCGTTGTGCCTTTTCAAGAAATTTTGAAGTTCCTTGCTCCAGTTATTTCGCTAAATTTGTTTGATATGACGTAAATGCTACTCCTCGGCCAATGATATATGACCAACCTCCATATCCTTCGCCGAGGAATGCGGGGTAGCGCCGTGAGTGATTGTATTGTCGATAATAGTGGCGTAAATGACGAGCATGTAAAGTTATTCATGTCACAACATTTTAGTCATATTAGTCATGGATCCCTATCCCGCGATAGAAAGTTTAGTATACACGAAGTAAACAAGAAAGCTTTGTTCGATGTCAGCGCCAGCCATGTTTTGCGCTAACGGTGGTCTCTTTTCGGCGTTTGATAAAGCATACATTTCTGCCCTAATTAGCGAGACAAAAAGACAATAGAACTAGGCCACTTACTGTGTGCTATCTCTACGGGACTGTAACGTGATACTTTGTAACGCAACACTGGGACGTTGAAGTGTCCATTGCCAGGAGGCCACAGGATTTGTTTTCACGACGTTACCTGCTTGAGCGCGCATCGAAATGTTTCGGTACTCAAAGAGACCCACACTTAGATTCTTATAACTTCTGTGCTTCATCCCAACTACTTTGTGTACACTGCGTATTACTGCCCATATACGCACACTAATACGGCATGCACAGCAAGAGAATAATGTGATGTTCTATCACTATATGCTGAAAGTGATCGCTCTGAAGTCACCGTCATGGCGGCAGGTTCAAAGCACTTGCAATTGTGTGCCTGTACAACACGTGCTTGCAAAGCAATTTCCGAGCATCTACACAGGGAAATTACTTTCAGCGCTTGTAACAAAGTGTCGAAGAACCTGCGCCAGGAAATTACTTTCAAGGCTTGTAACAAACCATTCCCGGCGTGTGAGCGAATGAAGTCGCGTTCAGTGAAATCACGGGACGATGCTGTTCTCATCACGGTTGTTAGAAAATCCGTACGTGCAAAAGCAAACATAAACCTACCACACATTTCTATGTAGACTGAAACAATTGGACCTGACATTCTTCACGCAAGAAGTGAGCACATCGTCTGAATTGCACGTTCAAAGTGCGAATAATATCGGAATTTTTAACGTGAGAACTGCATCATTAAATTAAGTCCATGCATGTCCCAGCTAAATTTATGCCAGAGCTAGATCGTGGCAATTGCTTGGCGTCGCTGAAAGCAATACTAATTTGCAGCACAAGAATACTCCTCAAGTATTAGCTAGTAGGCAAACATCTACACGAAACAGCACCAATCCCCCACGTCAGGCTAGGAAGGCAATTTTTTTCTAACTACTGTTGGATACCTAAACGGTAGAGTCTTCGCTCTCTTTGAAAGTCGACCGCGTGGTCTAGTGGCTGTGTTTCTTGGATGCCGGCCTGAAAGACGTGGCTTCAGTCGAGATCGCAGTCGAATTTTCTTTGGAGGCTAAGATGCTAGAGCTCCGCGTACTCGACGTTTTCAATGCTACTTACAGACCCACGTGGCGTCGCATTTACCAGAGCCCTACGCTAGGAAGTACCACGTGATCGCAGCGTGGTTCTCGCAGGCAAAACCTCGCCCTTTATCATGATTAATATCTGGAATATCTTTAGAACATTTGCCAATTTGCATATATATAGCGAAAAAGGCTCTGTACGACCTCAGACTTTGTTGTGTCACTGACACCGGGCACGAAAGTTTTCACGAAAGTTTACAAATGCAATTGTGCTTCTCAGTCTCCGATAGCGTAGATGCTTAGTAACGATAACTATTTTTTGTAAGAAGATGATTGTAGAAGCTTATCTTCTTAATGCAGACTGTCTTTTTTTTCAGTTATCGTCATTTCAAGCTTTGCACGTTGAAGCTACGTCTACGGTGGAAACCACCCACTTCTAGAGACATGCAAATTCTGGAAACCCTATCCAGCTTGATTGGTTGTTCGTGACAGGAATGCTCACTACTTATCAGTATGCACGGCTTCACCTCACTGAACAGAGTCCAGCGTACCCAGAGGAATGAATTTATTCACGCGCTTAGCAAGTCATTTGCATGCGAATATTCTAAATAAAGGTACTCGTTTTAGTTGAAGCGCCTCGCGGGATTCTCGCTATAATCACATAAGTGACCGAGGTCATAATTAAATAATGGTCACTCTTCAGTTTTTTTATTTTCTCAGTAATGGAGCACCATCGCGTGCCTATGGTCCAACGCCTGAAATCGTTGTTTTGAAGTTGCTTGTCCAGTCCAGCTTTCTCAAGCAACGTGGACTCTCTCTTTCTCAAACACAGTTCCCAGACGCGAGGATGATTTAGAAACGCTCACATAGAGTTGTGAGTCCTTACAGAGCTTAGTCATCGGGGAAAAAATGCACGGAGTGTCGTTTATTGCGACGAATGCAAGGATTGCTTTGAAACTTAGAGATGCCCATGAGCGCGACAAAGCGAGTCGGTGAGATGAAAGCTCTCAGGTGATATTGCTCAGGAAGCAGATGATCTAAGAATACGTAAGCCCACACCTCCTGTGTAATGCGTGAAGCGAGACTTTCAACGCTTACAACTATTTACCTGAGCACCTTACATCATTCCTCGAACTTGCGTAAAGAAATATTTCAAGCTAATATTTAAACAGTTTATAACCACTGAGATTGTGTTTTATAATACAGGTTTACGACATCATTCCATGCATAACTGTAAACGATCAATGCCAGCATTAAAAGAAATTCTGATTGTTCAATTCAAACATAACCTGTGATCATGTGGCCGGTTTTTTTCGCCTTTATTGGACGCCTCTACAAGGATGCGTAAGTAACAAAAACTAATATTTTACTATAAAGACCAGTCTGTTCAATTCTTTTTTTATATGATGCATTTGTAGATATGCCGCCCACATATTTCATTTCTTTTGGTCATCTTGCAATATCTCATCCCCGGAGATATGGAGTATGGATAAATGCATAGACTACTGAATGAACGAATTGATCAATAAATAAATAAGTAAATAAATATATAGTGTGCACGATTGCATGGGCAGATCACCTTATTTGCTTTTAAATGCTATATGAGAGAATCATCGGCAATCGCTGTCGTGGTCTTGTGTCTATGGCACTCGCCTACTGATCCTACGGTCGCGGGATCGAACACCGGCCGCGCATTCCGAAGGAAGTGAAATGTTGAGGCCCGTGTACTGCGCGATGTCAGTGCACGTTAAAGAACCCCAGATGATCGTAATTGCCGCAGCCCTCGACTACGGCGTCTCTCACAATCATTTCGTGGTTTTGGGATGCGATATCCCAGGAATACTTACGAAAACGTCGATAGTTTCTTATAATAGGCCAGCTCAGACACCCACGGTAAGCCACGTATTGCTTTCCAGTCTGCTCCTGCTGCTTCAATGTGGACTGAAGAAAACAATATCTGAAACGGATACCTTTAAAGCGTGCTTCTTCTCTGTGTTCAAATAGCTGAGCGCCGTGCTTCGCCTTGGCCTACAATGCCTTCCTGCTATTCCATCTAAGTAAAAGTTTCACTGCCCGTGTATTTTTTATAAGCGGATCATACAGATCACGGGGTCTTTATGCATAAAGTTCAGAAGCTCTTCCTATTCGGTAATATATTTTCCCGACGTCCAGGAGGGAAAGAGCACACCGCTGTATCTTGCTGGACACAAAATGAAGTTGCGTCTCTCTCTTTACCACACAACTGCCCACCGACGTGGCCGGTATTTCGCTTTCTCAATGCAGAATATGCAACGAGGCTACATGAACATGTACCCCGAATTCTATAGGTTCGACCAGATATTCAGCGCTGGTCACTGGAACTCTTCGTTCGTAGCACGAAGGAGAATAAATTGCCGTGAGCCTTGGATCATTCCGGCAAAGCAGCTCCAAATGAATTCATACAGAAGAAAGAAAGAAAGAAGAAAGAAAGAAAGAAAGAAAGGAAGAAAGAAAGAAAGAAAGAAAGAAAGAAAGAAAGAAAGAAAGAAAGAAAGAAAGAAAGAAAGAAAGAAAGAAAGAAACTCAACCGAAAATGTATGGGCCCAAAGAGTTATTCCTTTGTAGAACATGTCCTTCGGGAACACCGGCACCGGTTCTCTTTAACGGTAGTCCGCGAATCGAGATATCAGAATTTCTTTATTCCCCTTCTTTTGTTCTTCACCGCCTTCGTTTCGTAAAATTCCACTCTTTGAACTTCCTTGGCGCAGTGCGAGAAACACATAAAGAAGACTACAGTACACGAAAAGTGTTCGCTGCTTCTCGTAGAATCGATAATCCTGTTTAATACAAAGCATTCTCCGGAATACTCCAGCCGAGGCCTCGCGAGGTTTCACCAGGTGCCGCCAAGCCTTGATAAACAGGCCTGCGTTGTGATAGGGAAACGTTTTCTTTGCTGACGGTATTTTCTTGCTCGCTGACAGCCAAGATGATATGCAGTTTGTGGTGGACATATGCGGGCAGGAAGGTAAAGATTTATAATTTGGATTTAGTTTAGCAAAATGGAAACTAAAGGTATTCAATAACCGCAATGGCGAAGCCATCTCAAAACAGGTCCAAGAAATACCAGGTACTAGATAATGCAGATATCACAAAGTATGATCAAATAAGGGTAAAGAATACGTAGACGTACAGAACCCGTCTACCCATGTTTTCACAAGGCTTGCATCTTTTTCTTATTATTATTTGCTCCTTATGGTATGGCTCACAAAGTTTTCACACTAGCTGTGCAACCTGAAGCTAGGGATTGTACGGACCATGATAGGAACAGATAATTATAATACATGGAGTAGTTAACCATACGCACTCAAACGAGCTCCATGCTGCCGTTTGTCACTCCAATGAACAATCCTAGGAGCTAGGATGGATAAACATTGGAAATGGTTTTGTGCTGCACTAGTGCAGAAAGAAAACCAGCTTTTGTTCAATAATTCTTCACGAAGTCTTCTTTAACCCACCGTTTTATGAGTAACAATAGTAACAATCAGAGATTGCGACATAATGCCATAAAACCTTGACATAGACATCTTACCTCAAGACATGTCACATTACAAAGGCAAATTCAACCATTGGACGTAATTCCTATACAAATTAATAGCGCTTCAAAATACATACTCAGCTGCCTTTACCACATCATGTGAACGCGATAACGCACAGACACGTAGCACCTCACATTCTTGGGTAGTGTAGTGTGTGGCACCTCGGCAGGATCCTTAGTCAACTGAGCCGACACAACAATGCAGCTAACGCTCGCTTTAATTACGAACTTCTTCCGAAGTCTTTCGGCACAAACATCTTACGCGTGTCCCAGAAATATACACAAGAGAAATGCGGGTAGGTCACAGTGACTTCTTCCCCTGGAGTCATTACCAGAAGGGACCTAGCTTGATCACCTAGAGCAAATGTTGCGCCTCAACGACACGTCATTGGCGTTAAATGGAAGGGACACTTTTCGTGACTCTAAGAGGCAATTCATTTGCTTTGTAACTGCTCCGTAAATGGTGCCCCTGCCATTCCCATTGAATACACTATGTACTTCCCACAACGTGTCCTTTCCTTGCGGGTGTCCGCCGCGGTGGTTTAGTGGTTACTGTACTCGGCTGCAACCCAAAAAACGCGGGATCGAATCCCGGCTGCGGCGGTCGCAATTTCGATGGAGGCGAAATAATGCCAGAGGCCCGTGTACTGTGCGTTGTCAGTGCACGTTAAAGAACCCCAGGTGGTCTAAATTTCTGGAGCCTTCCACTACGGCCTTTCTCTCCTCTCTATCTCTTTCACTCCCTTTCCCCTACCCCTACGGACGCTTAGCCATGCTCCCTCCATGGGCTGCAGAAATTAGCGTCCTTTCCTAACCGAACCACAATCATCATCATGATCGTCATCATCATCCTTGCGGGTAAGCTTTTTTTTTTCTTTTTGTCTGACACCTCGCATTGGGAGATGAAGAAAGTTTCATCGGCAAACATCTAGTAGTAGTAACTCCTCACCATGCTAAAGAACGAAAACTGTTTTACAGTTGAGGGAAAGTTGTTTGAAAATGTGAGGAAATTCACTCTCAATGGCACATTAACTATCACTCAATGAAGTACACCTAAAAAAACGCTCGCGGGGATAGAGAATCAGCGTCGTCAAAGGCAAGGTAGTTACAGGAGATAGTTGCAAGGACAGGTTTACCTCTCCGATATGGGAGATTATCCACACTTCCAAGCTTCAAGCCAGGGAACCTCCCTAATCATTAGATAAACGGGTGAGTGCCCAGTGCCAGTGAAGATGGTGCCCAGCGCCCGTGAAGATGGAACCCAGTGCCTTGCTCTAACTACTAGGCCGTCCCTGCGGTTTATTTTGTAGGTAGCAGCGTTGTGAAAGGCACTAGAAGACGAGGAGGGGTCAGGTTTGCCAACCTAATCGTCGCCATGGGACGGAGATGTAAACGACATATGACATACTCCAGATGCACTGGAAAACTTAAACCGTTTTTTGCAGTCGTCAGCAACTCCAGTCACTCGCTTGAGCTACTCAACAACCGCCCATCCGGTCTTCTGGGCTCACAGGACCAAATCGCGACGACAGGCAGTAGGCTTCGATTATTTCGCCTTTTTTGAGCACAATAGAGTCTGATGATGTTCATTTCAGTGTAGACTGTCGAGCAAAGGATGAAAAATAGTTGAATTCTATGCTAATTAACAGAATCGTTCCGATTCTCATAATCCCCCAGAGTCCCTTCCGCTCTCCAAGCTCGACATGGAATTCAGGTACATTGGATGTTTCGGCAACATGTCAAGGAAGCAGGGAAAATAATATGCTCCTGCTGTTTTCATGCATCATTTTTGTGGACTGCTAACACGTTTCCGTTACCGCTCTTCAAACATGCGAAGCTTTTCTGAAACTTCCTTTATGAGCGGTCTCTTTTCTTAGAGCCTTCTCTTCCATCCCGGTGGTCTACTGGTTATAGTGTGTGGCCGCGCACCCGAAAGACGCGGTTTCGAACCCGGCCTCAGCGGTCGCAATCTGTATGGAGGCGAACAAGCTAGAAGCCATCTACTGCGCGTTTTCAGTGCTCATTAAAAAACCCATGCGTTCAGAATTTTCGGTGCCTCCAACAACGGCTTGCGTTATAAACATAGATTATTTTTGCACATAAAACCGCAGGGATCCTTACTGAAGCCTCCGTTTGGGGCTGCCCAGTTCTTTCCTGCCAGCGAAATATAGCGACAGCCAAGTTGCCACCACGGTAATCGATTCGTGTGTCCATTTCAGAAGCACAGGGTTTTCTCTCGTTTTTCTTTACAGTGAGAGAATGACACTCATCGCCGAGGAAGGCGTTATCGACAATGTTTTTCACGACTTTCAGGGCCATTTTAAAAATATTACTCTTTCTTTACGAGATACAAGCACGCCCGTTTTCGCCATTGTAAGGAGCAATCTCCTCATTTTTGTCACAACAAAAAAAAATCCGAGTGGCAGACAGTGCTTTAAACTTGAGAGCACAGCACGGCAACACGTGAAAGATGTGTTTAGAACAAATGATGGACGATTCAGAGTAAGTCGTGCTCTTCTATGGGAGAGCTCAGTAGAGAGGTCACGAAAATCACGAAAGTTTCTCAAGGGCCCCTAAACCACCCCCACATTCCTTTAAACACTTAAACTTAGCATGTGCATTTAGTTGAGAACGCCGCCACGATGAACGATGCCAAACGCCGTAGCGCTACGCGCAGTGGCCGCGCCATGGTTTGATTGATTGGGGTTCGATTAAGGAAAGGACGCTAATTTCTGACGCCCACGACGGGAGCACGGCTAAGCGTCCGTGGCAGTAAGGGAAAGGGACTGAGAGAGATAGGACCCAAAAAGCGCTGCTTCGAACCCAGCCGCGGTGGTCGCGTTTTCAATTGAGGCGGAAATACCAGAGGCCTGTGTACTATGCGTCGTCAGGGCACATTAAAGAACCCCAGGTGGTCAAAATTTCCGGAGCCCTCCGCTACTCACCAAGCACTATCAGCTCGGCTTGATTGATTCGTGGGGTTTAACGTCCCAAAACCAGCTCTGATTATGAGAGACGCCGTAGTGGAGGTCTCCGGAAATTTTGACCACCTGGGGTTCTTTAACGTGCACTGACATCGCACAGCACACGGGCCTCAACATTTCGCCTCCATCGAAATGCAGCCGCCGCGGCCGGGATATATCAGCTCGGCAGGAGGGTCTATCCCCTGCCCCACGCCAAGCACTCCAGACCTCAGTCTTCCACATTCCGCATGTTGGAGATCAGGTCCTATCCCACACTAGCCAGTGTCAGCAGGTACACGGACTCATTAGAGCCCGATTGTCTGGAGTGCGGAGATCCCTTCTGCCCTTTAGAATATATGCTCTGGTGGTGTCCTTCGTTACAGGATGAAGATCACCTCACCACGGAAGATGAGTGGGATGAGGCGCTGAAGAGCTCCGACCTCATCGTTCATCTATGGGCAGTCCAGAGGGTCCATGACGCGGCGTTCAGGCACGGCCTGCACGTCCTGACGTGGGACCGGCCCGCGGCGCACCTTCCCTCCTGTAAGGGGCTTCCAGAGTCGCTCCTCAGGACCACAATAAAGTTCGTTGTCTGTCTGTCTCTCCACTACGGCGTTCCTCTTATTTATATCTCTTTCAGTCGTCCTACTCCCACAAAGATTTAGCCGTGCTCCAAGACACGCCTGGAATTTTGTACCCTCTTTCACTGCCATGTTTCAAACCGCTCTGCCCCCTTCTCCCCAGAGCAGGGTCGCAAACCGGAGACTAACACCTGGCTAACCCTCTGCCCTTCCTCTTCACCTCTTCCTCTCTATTTGTGCTCCCTCTATCTAGAAGTGCTCCGGAAATGGACTGCGGAAATGAGCCTCCTTTCCTTAACCGAACCACAATCATCATCGTAATCATCATCATCATCGCGCGCGTGGTTTAGTGGCCCTTTAACGATGGAAGACTGAAACGTGTTTATAATAATGGTAAACGATTTAAGGCACTATTGCATCCTACTATCGAAGAGCTATTGCAGGCGTACCTGAACTGAGTGAATATCATGCATGCAAAGAAACCGATGTGCCTGTTTAGAACAAATGCGAACGACTTAGGACAATCACCCTACTATGGGAGAGCTGGTACTGCTGCCCCGGTCATTAAAGCGAAGAGGCAGTTAGAAGAAGGAAGGGCATGCAGTCAACGTTTCGAGAGCGTTGTGCCAGCTCATCCCTTGTTTTAAGATCACAGCAGTTGCTCTGCCAACTGCGATCATATGAGCGTGTATACTTTGATGAAACCTTGCGTGTACCGTGAAAAGTTCAGTCAGGCTGACATTACGTTGCATGCAGCGAAGGCCTTTTAACTTAAGGCGGCAAAAGCAAAAAACTCCCTTTGAAACGGCACGTACGAAATGTGAAGGTGGGTAGCTCAGCTCTCGCTTACTGCTTCAACGACTTTCATCATTTTTGTGCTTACCGTGGGCAGCAAGTCCTCCGAAAACATTGTGGAGGAGCTTGTATCGCAGAAAATCCAGTGTCGGTTTGTTTTGTTGGCGTCGGTGTCGTTGTCGGGGTCCTCGGCTGATATAATTATGTGGAGCTAGCACCCGACCGCACAAGCCATCACAACGTCACAGGAACATTACGAAAGAAAAATTCAATCACTGTAAGTAGAATCCTCTCAAGAAATCGTCAATTACTCACCTAACATCCACTCACATGACAGCTGGGACTGTAATTTCAATAAACAAGAAAGCATAATTCTGCTACGAGGAGGCGACGCGAACGCGGCCCGACGACGCTGCAGCGTTCACACTTAAAGGCGAAGCATAAGCTTCGTTCGATTATTAATGACGATAGTTTTTAAAGCGAAGCTTTGTACCTCTACCAGCCAAGGGTTCTGTCGTGTCCGTCGTTGTAATCAAAAAACGATCCCGACGATCTCGCGCTCGCGAGGTAGCGCTCGCGCTCGGCGCGTGCCTCCCGGCGCGCTACCTCTCTCACTCTTCCATCTGCTCTCTTGTGAGAGACAGAGAGAGAGAGAAAGCGAAAGGCGCGCGTTGTCTATGGAAACGCTCTTTCTTCGATGAACGCTCGACCAGCTCGCAAAGAAGGAGAACGCGCCCTTACCCGCGAGAGACGAGCTTGAGGCAGGCAGCGTCTTCTAGCGAGCTTCAAAACAAGCTTCAAAGTGATGAGCCAACATGATGGATGATAAGGGCCGCGGGCAAACAACGGAAACAAGCGCGGCGCGGTCCGTAAGATTAGATTGCGGCTGTTGCAAAGCTTATGCAGCTGCTTGAAAGAGGGTTGACGTCATTCGAAACCCTTCCAGCCTAGTAACTGCTTCGGTTCATTTCTAGACTACCCCACTATCGGTAGACCACGGAAAGTAAAGACGGCAGAAGAAGAGCGTGAATATAAGGCTCGGCGGAAAGAACAAAATCGTCTCGCTCAACAGCGTCGTAGGCAAAACCCAGCAGCTCTCGCCGTCACCGTGAGGGTGGCGTAAAAAGCTTCGCATTCCAACCACCTTCACAGGGTGGATTGGCGGGCAATTTTTTTTTTCTTGGGATACGTGAATGCAGAAATTTTGGTCTGTCTTTCTATTTGTCTGCTGTCATACAACTCAGCCACTCGGACAAAGTTTAAGCGCTTGCCTAACGCTCAGTCATCTTGAACTGGTAGCTGCGTTCATACTTACGAACATTGTCGATAAAAAGCAAATGTAACGCATATCTGAGGCGCAACATCAATACGTAAATATTAGATGGTGTGTACCTTTAGTAGAACATACATAGATACGTAAGTATAAAGACACTATTGTTCCTTAGGCTGCGCTAAAAATGCGACGCTATATGCACGAAAAAGGCCTCTGCCGGCGATTTGGTGCTGCCACCTGGCAGTTGCCCAGGGATTCTGCACAAGCTCATGCTTCCCGACGGTGCTGCCAGATAGCGTCCATATCTCACGCAGCGTACTACGGCCGACAGAAGACATCTTTCGACGACATTTGCAGCGAAGCACGCAGATACGCGTTCAATTTTTTAGACATTTTTTCTATAATATATTGGAGGCGTTCCTGGAACGATACCGCTAAGGGTCCTCTTCTTTTCCTCCACGGTAGCGGCAAGTACACGCGCGTGCTCTGGAGGCGTCCAGAGAGCAGCGCTACCAGACGAGACTACTAGCTGCAGCGCATTGCGCGGACGCATGAAACTGCACACAGGTCATGCTTGAAGCAGTTAATAATATACTAATTAATACTTACGGCTTAAGCGGCTCATTAAACTTCCAGTGAGAGCTCATTAAACTTCCAGCATTTCTGGAGCTCTCCGCTACGTCGTCTCTCTCTCCTTTCCACTCTTTTATTCTTTTTCCCCGCTCCCCCCCAAACATTAAGCGACGCTGCCGTCAAGAGCTGCAGGAAGTGGCGTCCTTTTCTTAACCTAACTACTCCATTATAATTTTAACTCTGCACTTCCGCAACTCCGTAACAAATACTGGAGAATCCAGGAAGGTTAAGGGGACTAAAGACTCGCACGCTCTTCTTTCTCATACGCCTCACATGTTCCAATGCTTCCGGGAAGAGATAGCAGCATGGGCGTTCCTCAAGGTTCATCGACGCTGCAGTCCTTACCGGGCGTCTCCTTCTCGAGATTCCCCCTTTCCCAAATAGCGCTGTCCTTTATAGTGTTCTCAGTGACTCACGGGAAATTACGGCCTCGGAGAAGAGAGCTGAAATCAGGCCTCGTCGCTTCCCATTTCCGCTGGGAGTATCGATCCCTCAGTTGCAAAGGCGGTAATCAGCGCCGGAGTCACGCGCGTGGTCCGTGAAGCACCCAGCTGGCTAAAACACAGCGGAGGGCATATAGTGAGGCTTATCTCTACCAACAGAAGGGTCATGACCACCCAGATCAATAAACTCCTTATCTATCTATCTATCTATCTATCTATCTATCTATCTATCTATCTATCTATCTATCTATCTATCTATCTGAATAGTTAGATATCTGTCTACCCATATGGGCAAGCTTAATGGAAGTGCGGCTGCGTGGACCTCTCAAGTTCTTATCAAAACATCTCTCTCTTTCTCAGTCTAAAGCTCTCTGGGGCTTAACTGAAACACCGCAACTGAATCAGCACACGCAGCAGTATGAACGTAACAGGCCATGTGCTGGGTGTACCTATTTATTCACATTGTTTCAGTCTAGTTCAGGAGGGGAACTAACTCCCTTGATGTACGCCTTCAAATAGGCGCATATTTGTGATTTTGTCAATGCTGCATTTTTAAAGACAGTGGGAGCTTTTACTCCGTAAAGTCCCATTTTTCTTCGTGCTTCGGGAAATAGAAATGCTATAGATTTGCCTCTTGTGCAATCTGTGGTCGTATACCCATTTACACGTACGATGTTCTCTATATCAGCAGGGTTGTCCCCAGGAATTAAAATTATTTTGTGTACCTGAGATTAAAATGGGGCACGGTGGAGGGGAGAGGTTAAGCGTCGAATATTATAAGCTTGCTTTCATTTTTACGAATGAGCGGTTGCCTCTAGAAAAGCAAACATCCCATCACCTTTCAGGGAGAGCGTAATGACCCGACTCCTGCCGCACCGTCTGCTCTGCTAAGTTTGCTACTTTTGCCCATCAGTATGTCAGTAGTACATGCACTCTTGTGCATCAACGACAAGTACACAACACGCTTTCTTTCGTGTCTTTTATGCGCAACACTGCAAGTACTACTGCGCTCTACCATCCTCTATTGATCTAGCCGACGCGGCTTTCGGGCGAAAGCCCATCCTGCACTGCCTCTGGAGAGGTTCAGTGTACTACGTGACGCCGTTGGATCTCAGGAAGCTCGCATCCTGTGTGTAACGAACCGAACATTCGGCAGTCGTTTCTTTTGGTTCTGACTCTCACGCCAGTAACAGTGGCCTCTGTCGGTGTCCGACGCACTCTCTCAGGCGAAAAAGCCAGCAAGCGACTCTCGAGCGCGCTGTTCTGATGCACATGCAGTTCTGCTGTATACACATGTTGCCTCCAATACAGCGACTAAGGAAGAGCACTTCTGCGGAGCTTCCTGGACTAGCGCACGGCAAGAGGATATATTGCCACTTCTTTTCTTCCGCTGTCTGTCCCACTGCTGCCTGAGTGTCGTTAGCGGTCCCACCGAAGCTGGTATGATCTGTAACATGACTGTGCAGCGGCATGGAAAGGTTTTGATGTCTTTTAACAAATATATCAAGCTTGGTACGGCTTGAATGTATAGCAAGAGATAAAATATAAGGCTCGTCTGCTATAAGTGTTAGTGGTGCTGCGGGTAGCGCGCCCAGCTCTTATTGTCACAAAGCGGGAGCCGATACATTTGTCATCTGTTCACGTGCATTCTTTACGTCATTTCCGTTACGGAAATGACGTAAGCGAAGTCTTGGTGGACCACTGCAAAATACTTTCTTGTTAAGTTCTGGTAACATACCACATAGGACGTTTCAGGCAGTCAGATGTGAGATGGCTTAAATGAGCAAGAAAAAAAGTCACAGAAATATGGACACCGCGCAGAAATCTTACCAGCAATTTTTTTCGTTTGCCTAACATCGTGCGGTGCAAAAAAAAGTTCTGGCGAAGCTACTGCTCCCCCGAAGGAGAGCTGTAGTAAAGTTTTATGCGCCGCTTTTCTGGGAATGGCGAGTTTAATTTGTGTGCATACTGCTGAAAACATCGCCTCTCTTTCCTTCTCCTTTAGAAAACATTTCACCAGTACAATGGCAATTCTGTGAAAGTTTGCAAAGGCGTAGACCATATATTATATTCTCCATATAATTGTACATAAAACTGGGCTTCATTTGAAATAATACTCATTCCTTACATCTACTCTCGCTGTGGAAGAGTGCTCTTCCCTAAAGATATGTGCCCTACGTACCACAGTAAATGGCCCGGCCTCAATCCGACACTGTGACGGTAGTTATCACAAACACAATCGAAGGACGCTACATTTATTCACCCTCGAGATAAAATTTACTTAGTGAAACATCTAAACATTTATTATTTTGCGCTACTACAAATGTCAAGTCCGGTTGCATAGGTTTACGATAAGGAAATATTTTTTTTCTACACTTACGACTAATAAAATCAACAACCGTAAACAGGAACAGCTTTTCGAACAGGTCCAGCGATTCTTGTACCCTCTGCTGTAATTACCTCGGCGACAGCTTCTATGTATAATACCTAAACACCCTTCAGTAAACGTGATCAATCTTCGTCCCCGAAAAAAAATTGGATGAAGAGCTTTCTTCGTAAACTGAACACATAGGTGCTCGATATCAGATGGCAGCTGCGAGCTTGCTGTCATAATATTTGTTTCACATATTTTATCGTCGCATATTTTATCGGCTTACCCAATCTCTTTCGTGTTTGACATCGACGTCAGGCGAGCTTGCAGTGATTTTTTTTCACCGAATATTTGAGTTAATGCCGGTAGCAGGCGCATGGGCATATTTTCGGTGCTCTGACAGGAATGGTGTTGACTAAAGGATGGTCGTACAGCACTAGAAAGCCGAATAAGAATCGCAAGTGATTCGCGGCGCTCTAAAAATTCGAGAATGAACCTTTGTAATTACCTACATGGGTGAACTCTTACGAAGGCTTAGGGAAGGTGGGTATAGAACAATATGACGTTTGAGCGAATCGATCTTTGACTCAATGAGAAACACGGTGACGTTTCTGTGGTACAGAAATGCACTATTAGAAGAAACTGAATGCATGTCTGAAATTTTATCAACCATAACAGAACAAGCACTTGGACCCACTAGGTTTACCATAAAAATGACTTCTAGGAGGACTCGAAAGTGTAGTTATATAGCGCTTAGGACAGATAACCTACTTTTCGAGAACTCTGTTGTAAGTTTAGCCAGATTAGTGTAACTATTAAAACAGTAAATAAAGAAGAAAAGTCTTATTCTTGAAGTTTGCCCCGAACTTGGGCCTTGTAACGCCACAAACCCATTTCCTTCGTTTTTTTTCCTCGCATTCTTGCCTCATTGGCCGAATTAGGTTCTCAGGGTTGGGCTATTCCCAAGTCTCTGGCTCTTTTTACAAGACACCCCATATTGTTTTTACCCATGATTCATTATATAAGACCTACTAAATGCCATAAAAAATCAATGACTTCAGCATATCATTCGTGCTACCTGGAGCTGGGTTGCTACCTGTAATTAATTCTACCTTATACCAAGCGCCTCGCCATCGCAGTAGTGCTGCACTCGTATTGCGGAAAAGAACGCAAGTTAAGAACAAAACCGAATATTTTCTTTTTACCGGGGTAGTGCCGGGACTGTTTCTGATTTTACGCTTATGAAATCGCAGTCTAGCGTGTTATGTCGTCATTTCCGGCATATACAGTACTAGCGAGCACCACTATACACCCTGCTGTGGTGAAAAGCTAAGTGATGATTGCCTTGCACCATGAAAATAATAAGTCAATTGATGTTGCTGGCATGGCCTGTCGCAAAACTACATGCAGCCATCTGTGCGCGCTGCTCGCATATGTCTCCAACCATGATGAATGGGTCGTTCTTGTACACGTTGTCGTATTCCACCATTGCTCTTCGTAGGTACAATTCTACGTTCCCTTTGCCGAGGTTGGGTTCCCAGTACACTGTCATGATCACGACACTGTCACGGGAAGCCCAGCACCAACGGCAACGTCGGCGGGAAACAGCTACGGATGAAACGCGGGCTCGACATGCCGAAACGCAACGGCAGCGTCAGCAAGGAAACCCCGCCGTACGCAACGCCGACGTCACGTGGAGAGGGGGAGTGGAGAGGAGGTGTGTGGAGAGGGTTTGCGCATGCGCAGTAAGAGTGGTCACGCCGCACGCCACCACCACCAGACTGAACTCCGCCATAAGCTGCTTCGTATCTAGAAGCTGGGGCAACAAACATGCTAGAGGCCCCATTTAGGTAGCTGCACTGAACGAACCTCAAGAACTAGGAAGGGGGACGTTTGAAAATAATGTTTTTGATACATTTGAGCAGCACTTGTGAATGATACGCTTCGTCATGAAGCGTAGTGACAAGCTTGACAATTTTTTGCCTTGATTTCGCCCACTTGACTCGCAGGAACATCGCAATCACTAGAGAAGTGGGTGACGACAAACGCAACTAGGCTGGAAGTTTTTGGTGAGAAAAGCATAGAAAGAAACGAACGATCGGTCGTCAAGCAAGATTTATGTATTCCAGGAAGAAAACTAACCATGAACCATACCAGCCAGGAAGCGCTGTAGCGTATGGTAGTGGGTCTTAAATTATATCGGGAGGGCGGTGTACCGGTTTCTCCAAGTTTTCTTGGCATGTTTCCAACCAGGAATACCGAGAAACATAGCCTCAAATGACGTTACGCAGGGATGTAGTTCACAGCGACTTAAATGCAATCGGTGTTGTAGACATGTTCCTTGCAGGGCGTAACAGCAGAACACATCTTCCACAGCGCCTACATTAATGATCAAAATGAACATCTTATGGCGCAGTCGTGTAAGCTGTTTACTTTTTTTTATTTCTTTCACTTTTGTTAGTTCACAGGTTATACACCTTTTTGTGGGTGCACCTTGAGACATATTTGTGATCCTTTTGTTTAGTGCTCGGAATGCTGTCCTGCTACATGTCGCCAAAGAGTAAGTTTGCCTAAACTGGATGAGTCAGCTTTACCATAGCAGGGCACGACGTAACCCTGAACCGTTTCTCTTTTGCTCTAAACTGCAGGGGGCATTATTGCCCTAAATCGTTTGCATTTGTTCTGGTTCTAACTGACCGAATGACTAATACGTTATACCTGTATTTCTATTCGGTGTGCTAAGATAACGTTGATTGATTGATTGATTGATTGATTGATTGATTGATTGATTGATTGATTGATTGATTGATTGAAAGATGCGATGGTGTGGTGCTCAACTAAGCAAACGCTGCGATGTGTTACATACCGGTGCAATTTCTGAAGAACCCGTGACTGAACCGCGTATTATATCCTCAACAGTCCAGCTCGTTAAAGAGACCCTGAAATGTTTTTGATGATTTTGTACAAATGCGTCGCACCGATAGCCCGAGTCTTTCTGATCATTAGCGTAACAATATCAGCACTCTGCGTTAAGCGTATAGTTTAATGACAACAAAGTTTTAAATACGCACATCGTGAGAGGTCGGCGCGACTCGACTCCAAGCGTTTTCAACCGCCCCTTCCCGACGGGACACGCAGTGGGTGCTACGAAGCGGAACCCACGTGACGTCATCAACACTGAAGGGCAGCCAACGGTATCGTCGCGGAATCTGGCGGCGCACACACGAGTCGCCGGCGCACTATTGCAGAGGCTAGCACTGCCGAGGCCGGCAACCTCAGTAATGACATCGCGGCGCTATGTCGCTACGGAGGGCTCTGCACAGCGGCTGACGTGAGAGGCGCATTCGTCGCTAGCGCGCACTCCGCAGCTGTTCGAGTTGAGGAGGAACAGCACTGGTAAGGAAGAAGGCGACAGAAATAAGCCCGCCGCTTCCTTAGCGCAGGGTGCTTCGCTTTATTTATGGTGTGAATAATTTCACAATTGTGTTGCCTAATTAATGACACAATGTCAAAAAACGTTTCAGGGACCCTTTAACGACAGTGCGTGTAACATGGAAATTTCAATGAAATTTTAACGAGATAGCGCTAGCCAGCTTGTGTCGCAGAAAATCCTGCATCGGCGTAGGCACCCACGGCGGAAATAAATGTTTAAAACGACAGCCGTAGAAAGCCGGAGCACCCGACGACGAAAGTCCGTTGCGGTGGAGGAGGAACATTAGTGAAGAAAAAATTCACAGCATATCCACGGAGTGAATGATGATGAGTGGGCGAAGCTCCGGAGGTTCATCGTAGATCGTGCCGAGTTCCGGATTAATTTAGTTAACACGCACGCTAAGAATCCTTATGGTTCAACTACGCACAAGTGAAATCTCCCACCGGCACTTCATTGCAAGTCAAGATCCAGTGCCTATATATATATGGGTGGCCGGTGAACGGTTCTCCAGCGCGAGCATTAGGTATTTTTCAATCAAGAAACTCGCTAGAAGACGCAGCCTACGTCAAGCTTGTCTCTCGCGGGTGAGTGCACGTTCTCCTTCTTTGCGAGCTGGTGGAGCGTTCATCGAAGAAAGAGCGTTTCCATAGTCAACGCCCGCCTTTCGCTCTCTCTCTCTCTGTCTCTCTCTCTCTCACAAGACAGCAGATGGAAGAGTGAGAGAGGTAGCGCGCCGGGAGGCACGCGTCGAGCGCGAGCGCGAGCCTCCCGGCGGCGCGAGCCAGTGGCGCGAGGTGGCTACATACATACGACGACGAATACTACTACTACTACTACTACTACTACTACTACTACTACTACTACTACTACTACAGAGAAGGGAACGACGCACACCCTAAGGAGCTTCGCCCCTAATATTGAATTTAACAAGGATAAGTCCGTCAGAAAAATTGCAAACTACGATTCAACTTAATGTTACGCACATGATATATCGGAGTTTGATTTTAATCGACGAGAAAAGAAATTCTATTACGAGGAAGCTCAAATAATTCCAGCATTCCATAGTGAAGACGCTAATCTTAATGAATATTGAGTGACAAGGCGACGCGAAGCGGGTTCAGTGGCACTGGCGTAGGCAAAAGCATTTTTATAGGACTCTTAAACGATACGGTGTGTAAATATCGAGGAGAGGGGGAGTTAAAAAGGTGGAAAGGAGAGGGAGAGGGTGGTTGTGCACTGCTCAGAATATTTCGAGGATTGTTTTGACACCGAAACACCCGTATATAGCGTTCCACTGTTAAGCATCGTCCAACAATTTCTTTTTAAATAACGGACAAAGGCAACGCACTATTTTGCATACCAAGCGCGAGAGTTGCGTGCGTGCCTGTCACCCAGCTTTCCAACCGAGCAATTATCTACAGTTATTGCGAGATCTTCGAAGAGACATTTTTGAAGCGACGTCTCACAGCGTATCCATGGGCTCAACAATGAAGTGCAAGCAACCACAGGCCATCCACGCAGCGCTGACTGCAGTTGCGCAAATACGGTACATCACCCAGTCCTGTTTTTCTAGTGGCACGCGTGACCACCCTTCCTCCTTTGCAAAGCAAACACCTTACCAATATTCTTTACTACCAATCCTAAAATGGAGGTGTTTTCTTTTTAGTTTGATAAATCGCGTTTGTTGTTCCTTGTTGAATATTGGAACGCTATATTGACACGAATGACTGTCGTAAGATCTATCATGAATCTGTGACTTCTGGTTTTATTCGATGTCTGGATAGCTCCCAAATATGTTCCGAAGAATGACTTTGCTTTGCCCATTGCTTTCAGCAACAAAAAAAAGCTTATTGATTTCTGAGGTTTTACGTCACAAAACCACCCTCTGATTATGAGAGACGGCGTAGTGGAGGGCTCCGGAAATTTTGACCACACGGTGGTCTTTCACGCCCACTGATATAGCACAGTACACGGGCCTCAACATTTCGCCTCCATAGAAATGCAGCCGCCGCAGCCGAGTGCCATAACCACTTGACCACCGTGGCGGGGTAACAAAAACAAAATTGACTTCCACTTGCAAGGATACCCTTATAAGTCAAAAGATCTCATCTGTAAAGAAATGCATCTTATGACATACATGCAGTCATCTCCAAGAAACCTGCTTCCCACAATAACAGCCGAAGGCAGGAAGATGATGTGGAGTGAGCGATGTTATCCACTGAGAAGTAAGGTTGGTGTGCAATGCAACAGAAATTGTACCTTTCTCTTGGCATCGCAGTTATTTGTACATTAATGTCTTGCACATATGTAAAGAAATACATCAGGAGCATTCTACCTTATGCAATAGTTTCCAGAGAGATTATGGAAGCATATGGAGTTAAAGAAACGGTACTCATTGCGTAAGTGTGCCTACGGTAGCCCGTCCACGACAGGGAAATTTCCTTTCTGAGTGGCTTTATTACCGACATACTAAAAGACTATACCCCTGGATGACCTGTCCAGCCTTTTTGAAAGCGGCGCACAGGTGGTGCCTTCAGCTTTGGAACGCGTGCTGTGAGTCATGGTTTAAACTATGCGTGTGTTCCCAACGAATATAGTTGTGAGACAGAGCTTTCGTTTGTGTCCCTTCCTACCTGTGTCCTTGAGTGCTCAGGATGTATAGCCACTTCCGGCTCGTCCAACTTTCAAGTCTTCTGCATACTTCGGAGGACCACCGGAAATTATGGCCTTTGTAAGAGTATGTGTCATTCGTAACGCCTTTTAGTGCGACTGAAGGCGAAATTGCACAAGTGACACGCGTATCGTTCGCAGCATGTAATGGGCTAATTCCAGCGTTCCATCCATATCTCGTAATATATCTCATTGAATGACAACTGGGTCGGCTTACTCTTTACTTTTTGGACTTTTGTATTATTCGAGTGGTAATGGTACTGTGCCTTCCGAATGAGGGCGATATTTATCGCAAAATAAGTGATCGCTTTCTTCCCCAGCACCGCCTATAACACTATGACAATAAAACACTTATTACCGGGAAGCGGTCAGATTAACTTTACGCAGGCATAACGAGTGTTTTTGTTCGTGGAAGCAGAGAAGCGCTACGTTAACTTCGCGAAGCAGGAGAAACTGTAAATTCCCGGAACTCAATGATCCGAAAACCCCATTTCCTGCAGAAAGTTCGATCGCTGTAGTCGTAGCGCTATCGTAAAAACGAAACAAAGAAGTGCCGACAAAGCACGGAAAGACTCCCCAGCCCGCTGTTTGTTTTCACGTCCACAAGTCATTCGTGGTGTTACGGCTTTCCGGTTGCGTGCCACACCCGCACGTGGAGTCAGCCTTCATTAATACCTAATGTTCCGTCGATCAATCTGCCTTGTACAAATATCGCGGCAGCCAGCTGTCCGCAATATCCTAGATTGAGCGTTCTTCCCTCGCGTCCGCTACTTGTTGCCGTGAGACTTACGAGGGCGGTTCGCGAACGCCGAAGAGTCACGTGATCGAGACGAGTATGGAACGTGTTTCACTGCTATTAAATGACCCCTGCAAAACTTTTTTTAACACGGCAGAAAGCGACACCGATCAATCATGGAGGCTCCAACGAACACGTCAGCCGAATATTATTAGACGCGAACCAGCTTATGGTCGGGGCTATGTCACTCTCTCCCTCCCTCCCTCCATCCATCCGTCGTGCGGCGTCCACACCCGCACTGCGCATGCTCAACCTCCTCCCCCTCCTCTCCGACGCTCCTCTCCTCTCCGGATTGCGCAACGAATGGCAACACCTGCGGCTCCGCTCGCTATAATTCGAAGCAGCTTAGGTTAGAGACGCGACGGTAGACCACTGCGTTCTCTCTCTTCTCTTATACATTATAATTCGTCCTCTCAATAAAATTACACCATGTCCCGCTAAAGCTAACCATCTCCCCGCTGCTTCGCATCCACACATGGTTCCCTTTAGCGGGAGATGGTGCAATTTTTTGCCCTACATGTGGCAGGGAACTTGAAATCCAGTTTTAAAAATACCCATGAAAAGCGCCTGCCATTCTTTCTTCAAGACACGTCATAATTTGCACGGACTACGAAATAACTAGGGAGGCTACCACTGGCTCATCACCGTGTGCGGTTGCCGCTAGTTCAATCGACCGGCGGAGGTCTGCACTGAAGAATGTGAGAATTTTCACCGATTGTTCCTTACAACAAAGTTCCCATCAGACATTTTTGAGCCTTATTCTGAAAGGTATTTCGAATATCGGGCTACGAATTATTTGTTTGTTCATCGTGCACTGAGCGAGGTCAATTTGCTCTCCATATCCAGAGAAAGGCCACGTATGTCCGCCTCACAGCGACAACCACGTAAGGGCTGTCATCGTGACAATAAGTGTTATAGTTGAGCATAAACGTTAAGAATTAAGAACGTTTCTAAACTTTTGTTTTCCTTTCCGCCGTCGATGCGAAATCGAGAGGATGCCTCCGATACATGTACGGACTTCCGCTGAACTAGAAAAAAGGACTAAAAAGAAGAAAACATTAGATGGTCTGCAATTTCCCTGGAAGAATTGAGAGAAGTCGTTTGTGCAATATCCAACCCAAAGAGAGTCTATCAATATGGCTACCCTAAAGTGAAAGCACGAGCTTACTTCAGTTAAGCGCACTCCGGTGGCATCAATGCCTGCATCCCCTATAGCGGACACCATGGCGGTGTCTGCCGATGTGCCAGCCTGTTCCCATCTTATTCATTTCCTTTGGGATCTTACTACGACACTATTCTGCAAATAGAACTCCGTTTTCCTTTTGTTACGTGGAAATTCAATCAGCTGAATAGGACCAAGCGTAATGCAGGTGATGCTAAAGTAATGAAGCCGAAGAGACAAGCTTTCGGCATACCGAGAACCACGTGATCTAAGCCCTGCATACGCGGTACGAATACACGAAGAAAGGACTTGCAGACAGAGAGCTCGGCCATCCAAGCTTGCGTCATGGACAAATGACTTCTAAGGAAGGATAGAAATGAGCGGGGTGACACTGTCTGAATATATATGAGACAGGCGTCTACGGGAGCAATAAAAGCAACACTGAACAAGCATGTATACAGGAGCAGTAGATATATGTACGCAGTGCTGCTAGGTTCGCTCGAATAGAATGCCTTTTCCTAGGAGAATCCCAAGCCGCAAGGGAGAAAAAAAGGACATCGGAATAACGGCAAGGAAGCTACAGGAGAAGCTTCTCAGAAAGCGCCACGAACGCAACGTCTTCTGAAAGAAAGATGATCGTATTATCTCAACAACAACAACGATATCGATGACTACGAGGCAAGCTACATCCATTGCACGTGAAGGCTTCCAGAAATAGTGTCTGGTGAAACACCTAAAGCCATTTTTCCTATACAAATAAATCGTGGGTTCCAGATACAGTGTGGGAACGAAGAATAAAATGCGCATATCGCTGCTGACTTGCGCACACGTCCTAATCTTTTATTCAGTTGGTAAGGAAGCGCCCTTTTAGCCACTGCCGTACTACTAACGCGATAGACGTTGAAAAATAAAACGTGGAAGTTTGCGCCAAGTCGCGCAAAGCTTGTGGCTCATTGAAGCTGGCCGATCCTCATGTGTAGCTATCATACGACAGCAAAGTTAACAAAAATTACACCGTAGATGAAGCACCAAGTCATTCATGGCGATTCCTTCGTTTTACCGATTATTGATCAATTATCGATTAGCTGTCGATCGACTACCACATAGTATCGACATGCTCAAGGGCTAACCTTCGCGCGACCAAGTCATTTCCGGCACTTTCCAAGAATAATCTATAATTGTTCAATTATTGATTAGCCATTCATTGGCTGTCGATCGACTATTACGTGGTATCGATGGGCAGTAGGGTTGCCTAGACACTGAGAAGTCCTTCCCAGCATTTTCTAAGATTTATCAATCATTTGTCGGTTATCGATTACTATTGATCGACTATCATATGGTATCGACACGCTCCAGGGCTCGCCTAGGCATTACCATGTCAATCCCGGCATATTTGAAGATTTATTGATTACTTATCGGATATTGATTATCTATCGGCCGGCTATTACATGGTATGGACATGCTGCAGGGCTAAGCTAGACACCGCCAAGTCATGTCCGGTATTTTTCAAGATGTGTCGACTATAAATCGATTATTTATTAGCCATTAAACAGCCATCAATAGGCTATCACATAGTATCGCCATGCTCCAGGACTAACCTAGGCCCCGCCAAGTCGCGTACGGTATTTTCCAATATTTATCAATTATTGGTCGATTAGCCATCAGCCGGCTATCTATCAGCTATCACATAGTATCGTCATGCTCAAGACTAACCTAGGCTAACCTTGGAAAATGTCTCGAAGGCTAACCAGGCCCCCACGGCTAACCTCGGAAAATTTCCAGACATTTTGGCAGATTTATCAATTACCGATCGATTATCAATTTGCAGTCTGTCAGCAATGACAAGCCAGTAAAGATATTTTGAACGAAATTAGGCCTGATGATGTACCATGTTTCTTAGAAGTTGAGGAAATTAAAAACGTTAAATACAAAAACCTACGAGGACCTATACGGAGCTTTATCAAATTGGGCAAAGAGTTCATACCTGCATCAGTGGCAGCTCAAAGTGTCCCTCTTTCATTTTTCACGTATGTTTGCCTATGTAACATCCAGTAGGCGAATAATTTTGTAAATACCCTACCTCTTGGGCGCCATATTTATCTTTCGGCATTACTAATTTCCTCTCGGAACTGAGATTGTACATTACAACTACTTTATCGTACATACAGCCTTTATAAGTGGTAAACACTGCGATCCCGCAGGACGATTTCTTTGCTCACTGAGTAAATATTATCACGCTGATTTTCACCTTATATAGATATTTACGTGTTCGCCAGCCTACACGCTTAATCCACTCTGAGAATATGTCATGGCAAAGCCGTGAAAAGGACCCCCCTGCAAAAAAAAAAAAGCCCATACAACATTACACGAAATTTTCCATGCATATTTCCCACTTTAACCCGCAATTTAATTATGACTACAAATTGCACAAGCGTGATAGCGATAATTGGCTGCGTTCTTGAGAACCACATAGGAAACAGGGGGAAAGATATTTATCACAAATACAAAGGAGAAAGCGGCAATACTGAAACACTGGCACAGTTGCTATATACCGCATTCCAACGACATGGACCGAAACATAATGGCGTGTGCATAGTTTCTCTCACACAGCTCTCTCGGAATGCGGTTTCGTAACAGCGCTATATATACTGTCTACAATGTGTATTTTGTGACGGGGACTTGCTTTTCTTTCCCGAATATTCTCGGAAGCACCGTGTGTGGAATACGCACACTACACCGCACGAAGCAGCGAGATTCTTTACCTTTCTCCTAACTTTTAATAAACGACAGACGCTCCGGTGATATCAAGCTAGGAGGAGGAAGAAAATTGGAAAATGTGCGCATAACAAGAGTAACAGCACGGTGTAGATATTTCACACTATGTCCCTGAAAAGGAAAAATCTCTGTAGACAATCGAAAAGTGTGTGAAGATGTTGTAACAGGTGTATGAATGGCGTCGTAACTCTGTTCAAGTTCATTAGTACATCCGAAAATGCGCGCTTTTGAAATAATGTGTGCCTTGTTTTGCGCGCGGCTTGGACAGCCTCTTGGTATTTTTGGTATTTTTCGTCCACAAGGTATAAATTTGAAAGAAGAAAAAGAAAACATGCGAAAGCCCGGTCATTTCTTTGGAAAAGTACGATTTGTGATGTTCCAATTCACATTTCAAGACAAGGTTTAGTCAAGGTAACTAGAAACCAAGGGCAATACCTAGCTTCCACAAAGTCTTTTTCGAAAAGAATAGCTTATTATTTAGCGCATCAGCAAGCTATTTAGACCCTCTCTGTTCCTGACTCAAATCCTTGGAAAAGAGCTATTGTTGAAGTATAAGCACTGTGAATAACGCACTGCCCAACAAACTGCCCAGCATTCCCAAATTTAAGAAAGTTTTGGGTGCAACGGAACAAACGCTGCACTGTATTGGATTACTGAAGCATGTTGCGAAAGCAATGCTCAGAAAAAAAAGACCATTTGATGACACTTCGCTAGGATGACCTTTGAAGGATTTATGATCGCTCACAAGGGGCAGCAAAACCCTCACGAGATAATCGAGTTTTAACTTGACCAGGAACACTTGCCACTTGGGATCTCATGTTTTTCATGTCGCATACATTTCAATTTTTCTTTTCATATTCAGCGTAATCTTTCCCGTGCTCGTCATCACACATAAAGTAAACGCTAGAACATTTTTTCGTTTATATCCACTGTATCTTTTTTTTTGCCTCTACCAAACACAGTGAAGTCGTCGGCATGTGGTTGGAAAATTGCTTTTGGCAGACAAGGTGCGCGGGATGTTGACCCGTGTCCTTTTATGCGCGTCCTTAGGCGACGCGGTCAATGACCTTTACAAGATATGAGCTACGATGACTCCGTAAACATTGGCCGACGTCACACACAGGGTTCTTTTCACTGTGGTCAGGTACGCGGGAGCCCAGCACGGTGACAGAGTGAGATTGGTTCTGCCAGGGTCCTGTCGTTCAAGGCAAAGTTCCGTGACGAAAGCATAAATTCTATGTTGGCGGTGGTTACATAGCATATTATGGTGATTTATACCTAGTATACAGACACAAATACATCGATACTACTGGAGTTGCCTTCGCATATTCTGAATTCATGTGCCAAGCGCCGCAGTGCGTGCGACGAATTCATGCCCTGCGCACCTCGTACTTCATTACCAGGCAGTACTATATATATATATATATATATATATATATATATATATATATATATATATATATATATATAAAACAGAATAGACGATGGGCCTCTTAGAGAACGACGGTTTATTACATCAACGTTCGGACGGATCCCGACCTTTTTCAAGATATATATATATATATATATATATATATATATGTCAAATCATATGTTTTCATGTCCCATATTTCGCAAATGATTTCGTACGCTGTATAATATCTCTTGTCGGCATTGTCGACAGCGTCACCATTTTATGTTTGATCGTATGCACCTTCCATAAACAATCGAGAAAGTGGCTTGGTTGATAGCGAGATAGATTGTTCTCAACTTTATCATAATTATCTTCTTCCCACATATGCTACTAGTCCACGCCAATCATTTTCTCTCGAGTACATACATCCATTTAATCTCAGCGATTGACACTGAGCTGAATCGGATTGAATTGAATTTAACCTCAGCGGTTATGACCCTCACCTGCGTTTGAGGGTCATAGGATGCTACATGAAATAAGGTGAATAATTAGGAAATTGCATTCAAATCATGTGTATCTTCGTAATATTGTGACACCCTTATGTGCCACAAGATTACGACCAAGAACAATTACTCAAGTGGGGATTGATAAAAATGTTGGGTCGAGCGCTGTTATTTATGACAGAACACTTTGCAGCCAGTTCACTCGTCGCTTAAGCAATTGATAATAATTATCGAGCGGCGGCCGTCTTCTCCCAAAACGAGAAAATAAAAATTACAATTATTTCGCGTATTTGTGCGGCCCCTAAACTCCCGATAAAGTGACCTTTACGAATTAAACATCGAAAGAGTGGGAAGACCCCAGCTGATTATTGTTTTCGTTTATTCCATTTATTCTTCCCTCTCTGCTTCAAAAAATGTCGCAGTTGCCTTGTCGCATTCATCTGGAAAGGAAGGCTAACTGGCGTGTTCTACTTTTTTTTCTTTAGAGAGTTGTTGGAGACAATACGAAGCAAGCGACTCTCTCTTCACCTCCAAAATATTTCACAATACTGTCACACACACACGCGTCCAGCAAGCAGGATGAATATTTGCACTTACCACAAACCAAGCCTTTCTTTACCGGTAAGTCAGTGAAGCCACACATCACAGAGCATAACAGAGTTCGCGTGGTATCAGCGTTGTTTTTTGACGGACGTGGAACAGGATGACCAAGTCACACAGCCACCCACAGCAGCAACATAAACTCATAACCTTCAAACACGATCCTTCCACCGAGATGAAGCCGTAAAGTGGGGTCGTTGGTCCGAGCTACGGCACTGCACAGGTCACGTGGTTTAGTCCTCAGAACCTGCAACGCAGAAAGACGAGGAAGTATTGGACAAGGGCTCCTGGCGCTTAAGCTTTTAACAGGGGACACTGCACTACATCAACACATAATCTAAAGTGTAGTAGAAGGAATATTAAAGAAACACAATGCACACCACTTTGATTGATTGATTTGTGGGGCTCAACGTCCCAAAACGAGCTCTGATTATGAAGAGGCGTCGCGGTGGATGTCTCCGGAAATTTCGACCACCTGGGGTTCCTTAAAGTGCACCGAAATCGCACAGCACACGGACCTCAACACTTCGCCTACATCGAAATGCAGCCGCCGCGGCAGGGATTCGATCCCGCGACCTTCGGATCTGCAGCCGAGTGCCGTAACCACTAGACCACCGTGGCGGGGTGCCCAGCACTTTGAAAACTCAGATCACCAGATCACCAGGCACAAGGAAAGAGTTTGCAATGGCTTACTCATGCCTACTTTGTCCTTGACCGCTGAGCCGGAGTTCGCAGGATCGCGGGATCGTGTGCTGCGCGCTATGTCAGGGCACGTTAGAGAACCCCATGGGGTCGAAATTTTCTCGAGCCCTCCACTGCGGGACCTCTGATATTCATACCATGGTTTCAGGACATAAAACCGCAGATATTTTCGCAATAACGCGCGCACGCACGCGCAATACCACACGCATTGTAGGAATCGGCGCCATGAGGCGCAGTCAGCGAGGAAATTACGAATTGTTTGGCATTCAGCCAACAGTATACGGATAGGATGATCGTTTTCGTGCAATGTGGATGAGTAGGTTCCTGCTTATTATGGGCTAACCAGGGACGTAGATAACACGTAGCAATTAAGGGTCTTTTGTAGTGCCACGTAACGTCGGCAATACGTTAGTGCCCCTACGTGTGTTTTGTCTACGAGAAATGCACGCTACGGTGTACTGATGAGCGTATCATCATATGCGTCCTTCGTTGGGGTAATCCTACTGGATCGAGCAAAGATGGCAAGAGCACGCCGAGTGATACTATAATACACGTATTGTTTCAAATCGAAAGCTTGACTGGCCAAGTCGAGCGAGTTCTGCCGAGTATCTCCGCTTGGCCTTGAAGCGACGAACAGACACCGCGTGACTAGGCACGCTACGCCACCGTGCGCATGCGCGCGCGTTTGTGTGTGTGTGTGTGTGTGTGTGCGTGCGTGCTTGGCCTTGGCCCGATATAAGCCACAAGTAATTATATTATCGTTAATCGTGATATACATGACAAGCACATCATGCTAGTGATGTCAAGATCAATCATTAATGTTCTTGATACATTCGTAACCTACCAACCCATTTTTATTGCGTAACAACCAAGCGAGACCACAAGTAGACTATTGAGACGTATGCGGCTAGATAGATAGATAGATAGATAGATAGATAGATAGATAGATAGATAGATAGATAGATAGATAGATAGATAGATAGATAGATAGATAGATAGATACGGCCAAAGTGACGTAAGCTGTCTAAAAATATTTGGATATAAACCATCGATCATATTGCAAAATAAAGAGGGCCACTGATCAGCGATTGAAGTAGGAGTAATTTTTTTCGTAATGCTGTCTTAAAAAGAGCCAGGCCTGCGCGGAACCGCAGGACAGTGACAGCGTAAGATGGAGGAGCGACATTCTTAGAGGCCATTTTAAACGCTTGAGGAAACTAGTGCAAGTAGAGGTGGTAGGTATCCCCTGCGCCATAGCTCTTATCATTTTGCAAAGTAGGGAAGTACCCACTACGCCATAATTACTGCGGTACTCTAACGTGCAAATCTGTATAACTGCACATCTTAGAGAGTCTCCAGAAGGAACTCTTCTAGCACGCTACCTGCTTATTTCTATGCCGAGTTAATGCTGGAAACCGGATTTAGAGATTAGAAAGTTAAGCAGTCGTTAGTTCTCGTTCTTCCCTTTCTTTGATGTTTTTTTTTCTTTCGACATGGAAAGCACCCACTGCAGGGGGGGGGGGGCTGTCTTTAGAAACTGCCGCGGCACGCAGCGTAATTGGAATATTCTTCTGACGCACTCCGAGAAGAATACCAATGAACTTTTCTTGCAGTCGACGCCTGCGAAAAGACATCTCGCAGCGGCTGTCGACAATGATACGATTAACGTCTGAGGCAACCTTAATTATAAAATGCGCTGTTAATTCAGAGACCTTGATTGCCTCGGGTTAGTTTATCGACTGAACAGATAAAACACTTGTCTGGAACGAGGTGTTAGTGAACTGTTTTCTGTTTATTTACATCCGGAAAGGATCAATTTATACGTTACGCGTAATAAAACGGTAATTACGACAACTTTCCAGAGAGAATCACAAACACGAAGCGTACTTTTCTTCTGTCGTCATTCGCTTCTTATTTGCTTGACCCTCTTCCTTCATTGATTGCTAATTAGCAGGACCAAACGAAACAAGACTCACTTGTCGCTCAACGCACGGAGTCGAATTATCATACAATCAGTTCAATTGATTTTTTTTTCATACTCGACCATGTTTGCTGACTTTTTAATGATTGCGCAATAATGGGAAAGTAAGGCTCGCTATACTGTTACGTAGTCAGGCAATCTGACCCGCGCAAACAGCCCGCAAACACGAGCACTATGCACAAACGAACGATGTACCACGTCTAGACAGACATTGCAGTCAACAAACGCGAACAAATGCAAGTGCACGAAGAAGCAGCTACCAACAGCTCTGTGAAGAGTAGGTGATTTCTGATACGAGGCACAACGGAACTCGTTATGCCCTTGGACCTCGACGTCACGCACTTGATGACACTGTAACAAACACGAAGTTAAACAGACAATAATAGAAATATAAATACCGGTAGTGAATATTAATTTTGTCGAATTCCAATCCAATGCAAACGTCAAGCTTCGACATCAATATCAGAGCACAAATGCGCCTTCAGTAGCCATATTTTATCTAGCACATAACTACGTGAGGAGAACACAGTAACAGGCTATCAAAAAAAAAATAAACTAAAGCCAGTCCCGCGCCTGAAAGCTCTGGGTAAACAGGGGAGCTGGGACAATGGTGTCAATTTCTTTATCCTTATCAATTAGTATGATCATCAATGTCATCATTCTCATGAAGCAGCTGGCTGAGGATTAAGGCGTGGGTGGCGGCTTGAGGGCAAGAGAGGGACCGCTGTTCCGCTTTTCTCTTCCGCGTAACTGTGGACATCGCGGACAGCGGACCCGGCGGGCCTCTAAACAAGCTCCGCTGTTAAAGGTGGCACCATCAGGAACACGCTGTCTGTAGGCTAGCTTATCAGTTTGTAACCGTATCGATAAAATGTCAGGACATAGTGATAAGGAAGTACTATAGGCTATCATGAAGGGATATGAGCTGCTGCAAATGGTGAGGCTGCCGCCTGCGTGCCGATACGTACTGAACAAGGAAGCGGCTTGCAAATGGCAGGGCAGCGCTCATGGATGGATGAAAAACTTTATTGTTGCCCATTAGGGCGCACGTCAGCGCGCAGCTGGCCGCTTCCACGCCGGGTCAGAAACGCCGAGCCTCTCTGCCGCGTCGCGCGCTCATTGGACAGCTCGGGACTGTTCAGTGAGGTTGGGGCGGCCTGGAACCGCATCCCGGCGTGAAGAAGTGTTACTGTCTTCGGCGGCGTAACGCGGGACAGCCCTTACAAAAATGCCATATACGGTGATATCAGGAATTGGGCATTTCTGGCTCTATATGGCTCGTGTCCGTATTTTCCCAAATCGTGATAGGTGCATATATGACAATAAAAGACTTACACGAAGAATGTCATGTATGACTCTGACATCTATTGGGCAAATGCGGTCATACACGGGCCATATACAGCTAGATATGCGTGTGTGGCTAGGTGAGTGAGTGAGTGAGTGAGTGAGTGAGTGAGTGAGTGAGTGAGTGAGTGAGTGAGTGAGTGAGTGAGTGAGTGAGTGAGTGAGTGAGTGAGTGAGTGAGTGAGTGAGTGAGCGAGTTGTTAGTTTTATGGCACCAGGACAACAAAGGCCAGAAGGCCCCAGGTAAAATGCTTTCCTGATGACTCGCGGTAAAACTATCAATGCAAAATGAATGTAAAACGTGGTGATGGTGATATGTATGGCATGAACGAGTATGCATCGTCTGTTGCGGCTTTGGCAATATATTAAAAGAGCCTATCAGTCTTCTGTGCATTTGGCTAGCAAGTGCATATAGACTATAGGCGCTTCTATATGGTAAACGCAGTCATAATCTCTTCGAGGAGATGCGACTGCGGCCTAAATGCGCATGTTACATGTGATGCACGATACCTATGCCCGTTAAATATTTGATTAGATTCTCATTAGAGAACTGGGGCTCTTCGCCCAGGTATGCATATGTGACTATATGTGGCACATGTCCACTACATGTCAGAGTCATACATTCCCGGTACATGTCCAATACATTATTTGCCGAATACATCACATTCTTCGTGTAGGTCTTTTATTGCCACGTGTGCCTCCATCCGGATTTCGGGTAAATGTGACCACATACGGCCACATACAGACACGAGCCTTATATCGCCAGGTATGCGCAATTCCTGATATCACCATATATGGCATTTTTGTAAGGGACCGCCGCAGCATGTGTAAGTTCGCTAAGTCATTGTATAGCGCACAGGAATTTGTAGTCTGAATTTCGGGCAGCACTAACGTCCCCAGATTATCCGCTTTTGCCGGCAGTCTTCAACTGCCTGTTAAAACCGTTCAGAACAGCAAGCATGGTTACATCAGCGAACAACAGCGTTTACGAGCGGACAAGTGAAGGCACTTTTTGTAAGAGCGCATGTTGGCCACTATAAGTCGTACGTATACTGGTGCTCTTGCCGTCGACCGCCTTTTCGCCTCCACGCACTCATCATCATCAGCCTGTCTACGCCCACTGCAGGGCAAAGGCCTCTCCCATAGATCTCCAATTATGCCTGCCCTGTGCTAATTGGACCCAATTTTTCCCCGCCAACCTGCTCACCTCATCTGCCCACCTAACTTTCTGCCACCCCCTGCCAAGCTTGCCTTGTCTAGGAATACGCTCTGTTACCCTTAATGACCAACGGTTGTCTTGTCTTCGCATTACATGGCCCGCCCACTCCCATTTCTTCTTAATTTCTGTTAATATGTCCCTAACACGCGTTTGTTCCCTAACCTACTCCGATCTCTTTTTGTCCCTTAAGGTTACACCTACCATTTTCCGTTCCACAGCTCGCTGCGTCGTTCTCAATTTAAGCTGAAGCCTCTTAGTTAGCCTCCAAGTTTCTGCCCGTAGGTGAGTACTGGTAAGATGCAGCTGTTATACGCTTTCCTCTTCGGAGACAATGGTAAGCTTCCATTCATTATCTGACAATACTTGCCGAATTCACTCCACCCCATTCTAATCCTCCTAATTACCTCAGCCTCATGATTAAGATCAGGGGTCACTACCTGGTCTAAGTAGGCATATTCACTTACTACTTCCACTACCGAGAATGCCTAATATCTGTAATTTTCGGCGAGACGATGGGATCGTATAGTCGCTATTTATAATATCTGAGCTCATTCGAACATTCGAATACCTCGTTCTCGAATTGTATGCGAATATCAAAAACGTAATATGCGACGAATAATCGGAACATTCGAATATTCATACACCCCCAAATCACAACGTCTGAAAAGGCACGTTTTCCTTGAAAGAACATTAAGCTTGATAAGCACTTCAGGCGTCCTAGATTAAGGTTAAAATTACAAAAATGAAGCCGCTGCTCCATTTGCTTGCAGTGTAAGAATTATATCTTGCTTGTGTTCCTTTCCGTGTGCGATCGCTGGGCTAAGTTATGCGTTGCATTTCCTGCGCGCTTACAACAGGCCTTATCCACAAGTTCGCAGGAACTGCGTGCGTGCGCTAATATATTCGAGGCTGGGATGCTCTGTGATTTCATAGGAAGCTTGCCAAAACAATGTGGAAACCGGTACATCAATTTTCCCGAAATTTGAAACTCATTTTTCTACCTTCTTCGGCAGAGTTTACTGGCGGAGTTGTTTGTGATCAGTCTTTCGCGAGTTTCATCAATCTTCGTTCATAATCGATCGCTCATTTCGTTCTCGCTCTTCTCGCCGAAACGTCAGCCCTAATTACGTTTTCGCGCGCCCCTCAATTTATTTTGCTTTTTCTGCCCAGCCGCGGAAAGATTAGCAGAGTCAGAATCTTTGCTACATAACTCAGTGAATAGGAGAAGCCCGTTGCTCAAGCATGGTTGAACAAATTACTAATGTCACAAAAAGTGTATTATGTTGCCTTTCGGTACGTCCTAGCTTAGGGAAAGTTTACCTCTGGGCGTGATACGAATCTTGTCTTTCTCGAGCTTCGCAGAAATTCCTAGTAGTCTGCTGGCAATGTTCAATAGGTCCAACATATAAATACCAACAAATTCGTAAGGTTTGGCAGTTACTACATACACACTAACTGTTATAACAAATATTAAGGCGCAATAAGAACAACAGGAAGCAGTTAGAAGCTGCGAGAACATACACGCCTCTATCAAATTCTTTCGCATTGTCATTTATCGCCAGATGACTTTTATGATGCAAGATATGGCATTGATCGCTCCTCGACTTTTACTCTTCGTTCACAGAACCATTTATTCGGTCACACACGCTTACGGCTAGGTTCACACACCGCGTTAGGAAGTATCTGAATCAGCAATAATTGAGGAAGTCTTTGCACTAATCAACTTAGTGAGAATGACCCTCCTTCCGTGCTCTCGGCATTCTGTCAGCCGAGCTGGGTGTTATAGTGATCGCAGCTCGAAACCATGCCAGCAATCACAGCCTTTCTTGAAGAGGAATCGATACTCCGGCAGAAACGGAAATCGCGAGGCAGGACTTCAGCCCCCATCTCCTTTGCCGCGTCGCTTGCGTAACTGAGAACACTAAGTGCACATCGATGGGAGGAGTAGCGGAGATGATAAGGGGGAACGTATTGAGAACCCCAGCCTTAGTGGACATCGAGAACCGCTTAGGTCACTATCAGTTCAGGAAAGGTTGTTACAAGTGAGGCGCATGAAAGCACAGCCTGCGGCGACAACGTTCTTAAGCCAAAGGCAACTACTGCATCGGGTCACCGTGTAAACAGAAATGTCAGGATTACTGAGAGCGGAGAAGCCACTATTTTTATGTAGTGTTGGACTTTATTTGGCTACCATAAAAAGAATAGTCAACTACAAACTGCTAGTGATCGCTTGAGAAAGACCGTCATTGTGTTGCCATGGAACTTGCGCGTGCATGTTGCAAATCACGTCTGTGACAGCGCTCGACTTATTTACTGACAAAGTACGTGATGTCGTTTCTTTAACGAATCATGATCATTCTTTACCGCATTACGACAAGACGAAGGCACCGCGATCTCCAGTATCTCCTCATTTTTTTATTGATTGATATCCTCAATTCTATTGCTCTTTCACCTCCCTCTTATAATGAACTGTATAAACTCTACATTTATCTAATTAATTAATTAATTACCTAATTGCATTGGCACATTACCTAGGTGGCCTTAATGTCTGCGATCTCCTTAAATGCACTGTGTGTAACTCGTCCACATTCGCATTCCTCTGGCAGTCATTTCTATACATCTGTACATATGCTCCTATTGGAAACACCAGCATCGCTCGTGATAATGTAGGGTTTAAAACTTAGTAATCAGAGTGACAATGATGGAAACACCATCCTTTTGATAGAAATTATAGTGGGTGTCCAGAGAGCCCGTGAGAGAGCAGAAAGGCATGGGCTTCCTCCTCCGCCATGGGTTTGGCCAACAGCTAGCGAAGGGTCTCGTCTGAGAATCCTGCCGATGCTCCTCAAGACCTTAATGAAAGTTCGTAGTCTGTCCGTCTTTATGTATGTATGTATGTATGTATGTATGTATGTATGTATGTATGTGTATGTATGTATGTATGTATGTATGTATGTATGTATGTATGTATGTCTCTTTGCCTCAGACTTCATAGTCCGAACAGAACTCGTGCTGAAAGTCTTCTTCCAAGAACAGCATGCCAAGAAAAAATGGACAGCGTTTATTGATTCATAATGGGAAGGCATACCCTTCAGACGGATTGATGAAAGCAAGGCGAGCCCTCGTTCAGTACGAGACGTGATACAAAATAAGCGACGACTATTTCAGGCGCTACAGCCTTGGGGGACAGGTCATCGCTTATGGCGCAGCTTCAGCTGACTTCCAGGATCTGAGAAGGTCAATTGTGCAGATAGCCTCAAGCACGCCGACCACACAGCTGATTGGTAAGGCGTGCTTCGAACGACGTTACTACAGAATATACATTTATCCCCAGAAAACGCAAAGTTCTGGTGTACGTCAAAGGATCTTGCTTATTACACGCCGACTGTCTTTATAGGTAGCCTAGCATTCGGGAGATGTTACTAATCAAAGAAACCATGTTTGTGGCGTTTCGAGTGCCTAAACAGCCCCGATGCATCATTGGCATAGGAATTTTTTAAAGTAAGAGTTGGCAACATGTTGGAATAGTGCATATGATCCGGCAATTTGGCTAGCATGGGCAATTAGTTTCAGTTTGTATCGTAGTTTCGCGTGAACCATTGCTCTTGAAATGTATCAAAAAAGAAACACGTCAAGAAAAAGATGCGGAACCCACAGCTCCTTCTCTTAAAAGTTAAATTATCTCTCCTGCCGAGTCAAAGAACTACTTTTAGCGTTATAGAAAAAAAGTAATAAATACTAGGCGTCTCCTCTCTAAGAGGAATTTACCAGTATTCAAGAAAGTTCGAGAATGTCCAGTGCAAGGTTCTTTGCCATGGGCGAAGTTCCAGTGAAAAGAAAGTGCTCTTATCTTCGTGAATTGAAGGGAGGATTCGAGTTCCCTTACTTTTACTCTTCGTTCACAACACCATTTATTCGGCCATATAGAAAAAAACATTATTGAAAGCAAAGTGAGATATAACCGGCGAAGTTTATGCTGAGACGCCATTTCTGAACCCTCCTTTTTTTCGTTTACGTGCTTCTGTCCTTACACGCGTAAAATCTGGCAAAAGCAAACGTAGAATTCCTTTCCGGCAAGGCACTTCACATCGCAAAGTCGCCGTGAAAGTAGCCGCTGGGTGAACCGTTATCGCAACGCCTGGTGCTTGAAATTTATCACGTCCCTCTTATCACTGCAGGCGTGCTTGCTTCAAGTTTACAGGAAGCTGGCCTCACGACTGCTATTTAGTAAGTTACTTGGTTAGTTACTTGTTTCGGTAATATTTTCTTATTAAGTCGATTGCATATTTGACTCAAGAAGGCTAATATGCAAGGCTTTGTGTTGCAGCTCTGAAACAACTTGAAGGCGAGAGCCCGCTACGCTTATGGTAATGCATTAAGAAATACATTAACCAGGTATTTTTTTTAACCTTAACTTTCGGAACAACATGTTTACAAAATTTAATGACCCTCGACGAAAAAGTACACGTGTTCGCACTTATGTCGACAGTTTGAACGACATACGCGAGAACTTGAGCTATTTTAGTCCTTCGGCGAACGTGCAGCATGCTTTTGCTCCCTGCACAATAGCCCCCGTTAAAACATAAGCCACGAATAACGAATCAAACATTACCGTTAGGGTGCTTCGCGCTTTGAAATCATTTAGCTCGATGATAGCCGCCTAGGAATGGCTGCATCATCACCGAAAGAACAAAGTGGATTGTAACATTTCCGGTTGTTCGTAAAGAAAGCGTCTCTTCAGTCGGGAAAGCAAATATCGTTATGCACTATCCATTGCATATTTCTTTAGAATGAACGTGACACGTAAGGACTGCGTGAGCATTACCTGGGCACACATCTTGCTGCTTTTTTTTTTTACCAAAGGAGGAATAACAGCCTTATTTGGAAGTAGGTCGACCAGATATTGCGGCAAGGAAACGCGCTAGGTAGGTGTGTGATTGGCGAGTACGCCGAGTGCAGTTTTCCCTACAGAGGCGAGACGGTGCGGAGGCAATTTCGAGAGTGCCGTAGCTGGTATGGTCTCTAGCGCGAATGCAAGATCGTCTTCATTCGTCTCGACAAATCTAGGTGGCACTGGCTCGACAGTGCAGGTAGCTGCGAAGGTACCAACGAATACAGTAAGTTCTCCACCGGAGGTGTGCAAAGGGCGATTATTGTGAGAAACAGAGTAATGCCGAGGGAAAGTAGCGTCAGTTTTTTTTATATTTTTGTCGCCAGTTGTTTTTATTTCTTTATTTCATCAGCTGCGCAGATTACTCAAACAGGTCACATCTATAATGACGTGCCTGAAGGACATTAGCAATAAAACACCGGAAATAACTAAGATGTGCCATCCTAGCACCCTATCAAGCACGCTGCTGTACATAACCTTTCGCTTTCTCCGGACCGCTGAACAGAGGCTAAGAAAGGCTCCCGCTATACCCCTGTTGTACTTTAAGGCGACACCCTGCTGGACACGTAGTAACGCATTAAGTTTTACATTGCCAAACTTTTGCAACACAAATTGTCAGGTAGGACATTTGTAAGGCCTAATGAGCTTCAATTAGAACGCACGTGTCGATATCAAGGTCCGCATTCTCAACAAGATAGGAGATAACGTTTGCTTTTATAGCGAAACAGTGCATGGCCAGCCGATACGTGTGTCCTCCGCCTGTACGCAGATGATTATGTGGGTCGATATCGGAGTCACGGGTCTCGGAACCATGCTCTGTATACAACAAACAACGTTTGCAGGTCTTCTATCTTCACGCAGTGTAAACTCCCTACATTTCAAATCATTTCCCGAATACTCCAGCCCGCTATGTGCGCCGCGAAAGCATACTGAAGATTTGGTAAATGCATTAAAAGGGGCAATTTTTCGCAGTTCTCTTCCACAATTTTGACCTAAATGACAATGTGTATGCTTTCCTAATGAGGGTCATTAACTTTTGCAAACCTCTCGCCTTAAAACGTATATCTCAAAAGTATAACTTAATGGATACCTATGCATTGCCAAATGCGTGGCAGGCTTTCTCCTTCACGTGTTATAGGAGTAATGTGAGTTATTCAGCGCTTGCTTGCAAATTCGCCAATCCATTACCGCCACTCGTTCCTTCCAGCCACTATTTACAGCTCCGCGCATTCCGCTGGTGTCCGACAGACTGTGTGGATGATTTTGCCGAGCTTTGCTAACGCAGAAAACGGTATCGTGTCTTCTTAATAAACAATCATCGGCCAATGAAACGATCTGCTAACGGTATTTCTGCAAAGTCTTGGCCGAGAATGCATGTAAAAGAAAATGATCATCTAATGGGAGCAGTAAATCTTGCTTCAAGATTACAGGCTTGGGATCCAAATGTGTAGCAACCATAAGGACGCCCAGAACGATAAAGCACGCAGCTCAGCGAGCTGGATAGAAGAGAAGGCGTGTTCTTTCTTGTACAAAGCAAATACACCAGGAGAGATCCTCAAACGCGCGCGTGCAGTGAAGGGAAACGCAAACATCGGCAGTAATCTCGACAAAGAGAAGCAAACATGAAAGATCAGCGCATGAGGAAAAGAAAGAGAAACAATTAAGTTACCGCGTTTGCAGGTAGTCGCAACGCTGCCGACGATCAAAAGAAGCAGCGTTCGTGAAATCCCCAAATCCAATAAAAACCGACCGGAGATTGCATCGAAGACGAACCAAAGCTAAACACGCAAGGAAACAAACCGAAACCACAAGCTAAAAGCAGTGAATGCCATGGATGCTTGCTGCGATGAGTGGTGTGCCCTTGTAACTGTTGAGATTCTTCTGGTGCCGTTACTCGCACAACTTTCGTTGCGAAAGCTTCTCCCACTTACTTGGGAATTGCACTTTGCCTTTTGCTGTCTCATGCTCAACCACCATGCTCCCCTCCTTTTTTGTGCAGTCAACACGCAAATGCATCAAGGTGGAGTCTGCCTATCACGCGAGAAAACAAAAACATTTCATGTTGCTTTTTGTTTTATCGGGAAAGTCTGACAGCTTGAACACAAGGCTCCAAGGTACGCATCTATATAACTTGCACTGTAAGTTGCTTAATACGTCTCCAGTGAGGGAATAGAACCGTGTTTCAATATGATAAAAGAGGATACTCAGAATAACGAGAGCATATCCTTACAAAAGTGCCATATATGGTGACATCAGGAATTGGGCATATCTGGATATATGGCACGTGTCCGTATGTGGTCGTATTTGCCCAAATCATGAAACAGGCATATGCGGCAGTAAAAGACCTACACGAGTAATGTATTGGATGATTCTGACACGTATTGGGCAAATACGGCCACGTCCATATATGGCCAGGTATGCATGTATGCCCATATATATACGCGCACCTGGCTATATATAGCGCGTGTCGGTATGTGGCCCTATTTGCCTGTACTTTGCCCAGTACGCGTCAGAGTAATACATGGCATTCCTGGCAGAGGCGTTTTATTGCCATATATGCCTCTATCACGATTTGGGCAAGTATGACCGCATGCGGAGATGGGCCATATATAGTTAGATATGCCAAATTCCTGATTAGCGCCATATATGGTATTTTTGTAAGGCATTACCTGGTGTGCTTCCTTGACATGCTGTTCAGCCGTGGAATATGCCCAAACACTTTATCATGGACGCATATTCGAAACGAGAACACTACTGCATTTTCGGATTGTGGGGAATTGTATGATATGGCAAATGAGTTCTGCGGAAACCCGCAAGTTGGAGTAACGTTTATGAAAGGTAAAATTAGCATGCACCCGTTTTGTAGCACAAGGCTACAAGGAAATCCATACGGATTTCCTTGTAGACTTGTGCTATAAAATGGGTGGATGCTAATTTTCCCTTTCATAATTTTGTGATATAGTAAATTGGCATGCCGTTTTGTACAATTTTCGTCCTCCGCGCAGTTACGCTTAAAAAGTGCTCAACTATCTCTGGCGTGTCTAGAGAATACGATGCGGTTGTTCCTTCACAGAATCTAGGGTATAGTCGCCTGGAGTTCGAGCTCAATCACATATCAGCCCGGAAAGAAGAGCTCACTGAATTCCTGAGGTCAACAGTGTTCGTTCGCTGCTTCACTGTAACATCAAAGAAGCTTGTCCAATGTCAGCGCAACATCTGGTGTCTTCTATTCAGTCCCCCTTTTCTCAACAACAAGAGTAGAGAGGCCAACCAGATGGTGTTTAGGTAAGAACAGAGGTGGACGCCGACCAAGAAAGATAAAATTTACTGACGTTTTAGCTCCCACCAGGGAGATGGCTTTCACATGGGAGCCTTGTGAACAAGGCTCTAGTGAAGTGTGTTCTTCCCAATTTTTTCATCCCGAACAGCCGAGATTTTGCCGGACAATCGGCTTCAACATTTAGGTAGCTTGAATCTTGCCACCTAACCTCTCGCCAGGACGGCCCTGCCACCGACTAAACATATGCGTAACGTTTATAAAAAAAATTACAGCATATCCACGGAGTGAATGATGATGAATGGGCGAAGTTCGGGAGGTTCAAGAGTTGCTGCTGTTTCAGCTGTAACAATACGGTATCCTTCCGTCTCTCGTTGCAAACGGTTCGCAAAAAAAAGAAGTACAAATATCCCCGACTGAGAAGTCGAAGTGAGAATCCCAAAGCATTTGAGCAGGCCGTCAAACGCGTACGACAGAGGCCCCATTTAAAGAGCCCTTGCAAACCGAATACACGGATGCCTGGAGGCACTAACGAGCGGCCGTAAGTGCCCCTTCTTTTTACGGCAACTTCGTCATTACGGCACTGCAGTCGTCGTTGGTGACCTCGTAGTTACATTTCTCGTGATGAGGACACCAGGGCAGAAGACACATCGTGTCTAGTTCAGCTACTTTGGTATATAGTTGCAATGAACAGAGCAGACCATGATACATTGACTGTGATGCAAATTGGCACTGCTTTTATTCATTTAGGTGCTGTCTCTGCTGTTAATTTAGTTAACAGTCGTAAGGGCAGCCTGAAACGGTGTGGACCGTTTTTCACAATCGCATTGAGCCGGTAGCATGCGTCCTGACTATTACCAGGAGCGCCGTGTGTAAAGCGTCCAGTTTACTACGAGGATTTAAATAAGCGCATCGCTGCACATCGCACCTAAATTCCCGAGATTTTGTTCCCGCTTCTTTAAAAATATCCACGTGACTTTAACTGCAGTGACTCAGTCAACAAGGTTTTCAAGCGTCCCTGTCCACGTGACGTTGTATGAGCCCACAACACCAAGCACACGACTGGTTTGTTTCGTCAGACCACACGACGTCATGGGTAACGCGCCTTCCTTGATGGACAATAAATCGCAAGTGCGCTTCCCAGAACTGCCCATTTGCACAACTAATAGAGCGTCAAATGCTGAATTGAGCGCCTTCATGTTGAACTTCACAAATGCTGACCTTCACAATAAACAGTTGTTATTAGCGCCCGCCCTGTCTGATGTCTCTCTTCTTGTCTGTCTGTCTGTCTGTCTGTCTGTCTGTCTGTCTGTCTGTCTGTCTGTCTGTCTAGCTGTGTGTCTGTGTCAATCGCGCCAAGCTCAACATTTCAAGGTGCAAGACCAACTAGCCCAACAGTCTGTCTACAAAACCAATGGAAGCCCCAGTGATGATCCGTGACAAGGACACATGCTCTTGGGTTACGTCCTTCGTGCCTGTTTATATCACGATTCAAAGGTTTCCACAACATAGCGCTGCCGAAGTACACTTGTACAGGGTGTTCGCACAACTGACTACCCCATCATCGCTTGGTCAAACCGTCCCGCAAAAGAAAATAAAAACCTAGCTTGATTATGAAAAGGGTCTAACGCGAACAAGTGTTGTACATGATAGCTGAAACACCTAATGATTTGTTATGTTTGAAAACGAAGCTACAGAAACAAAACCTACTACCACAATTTACTACCACATTGGGAAACATGACAAGGAACGTCGTCTTCCAGCGTTGAAACATGTTACAATTCATTACAGCGCACAGTGTAAGCATTCCGCGTAACTCAGAACGGCAGGCAGCAGCAAATTAAGGGAGTGCGTTCGGCTGGCCTCTCAGCAACTACGAAAGAGTGTCATTTCCGACAAAGAAAAGCCACCAGGGAGTCCCTTGTCTCAGGAGTCATCAAGTCAGAAACTGTGACACCTTAAATACATTGATCCCCGAGGTACCATAGAGTTCGACCGTGCCACCAGTAAGTTTCTTTTCTTAACGTTAACTGATTCCGGTAGAAGCATTACCATAAAGTTTTCCTGTTGACAAAAGCAAAACCAGTTTTTCTACGCGAGGAAATGCGGCGTAGCTCTGAAAGCTCACGAGTTCAGAACGGAGGCCCGGGGAGCAGACTGCCGTTGTCTTTCAGGGACGAGTGGGATTAAGGGAAACAACGAGAGGCAGTCGAGGAAAGTGCCAGTTATAGTGTTTGTGGCGGAGTAAAGACAAATATTTACTCGAACTGAAAGGACCGTAGTGGTACGCATTACCAAAGCCAAAATCGGGGGTTCCGGTGAGCCGTAGCGTACAGTATCTAGCAAAAGCAGTGCATCGCAATGTCTTTTTTGCATTCTTTAAGAAGTCTGTATGCCACCTTTAAATCATATCCACCGATATCAGCAGATGAAAAATTCGAGCTGGTTCCACGCCGTAACAAGTGTCGGGAAAGCTAAGGTCTGAATCATCTTTAGTCGCAATCTAACCGGCGAGGGTGCGGAGTTCTTGAAGTCTCCCTCACAAATGCAGTCATGGAGATCCATCCATCCGATCTATCTATCTATCTATCTATCTATCTATCTATCTATCTATCTATCTATCTATCTATCTATCTATCTATCTATCTATCTATCTATCTATCTTTGCATTCCATACTATGGCAGTGCAGACGTGGCTGCGGGGATCGAACCGACGACTTTCAGCTAAACTCTCTCCTACCCCATATCGCACACTGGGCACCAAATTTTCCCCGTCACCAAGTAACAGGGTCAAGGCAAGGGTGGGTCGAGCACAAGAGACAAAACTTCATTCGCAAGTGCTGTACAGTGGGCTTAGCAGTAACCACCATGCATTAGGGGGCCGATGGCAGGAGTGCCACCATGTATCAATGGACCGAGGGCGAGAGTGAGTAGGCCTTTTCTCTCTTGCCTAACGGCATCGGCAGTGGCGAAAGGTCCACTAAGGACACATTCTCTGTCAAAGGGTCCCTAAAGTGAAAAAACGAAGTGGTTTAGACTTACAACTTATGTTTCAAGAACACGATTGCCCTTAGTTCTGTCTTGTCGTATTCAATATTAAAGGAGAAAATGAATGCCAAAATTTATTATTTGAGATTCACGCCGGAACTTGGGCCTATTGACATCACTAAGACCAATTTATTTTCGTCGCTTTTTCGCTAAATTCCCTTCATAAAACCTTCTAAAACATCCCATGATAAGCCTCCGGCTTCCTTAGCGCACAACGGATTTCTTTTTGCCTATAAATGATGATGTCACGCTTGCAGACGCCGTCAAGGTTCCATGACATGACGCGTAATAGTGCTGAAACATCAAAACGGCCTCGGTGCGTGTACTTTCTTTTTGTATGTTTTCTAGCATACCGAGGGCCTTCATCTGGCAAGAGTGTTTCTTTTGGTGTTGTGAATATGTAACTTACAGACACAACAAAAGAAGTTTTGACTTTAGCGTCCCTTTAAAAAAGAACTTGGAAATTGTGTTGCGCTTCCACGAGCGTGGCTGGACTAGAAGTGCAGTTTCGACCAATCAGGCAAGACAGGGGTCATTTGCTGTATGCTGTGTTCGCGCTTGTTCCAGAGTCAATGTGATTTCAACGCCGAATCTTTTCAACATAAAAGCGTACAGGATAACTGTTGCCTATAGTTGTGCGTGCATTCTGACTGAGTACCGTAGAGATTTCGCATATTTGCGTATCCTTGAAAACGTAACTAGAGCTGCCTGAACAAAAAAGAAATAAGGAAGTAGAATAACGTGTTTGTTTTCTAGTCAGCAAATCATTGAAATATCCGTGTTTTTTTTGTCATATTTCAGAGTTACATGTTTCGTCAAGACGGCGACACCTACATGTCAAAAAGAATAGACTTGCACTATGCCATTATTTTGTAAAGTACATATTTTGGGCGTGTACATCGTCTGTGCAAATAACATCACGTGTTATAATTCGCAGTATTCTAGCGACGTTCACAACTTCAGCTTCTACCCAGAATTATAGTGGATTCGAACGTCGTGCAAACGCTGAGGTCGTCAGCGCCTGGGAAAAATAACTTCTGATTTATGGACGTTCATCTTAGTTTAACTTTTCATCTTTTTTTTTTGTCGTCATTACAGGCTCGGCGCTTTCGCGGAATCGATTTCCATGCGACGTCTCTCCGTTTACTCACTATTTCTTTATCTCGTCCCCGCCGACAGCCATCATTAAGGCTCGTCACATACTCCCATCGTGGATGACATCGTGGAGCTGTCCACCCCTTTCCCCACGCCAACGTCATTAACGCGCCTCTCGAGTGGACAGTCCCACCGTTTATGAGGGACAAGCCTCTGTTTCCTTTTTTGCGTTGTTTGAGACGGCATGCACTTATCTGTGGCGGAAAGTTGCCGCAGCTCTCGGCATTTTAACGCCCGAAGCGACAGAAGATCTCAATCTTCTTCCCAAAGCGCGAAGCTCTGACAGCGGTAACTCGTTCCTTGGAATGTTCGTTTACGAAGCGAGTGAATTCCTTTAACCGAAAAACATGCCCTATTTAGTAGCACGAGTTCACGTCAAATTTTAAAGTAGCTCTGCTAAAGAAAGTTTCCGAGGTGGCTTCCTATCTGGTGTTCGCGAAGAGAGAAATTTGCTGCGTAACCCGAAGTGCCAAGTGGGAGCTGTGAGTGCTCGTCTCTGGGCATTTTATGAAAGGGTAACTCTCCATCTGGATAAGTATAACAGCAGAAATAAAAGACCCGGACCAGGAAGACACTGGACAGAGTGCTATGTCCCGTGTCATCCTGTTCCCTGTCTTTTATTTCTGCTGTTATAGTTATGAAGATATGCATCCTCAACTAGCCTGCCAACAATCCTTATTGATCGCCATCTGAACATACGGAACATCTGGCGTGACATGCGCTAAAAGTTCTTTGACCACCGCCGCCTTCACCCTCAGCTTATGTGCACTGTAGGACGAAGGCCTCTCCGAATGATCTCCACTTTTATCTGTCCTGTGTGAGTGTGAGCTGATTCTATTTCATGTCTGTCACTCACTTTCTTTTGCTCGTTATCCCACCTCACTCTCTGTCGTCTACTGCCGCGCTTCTACTGTCTTGATAGCTATTCCATCGATCGAATAGACAATGCGCCATCTGACCTCACTATGGCCTGCCCATGTCCCTTAATGCCCGTTAACGTGTACTAGCATATCGGCTACCCTTATCGGCTCCCTGATGCCATCAGGTGTCGTTTTATCTGTTGATGTGTCGCCTCTCATCTTTCGTTCCATCACCTGCAACGAGATCTTAAAGGATTCCACGCAAAACTGAGACAGCATTGCTGAGGCATCGACAACTAATTTATATGCACTGCGTAATGCGAGATGCTCTGTTTTAGTGATTAGCCGGGCTTCCAGTACATTTGACATTAGCGAAATGCAGAAATTTTGCTGTGCTGAAATTTGGTCAACTTCAATTCGCGATGTTAGTACAGGCATATTTTTTTCTTCGAAAGTGCGACCGCTAATTAAGAAGTTACACGTAGAAGGTAACACACACCACACGCGCTCACTTGCAACTGTTTGGTGCACACATGGAAACAGTTAAATGCACAAATACACACAAGAATTCACATGGCGCATGTCAGTTTGAGGTGACACAAGCTTACATCTACGGCATGTGGTTAACACCAATAAACTAAATTGAATTCTTTATCATGCAACCATCTACATATCGCATGATCAAGAATTTGATTTTACTAATAGATGTTACACAAGCTTCAATCCACGTGCCGTGGACGGAAGCTTGTGTCACCTTAAAGTGACATTTGCGATGTCTGTTTGTTTTGCGTATAACTACGCGCTTTCATGTGTGTAGTAAACAGATACGAGTGAGCACCTGTGGTGTGTTTCTTCCTACGTGTAGGGTCTTGATTTGCCCTCGCAGTTTCGCAAAAGAAATTGAATACCAACTAGCTCATTTATCCATTATATTACACTAAATATTTCGCACTTTATGCCCGAAACTACGACGTAGCACTACTGACTGCCATTTCTGCGTAGTTTATCATTTTGCGTATATACAGATTTGGTACAGGCGACCGACGTTCTATGTTCTAAGAAATATGCAAATAATAAACACGTTTAGTGTAAAAAATAGGGGATGTGAGTAGTCTTACATCCGAGGCTCCTTGAGCTCCCGCTAATTCCGCCCTGAACACCAGAAGGTGCATTTCGACGAGGTTGGCGTTGAGTGCTGTTTAACACCTAAACTCACAAGAACAACGGTAAGTATTTGGGCAGTGTTGTGTGTTTTGATGGGGCCCCCCTAGTATGTGGAACGTGGATTGTGGGGAATCTGCAGAACCGGAAATGTAGAGGATATGTGTCTGCTGTTTCTAGATTTATTCATGCAATTGCTGTATATGCCAGAAAACATGTTTATAAATGTGCCGCTATTCGACGATACTTTGCGTATTAAATGTTTTCAAGGTTCAACACAGAGTGAGGGACGAGGTACGGCCAGGCCAGGTTCGTCTAAAATGTACAATCTGTTTGGTACCTGGACGGTGTTTCTAAACTACACCGGCGTACATCTACTAGGGAGGTGCATTTGTTGGGTAAACAAATTCATAATTTTAAACATGCAATCCTCCGTAACCTCATGGTTACGAATAGGCCTGATTATCGCTTTATGGTGCCCACTAAAATAGTTGCTTGCGAAGGAGATATGGCGGTGTGTTATTTTTAAATCTTAGCCATTCGCAGGTGTTGTTTGTACAACCTTCTCTCGGCTTTATTGCATGATCTGTAGACGAATGCTCAGGTTAGACAGCGGTTGGGGTTGACCCAGGCAACTATAGACCTAGCTTGTTGCTGACTGTATCCAGTGCAGTGCATGTAATCACAATGGTCATGCCAAAAATAGATGCCGAAATTCGTTTCCTCCGCTAACAGACCCATAAGAGCAAAAGATTCTCCAATTTTTCGTCTGAATTAATTAAATTCATCGCACATTTCTCAAGATCGCAGAACTGTTCACGCGCAGTCTGCACATGCCGCATCGAGGCCAGGACAGCACGATGGCTACGGTGCTTGTGCTTCTCTTCTGGTCACTCAACTACCATCGCTATAAATAGCGCATCTTGAGGTTCGAAGAAGGAACGACATAGCCAGGCAAATTTACTTTCATAGAAAGCTTCCGGTGATGACGTCATGGCCGCCGCGATTCCGACACCACTCTCGCGTAGGTACAGTCATTTCACTTCTCCGTCCAGCATGGTGTCATTGTCTATACATGGTTGTCGACTTCGGCTCTACTATTTGACTACGCGCAGCGGCAGCTTAGTGGACAAGGTGTTCTGTTATATCAAGAGCGTCTTTATCGGGAGATGTCACAGGCTTTCGATCGCCTTTGTGCCTCCATTAAGCAACCGCCTTGGAAGACCTCTAAGAATTTTCGCTCCGCTCTTGGCATATGTGTAGCCTGTCATCGAAGCCTGTCCTAAGCGCCTGAGAGAAAGAGGAAACGCTAATGAGGCAAGTCTCCCCGGAGGCAGACGTTCGCCGTTGTACGATAATTGATTGGGGTTCCGTGTTCTCGCTCCATTAGGAATCAAGGTCCCCGTCTTGTCCTGATTAGACGAGAGAGGTCAACCGTTAGCAACGAATTGTGACTAATGCGCTACCGTCAGGAACAGCTGGGCTTCGATCTACTTAATCATTCCCATTGACCGCCCCCCGAATGTCGAGTTCACGCTGTCATCGAACGAGTTGCGAAATGTATGCAAAATAACTCAGCCTGCATTACCACGTGGCTCGTTGAGAGACGTAACCACGAAACTGGCGGCAATTTGTCGTCAAAGAAAGAAAGTAAAGAAAACAAATGCTGGGAGGTTAACCAGAATCTCCTCGTTGGGCCAGAGGGTTAGCCCTCTGTCCAGGAGGTTAACACCTTGGTGAACCCCCTGGCCCACAGGTTAACCAGGGGTTTAGTGAACCTTCTGGTTAATCCTCTCTTGTTAACCAGGAGGTTAACCCTCTCTGGCTAACCCTCTCTGGTTAACCAGAAAGTTACCCAGACCCCTGGTTAACCTGTGGGCCAGGGGGTTCACGAGAGGGTTAACCCCCTGGCCAGAGGGCTAACCCTCTGGCCAACGAGGCGATTCTGGTTAACCTCCCTGCATTTGTTTTCTTTACTTTCTTAGAGGACAAATTGTCGCCATTTTCGTGGTTACCTCTCTCAACGAGCCACGTGGTAATGGAGGTGTTAACCTTCTGCTGAACCCCCTGGCCCGGAGGTTAACCAGGCGTTTGCTTAACCAGAAGGTTAACCAAACCCTTTCCTTCGGTGACACCACACTGGGGGTTAGGGAAAGGATACTAGATAAACGAAGGAAGGAGTACGGGAGCACTGCTCGTGCCCAGGAACATGGTCGGGCACCGGTCCTGCTGTTCCTCTGACGTATGTGGCTTCATCTTTCGGGCACCAGTGGACGAATTCACTGTTTTTCTGGCTTCAGTGTGGAAATAAGACCACCGGCGAGCCATGGCGATCATAAACGCCAAAAAAATTGTAAAAAAAAAAGACACTACGGTCACATGCTGACCGAAGCCTAATAGGCAAGGTCAAACAGCAATCGATTTGTTGTCTTATATTAGCAAATTTCTTCAGCATCCCGGAAAATTTCGCATTGGTTTTGCTTGAGCGAAACGATATATTGCTAGGTGTCCTTAGCTATCACTTAAAAGGCGTAGAGGCAAAATCCAGTACCTGTGGTAGCCGAACTCGAGAAGTAGGGGTTCGAACTCGGAACTCTTGGAAGTCGAACGTCACGTGAATGTAATTCGGCATAGGCTGTACAAGATAATAGTCGATTACTTCTGCTTCGTAACCACATGTCTATTGCGGGTAATCACCGCACACTCAGCCGTACGTGATAGCATCATCGTTAATGCGACGCAACTGACGGGGATATCGTAATAATGATGCCTTCGCCTGCCAATTAGGCTTGTTGTACATCCGTACCATTCCCCGCCAATATAGTCGTATATCATGTAAACGATAGGAGAGTTTTCGATTTTCTCCGTATTTTCGTACTATATTTCCCGCCCCATTTTTTAACGTCACCTTTTCATGAGATTATAAGGCTTTGCAAATGTTTCTTTTGACATTGCTTCACTGAGTAGGCTACCTCATTATCATTCACAACTCAAATTAAGCGATGCCCCTTGCATAAACGCAGCCATATATGGGCTTATTTGTGTCGATTTCTTCCTTACCACTGCCGTTCTTCCTCAACCCTATTAGCTGTGTGGGTGCCCGCTAGCGACTGCTGCGCCCCCGTGGCAGCCGTTGTGCCCAGGGCCTAGTAGCGAAATGGCCGTACGATTTCACTACTTCGGCACGTCGGCCTGAATAGTGCTCGGATGGCTAGAGTACTATCTTTGTAGTGCGCCAGAGACAGTACTTCGCGCACGGCCAACTGCTACGACGACACCAGAGGCTGGACCTCGCATGTTCATGACGTCATGTTTGTTGTGCAAGAAAGTTCGTGCTGTTATTATCAACAAAATGGAATACCAACTAGCCTGTACTAGACCATGACGTCAGTCGGGAAAAGCAAATCGCATCATCCGCTGCATACCTAGCTGTTGAATGACGCATGGGAAGGGGCGGTTGAAAACTCTTCGATGTGCATGTTTAAAACTTTGTACTAAAATCCACCCTTAACGCAGAGCGCTGGTCCGCTAGTGAAGCATTTGTTAAAAATCTCCGAAAGAGTTTCTGGGTCTCTTTAACACGTCGCTTGTAGCCCCTGTGAGGAATGAGGTTTAGACGACGTTGTATAGCAAGGGAATAGTCGCTAAGTCTACATCGCATATTTGCCTTCGACCTTTCCCACTGTATTCATACTAAGGACGTACCCAGGAAGTACAATGCGTTGACTACAGCAGCTCGCTTTGCAATGCATTGCTCGGAACAATAATTGCTTGAACACCTACAAAACTGGAGGAGAGTTCCGTCTTGATTCTACCGAGCCCAATACGCACAAAATCTCCGAAGCTTCTTGCAGACTCCTCGATGCGCTGAACTATACTTGCTTGTAAAAAAAAAGGACGATTGACAGAGTGCAAAGAAGAAAAGTAACTTGAAGAGAATACGAAATTGAACAGCGAATGAACGTATTGTGTCAGTAAATAAGTTAAAGAATCTTACTGAATAATACGTTAGCTTTCTGAAATAAATTAAGCCGACTTTATATTGCTGGGTAAACTAGTTAACTCCGAACACTCACAGCCTCTTCCGGGAAGCAGCTTGAGCTATTCTACGATCACAATAAAACAGAAAGAGACAAACTATCAGCTCCAAACCTATCAAAGCTATCGTATCTTCGAAACATTCTTGCGAAGCCGCATGGTACAAGGTTTCCGCACCTACATTCGCCTGTTTCTGACCGGATTCCAAACTCTGGCCGAAAGGATGCGAACACGCGTGCTCTTCGCTTCTTCCTTAATTTACGCCTCTGTTCAGCACTCTTCCATCTGCGAAGGTACCAAGCCTTCCTTCCGTATCCTCTGCCTACTTCCGATTTCCTAGGCAACCGGAAACGATACCAGCCGCTGAACACTTCCTCGGCCTCCGTCAATGATTTCGCTCGCGCAGCGAGAGATACAGGACTCTCGCTATAATGCGCACGTTCTGTTCTATTTAGGAAGTGGCGCGAACGGCGTCGCCTGTCATACTGCAGTCCTAGTTAATAATGAGCATGTATTTTCCCTGCCACTGCTAAGTCATTTTCATTGCCGGAAAGCAGAGAGAGGGAAGCGGCGATTTCGACGGTGTTGTGGAAGAGCCATTAGCGAAATTCTTCACTCTGTCGCTTATCTTTTGTGATCTGTCAAACTGTGCGAGTTTGCACTAGATTTTAATTAATGAAAGCTTCACTGACTCGTTGAAAGGGCGCTTCTCCGCTATGCACGATGCGGTTGATGCGAAACTACCAGTATATACAAAGCCTGTGGGCTCTATAGGTATAAGAAATATTTTGCTGGCAATCAGTGCGGCCCATGGTTTTTTTCTACGTACTCAATGAAAAATGAGCAACTTATTTCCGCTGCATAATCACAACTCGAACTATTATCACCCAGTGTCGCTAGCGAGTAAAGATTTAAAGAGATAGAACACATGATAATCAGAAATTCGTTAAACATTGGCGAATGAAACGTTTTTTTGCACCAAGACAGCATGGATTTAGGCAAGCACTTCTAATTTTACGAAACTTTGGGCATTCCAATTTCACGAAATCTTGAGCAAGCACACAAGGAGACACTAAATTACGGTATGAGTTCACACTGCAAAATCAAAACATACACAACCAGCACGGCAGTTCGCGCTGTGAAAATGAAGCCCAGCTCACTCCAGGTACCGCAGGAACGTGTGCAAGGAAAAGAAGCAAGCGTGCTAACACAACACGGGGTGTCGGTGGACTCGGGAACGCGCCTGATATACATATTGCAATCATCTTGCTGAAAGGACTTGCTCTCCAGATATTTTGGTGTCGCGTTGCGAGAATCGAGAGAAGCAGATGCTGCGTTTGGCGCTTGAGGAGACACGAAATTGTGAGACTGCGAGCTTCCTGTGAAGAAAAGTGATGTAGATTGTCGTGTATCTTACGTTTGAGTTTGGTGTTGTTATATTCGCTTCCTTTCACACTGCGCGCTAAAGTTTAAATAGGCATTTTAATGCATTCGGCGTAAAAATAACGTAGCTCAATGGAACACACGTACCCCTGCAGTAAAGTTTTGAATCTCCGCGGGTGTGCGTAAGTTCATGTAGAAGTTGTGGGTTAGCGGAGCTGAAAAGTCATCAGTTCTTAAACATGTCCCTGAGAATGTCGACTTATCACGCGTACTCCCGCATTGAGGCTTATTAACATTCGCAAACGTGATGCTTGAATAAATATGTTGATCATGTATGACTTTGCGTGTGCAGCTTAACGCCTTACAACATGAGCAGCAGGCTTTCGTCTTCAAGAGTTGCGGAAGTGTAACACGAGCCGAATTTCTTTCGAACTCGTGCCAATGGTCTCATGTTGCGACGCTATTAGTGACATTACTTTTAATACGTGCCAAACATACTGTTGCAAGAAAAGATAAAAGATGCGACGGACAGGTCCTCACAAACGAGATGTTGCGAAATACCCAAGCCAACTTTTCTTTTTAACTGAGCTGATGTGGTGTCATGTTAAATTCTCTGCTCGGCTTCACAATTTGCTTAACTACACACATTTCTTTGTGGACGACGACTTTCCGTTTCTGTGGCACGTTCAAGCGGACGCCGAGAAAGTGCCTGCGGTCCTTTCGCTCCTTTAGAGATAGTACGCAGACAGGCCCAGTCCTCCACTTTTTAAGTAACATGAAGCCAGTGCGCTTTCATTTATGCAGCCCGCAGGGTTTCCGCTATTCTCGATGTAGTCTTCGGTTATTCCGCCCTTTTAACATACTCAGCAGGCCGTCCAAAGGTTGTACGCATCTTTTAGACGTGCTCATCTCGGGACAATCAGCTCATATGGATGTAGTCCACAGGCAACGCATACATGGACAGTCTCGCCAACACGCCCAATGTGTCTGATGACGACACATCTTGCGGTTCCACATCTACGCACTCATAATTGGCCGGTCTGCGGAGGCTGAGTCAACAATCTTGTTTATCACGATGCGCCATGGTGACCCTGAGTGGAGACAGTGACTTCGGTGCGCAGGGGACAAAAGCAGTTGCCGACGGGCTCTTAACAGCGGCAGCGAAAGGGACAACATATGCCACGAAATGTCCCCCCCCCCCCGTTTATCATTTCCTCCGACTTGTTTCTTTATTCTGCCGGCTCGCTTCGTCGTCATGGCAACGGCATTTCTGGTACAGGTAGGGCGAATCCCAATGGCGACGCCAACGGCAATGTGTCGTTTTATGCGACAGACTTCATAGGCTGTCTTGCGTTTCGGTGTTGAAAGCGCGGAATGAGTGTGTTTTCTTATTGAGTTGCTTCTTTGTTGCCATTGCATTTTAAGTATTTTATATGTGTCCTTAAAGTAACGAAAGCTTGGGAGTCTTGGTGTCCTATTTCTTTGTCTGGCGCGCAAGACACACAAGGACGAAGACAGACGCTACCACCTGCGCTTTTTTTTCATACTTTCTTCGTGGGTCCTCTGCACTAGAGGACGAAGTGATACACTTAAAAATCTATATGATAGGGTTTTACGTACCGAAGCTACAGTGTGCTTATGATGCAGGATGTGGACGCCTATGGTAATTGTGGCCGCCTGTGGCTTGCCTTTCACCTGAATACTTGTAGGTGGGTGTCTTGTATTATTATTTTTTATTTGCATTTTGTACTTAACCCCCATCGAAATATGGCAGGCGTCTTCCTGAATCCAACTGGCGTGTCATCTCAGCGGCATTGCATCATAGCTGCCAATTTAGCCTATCTCGTTATGTCTTCTATGACCAGACCGCTTCTTACACTATTACTTCTTATCTCATGCTATTATTTTATTACTATAAAAATTTCTATTGCTACGCATAAGCCTCCCGTACATTGCTGCCGATGTTTCGTTTTTATCGCGATCATTCTCATGCACTTGAGAAACTGTGCTTTCCGCTGACGTTATATCTCAAATTCACTTCCAATATTTTCTAAAGCAAACAAGAAAATCTTCTGTCACATGCTATGCTTTCCTGTTGCGGACTGGACGGGCTGACGACGGCGCTACAAGCCAGCCTTAGCTACGGATAATTTTGCAAAATTATTTGGCACTCACACATAGGTTGTGAGAACTGCTGCTTCTGAGTGGCCGCCTCACAGTCCATGCAACGCTGCAACTAAAGGTAACCACGTCGTGGGAACCCTGCAACGAACTAGTTCTTGAGAAGATAGTATCCACTATGGGTGCTGACTGCTGCCGTTCACAGTCCAAGCGATCGCTTACGGTCGCAATTCTCTTTTTCCATGATCCCAGGAAATCAACCACGGACCCTCAGCATGAACGACAGAGTGCTGCCCCATCTAATGGATTTATTCCATTGATTCCAGGGAAAGAACAAGCAAAATAACACGGAAGGTACAGCGGAACGAAAGGAGTAGCATTTAGCTGTGGCGGCATGACTGGTTTTACAAATCATCTCCAGCGGAAGGAAGGAACCATGAAGAATGAGGGCCCTAAGTTCGCGAAAGCTTTTTTTTTTGTGACGCGTCTAATAGCTTTCAGCTCTGTTGCTCTAAGCACGCTGGAGAAGAGATTTGCCGAGATTGGAAACCAGAATGGGGGGCCAGAAGCAGTCCGAAAGTTTTTTTTATATGCCTCGAGAGAACGTAGAGGAACATGTGACAAAATGACTTCGTCATAAGGGGCCTAGTTTACGTCTCAGCTATCAGATCGCACTCAGTGCCTGACGTGGTATCAAGAAGCGTATGGATCGCCGTGCCTCTTATCTTTTGTAGTAGAATAGCGTGCATTCACTGCGACACGGTGAAAACATTACACCGGGAAGTTTTTTTGGGTAGTATTACTTTTTAAAGGCAGTCAGGGTGACTTTTGTACTATCTGCCTGAGTACTGATGTTACATTTATATTTCGTTCATTATATGCGTTATATGCCTATATGTTACGTGGGTTTGAAATATAGAACGAAACACGGGCTACAGCCATTCACACCTATGATGACAAAAACGGGTATTATACGGCACTTTATTTTGTGTGCTTTCTAGAAAAGAAGTCTTCGCTAATAAAAACAAAGTTGACATAGAGCACTCCCTACTATGTTATGTGGTAACGTGTTTTAGGGGCGAAGCTCCTTAAGGTTTGGGTCTGCCCGTCCGTTGTAGCGCGTTACCTACTAGGAACGCGCTACTAGGAGGGCGTGTGTGGGAGGCGCGCCCTCGGCGCGTGCCTCCCGGCGCGCGAGCTCTCTGACTCTTCCATCTGCTGTCTTGTGGAAGAGAGAGACACAGAGAGAGATGATGATGATGATTGTGGTTCGGTTAGGAAAGGACGCTAATTTCTGCAGCCCATGTAGGGAGCACGGCTAAGCGTCCGTGGGGGCAGGGGAAAGGGAGTGAGAGAGATAGGGAGGATAGAAAGGCCGTAGTGGAGGGCTCCGGAAATTTAGACCACCTGGGGTTCTTTAACGTGCACTGACAACGCACAGTACACGGGCCTCTGGCATTTTCGCCTCCATTGAAAATGCGACCGCCGCGGCCGGGATCGAACCGCGTATTTTGGGTGGCAGCCGAGTACCGTAACCACTACACCACCGCGGCGGACAGAGAGAGAGAGAGAGAGAGCGAAAGGCGCGCATTGGCTATAGAAACGCTCTTTCTTAGAGGAACGCTGTACCAGCTCGCAAAGAAGGAGAACGTGCCCTCACCCGCGAGAGACAACGTTGGAGCAGGCAGCGTCTTCTAGCGAGTTTCTTGATTGAAAAATACCGACTGCTCGCGCTGGAGAAGCGTTCACCGGCATATATATATATATATATATATATATATATATATATATATATATATATATATATATATATATATGCCGGTGAACGCTTCTCCAGCGCGAGCAGTCGGTATCTTTCAATCAAGAAACTCGCTAGAAGACACTGCCTGCTCCAACGTTGTCTCTCGCGGGTGAGGGCATATATATATATATATGCATATATATATATGCACTGGATCTTGACTTGCAATGAAGTGCCGGTAGGAGATTTGACTTGCGCGTAGTTAAACCATAAGGCTTCGTAGCGTGCACGTTAACTAAACTAATCCGGAACTCGGCACGATCTCCGATGAACCTCCGGAGCTTCGCCCACTCATCATCATTCACTCCGTGGATATGCTGTGGATTTTTTTTTTCTCCGTTGGGGTCCAGGAACCGAAACAATTGCAGTGTCAGTCAGGTAAGGGGTAATTACCCCTTACCTGGCTGCCTCACCTACAGCCAGGTAATTTAACGCATTCGCTGATGCGAATGCGTTAAATTTACGGTAAGCAATTGTTAGTAGTTGTGAATGAAGAGAATTAAAAAGTCTCCCACTTGGTTAGCACTGGGCAGAGCTTCTTCCGTAAGGTGGGCCTGACCTCCTGGGACCCGAAGCCGACAGGCTAATGCGACCCCCTCCAGACAATGTGCACCTGCATTTGTGCGCGTCATTAGTGCTCTTCTATATCTCTTTCACTCTATTTCACTCTTTAATCGAATGCCGCACTACAAGGTAGCTAAGCGGAAGCACATATACGGTTAGCCTCCTTGCCTTTTCCTTTCCGTGTTTCTCTCTCTCATTCTTGAGATTTCCTGCCCTCCCGTCTTTTGCCAATTTTCGCGACCTCAGTTTACATAAAGGTACAACGAAAATGACGAAACAATGAGATGGTATCAGCAGCAGCAGCACTGCCACCTCCACCGTCGCACTCGTTATCGTCAATACAACAATAAGATTGATTATCGTGCAATAACCTGAAGCGCACGAAAACCAGGCGAAAGAACGTGACAGGAAAGCGCCTATAGTTTGCAGTAAGCGCTACACTGTCAATATTTTCTTTGTCCGTGTGTTCGTGCTATTCAAACTCTTGCTTCATTAGGAATGTGTACCAAACAACCTAACTCATCTTGTAGCGAGAACGACTTCACCACAGAGGCAACGCCAAAAGCAAGTAGAGACGTGTATCTTCGCGTCTTCACGTACATATTTTGGTCGTGGCAACTGTATTAATTAGGATCGCTGATAAGGAAGCAGAAACAATCCTGTGCATGTGTAACCTCTCTGAACTAAGGCCTGTGAAGGAGGGCGAAAGGCGCCAGTGACGTGATCAAAATAATTCATACTAATAATTATCATTATTAACCCGACAAATTATTAACAGCGAAACAATTACGAAGTGCGCCCAGTAGTGGAGTGCTCGGGAGTGATTTGGCCACCTAAACTGAACGCTTTAATGTGCACCTAAGTCTAAGCGCAAAAGTGTCTTCTGCAATTCACCCCCTGGAAGTATGGCCCCCGTAGTCGGGATTCCATCCGCCGCCTCCAACTTAGCAAGCCAAAACCCTAGATGCTAATCTACTACAGTGGCTTCAGGAACTGACGATGGATAGCACTTAGAAGTAAGATGTACGTCGTGTCGCCTTTTCCGTGTGCCAGTGAGTCATTAATTCTTTCCTCTGGCTCTTGCTCCATGTCCGTTCCTAGTGCCACGAGTTTTTGCCGAAGCTTCACAAACCGTTAGCTCTAAATGCCTTACTGTACTCCCTGAACGCCCTGTTCAAAAGGCAGCAGTAGGAACAGTAACTTGTTGGTGGCCGCCATTTTGGACAAAAGTTGAATACGCGCGCATATTTTCAACTCGTCAAAGTGAAAGAAAGGGCTTCCAGAACCCCTTACGTTCGCATAGCCTAGCGAGCTGCGATGCCTACAGTCGTTCTGATTGAATTTTTCTGTGTTATTGGCCTAGCTCTTAAAGATAGTCAACAGGAAAATACAGAAAATCAGGTGGCCCACAGCGGCACCTGCTGGTGAGTTTGGGGATCCAAAGCGGAAAGCTAAGGTGAACGAAGAGACATTGCCATATGGGCGTAGAAAACAAGTTTGCCGATTTACTGACGTTATTTAGCGTCATAATATACATCGACGTAATTTTTGGGACCGTATGCAAACAAAATTTAAATTGTGGTTAGCATTAAGAAAACTGGAAGCTAAGGCAGTATAAATAAGTAGCAAACAACTTTTCCTATTTATTATATTTTCCAGGCATACCGAAATAATATGGTGGGATCATTGGTAACATTATGTAACGAGGATAATTTTTCATTCGCAGATGGTTCACCCGTGCAACATTTCTAACTTTCTCCTTAATTTGTGAAACTCTTCCTTTTTTCTCATCTTTTCTTCAGCACGTCCTTCGCCAGCAAGCTTTGTGCTTTGTCTACGTTTTCGTGTCCGTCGCTGACACCAGCAGTACCTTTTATCCCCTAAGTAGAAGTCGTAAATCACGGCTTTCTTTCTCCTTTTAATCCTTTTTTTATATCTTTCTTTAAAGAAACACCGCAGGAACGGCTGAAGCAACGCCTTTATTAACGACAATGTCTCGCTCTCTATCACACTTGGCGGGACCAAAGATGGGCGTCCAGTTGAGGGACGTGACATTTCGAGATTGCCACGCGGAGCCACTCGACCTAGAAGCGCTTGTTGGGCACTTCATAATATCGGACCTTCTTGCCGAAAGAGAGGGGGAGGCGAAAAACGTCTCCAGCACGGTTGATTCAGGGCCCTTAGCGAGGGCTGTCTTAGATCACCTTCGGAAGGTACAGGAAGATGTCGTCCGGAAGGTAGTAAAAGAAGCCGAAACAGAAACGGAGTCAGCGAAGTTGGAGATGGGCCAAACGATATCGACGCAGCGATGGTCAGTTGGTGTAGCGGGAGGTACAAGGTTCAGTTCACGCTGTCGTCTGGCGTCCACCGATTACAGCGGCTTGAAGTTCTGTAGTGTGATGGTGGCTTGCGAAACTAATGCCCGCCCTTGCTGACATCTGTCACGGGAATGTTCCGACCCGCTGCCGACGATGTTTGTCCAGGCAATCTTACAGTTTGCACAATTAAGCGCCCTTCCTTGCCTCGAGCATCTTTCATCAAACGCGATTAACGAGCTAGGTATGACGTGCTCAGGTACGACGTGTTGACGTGTGTTGTTAAGCTAGTTATGACGTAGCCCCGAAACGGTGGTCTAGTGGCTATGGCATCTGGCTGCTGATCCGAGGATCGCGGGATAGAATCCAGGTGGAGGCTAAATGTTGTGGCCCGTGTACTCAGCGATGTCAGTGCACGTCAAGAACCCCAGCTGGTCGACATTTGCAGAGACCCCCCCACTACGGCGTCTCTCAGAATCAATGGTGGTTTTGAGACGTAAAGCCCCAGAAAGCAATCAATTTGTTATGACTTGCCGAAGTATTCTGCTGCTGAAGAACTAGACCATATCGATTCCCCTTTATATTCTAGTAATTACAGAAAAACACTTCTTCCAACGTGAGTAATGTTACAATTTCGGTGTAACGAATGTTGCGACGAATTTGGTCGAGTGCGCATAGGCAACACTGTCATAGTCCTACGTGTAGTAATTGTCATATCTAAGATGATAATTACCACACGTAATGCAGCAGTCACATAATTTTTCTAGTCTAACAAGAGTACCGTTATTTCTGTTGCATCTTGTACGCCGTTTCTACAGGATCTGGTTTCGTGCATTGCTGTGGAAAGAACATGGCAGAATACGCTCAAGCAAGTCCGATCTCTACGTTAGCTCACAAACACAACGATACCTCTTTAAAGCAAAACGCTCCATCTTGCATTTTACCTTGTGATGTTATCTTTAGTCGTGACGCGAAAACCTTTTGGGGGGAACAAGATTTTCAGGCGACGGTGCGTGAAATACAGTTCTGAGCGAACGGAAAGGCGAGAAAAATAAGTCGTTGAGGCGATAAAAATGAACACGGAACCACCAACGCGCAAAGTCCTGCAGGTGTCCAAATCCAAGCTACCCAACTTCAAAAGAAGTAATAACGTAAAACGTAACGCAGCATGGCTGTCAAGGAAACTAGAAATATCTTACGTCGAGGTCTTGGACATATATACCTGTCTTTTTTCTAAGTTCTCAGAAGCATACCGAGCGGAAAATCTGCGAGTCTGGCAAAGGTCAGCCAAGCGTGGCTGTCAGGCCGCAAGTTCTCGAAGCGTTGTTCAAATTGAACCTTGCAAGTACGTGAAAAAAAAAAGAGAAAGCGAACACACGTGTCCTCTGAGAGCAGCGAAAAAGTGATGACGCACAGGCTCTTAGTGAAGCAAGCTGAGAGGGGCAGAACCTGTCGAAATGGCCACTCAACGTGTTCTACATACGGCCAAGCAATTTGCAGATTAGAGACTGTTTGCTGAACCAAACCAGTTGGAATATAGCATGGGTCATGCGCCAACACTTGCCCTGCTTTTGACCCAACAAAGGCAAGAGTTGACGCTCAACGAAAGCAACCAAAGACACACAGACTCTAAGTGAATCAAACTGAGATGGGCGGAGCCTATCGAACTGGCCGCTAAAGGTGTTCTATATATGACCAAGCAATTTGCAGACTAGAGATTGTTTCCTGAAAAAACAAAAACCAGTGAGAATATAGCATAGGTCGCGTGCCGACACCTGGCCCGCTCTTGACCCAACAAAGCCAATAGAGATGACACTAAACAAAAGTACTTGCTGTAATTGACGGACGTGTGCTTCTATATTTTTCAGTTGTGAGCTTAGTGCAACAAGAGGTATGGTCTCATATCCTCATAAGGTAGTGAACTAGGGGAATTGATTAGTTAACTCGTAATTATTACATCATAATCACTCTGAGAACTGTTAATAACGTCATATAGGTTGCTAGCACCGCATGTAGGCTTGGTACGCCACCGTGCGGTTTGACAAGACATTTTTGAAACTTTCGTTGCCTTACTTCTTTTCGGAGCCTCAGTCCCTTTAAAGTCGCTTTCCAAGGAGACGCACAAGAATTTTTAACATTGAGAAAGGCCTTTTACAAGAAAGGTCATTGCAAATGACCAGATAGGCGATGGGTCGTCATGATAGACAGCAGTCCAAAAAATTTATTTTATTTTTCACATTTGTCATTGGATTTTCCTCTCACGCCCAGCGCGCGACCAAAGAACGAAGAAATATTGAAAACCTGTTGTTCGCAGCGCACGATGTAAAATATATTTTGAAAGGATGGCGCAGTAACGGATGGTATTTTGCGAAACGCACACGATACCGCGATTTGAGCGATAGATTTCGAACGGCCGTCCGCACTTCAAAATATAAATGATGGCACCTTGGGAACAGCGTTCCTGGGAAAAACGTAGAAAGCAATAACAAAATAGTGTAAAACTACATATGCGTAGCCTACGAAATGTTACATCTGAAATGTCGAAATTCTATTCCGATTTTCTCGCGCAAAAAAAAAAAATTCTGAAGAAACAAGCGTGTCCGTCCGGCCTGCCTTCCTGTATAGTCCAGCACAACTTTATTGTTTTGCTTTTCTACCTTTCTGTTTTTGAAACCGCTTTCTGTCGCACAATACAAAGTAATGAACAAAAAAAGGCGCCGGTTTCACAAGAGGCACCGGCAAGGCGTTCGGAAGGACGGGTCTAACATTTGTTTTGTTGCACCACTGGCAACTGAAATGGCTGGCGTGGTTTGCCGCCATAATTCATTCTAAGCGCCGCACTTCAGTGACGGAAGAGCTGTACTGCTCTGAAAATATACGTTTGTCGTGGCGACTGGCAAAACTTGTGAAACCCCATTTTCGATGTGGTTGCTCTTCGAAGACAAACATATGGTACGAGATGGCAGGCACTTTACTCTCCTAGCAAGCATTCGTGCAGAACTAAAAGCAGTCTTAGAGGATTCGGTAGGATGTAAGAGAAACTTAGGCGTAAACTTTTGTTTCGTCTTAGTTTGGGCTTACTCGTCTGGCCACCTGGTCATGAATGAGAAAGGGCTGGCGCGCGGCACAACCGTTCACCGGCCACTCCGTATATATAGGCACTGTATCTTGACCTGAAATGTAGTGCCCGTGGGAGATTGTAGTGCCCGTGGGATGACACGGCTACGCGGAAATAGGCGCAGATTGTGTCGCCACACTGTCAACAGTAATGGGCAAGTGATCATTAGTTTCATGATGAGTAAGTAATATATGCTGGAAGGGCAGTGCCGGACTCATGCAGCTCTACAGGTTCGCCCTACAACGGCATGTAATGGGAGCCTCGCATCTAACGCGAGTCAACTTGACCATTGCCTAAACGTGCAGATAAATTAATTTCGTGCACAAACCTCCCTAACAGTCCGAATGCGCCTGACCTCACGCAACTGCTCTTTGAAGAAGGCTGTGCACTCGCGAAAGCAACTGAGCACCCTCGTTTAAATTCACAATGCTTAAGCTACCAAGTCTTCCCTCGGCACTCAGGACCTACTGCAGCTGCGGCACGTGGCACAGAACGTCACCAAATTTACAGATACACCGGCATAGAAATACCTAGACCGTCGTCCTGCGCTCTATCGAATTTCACTATGCTGGCACTCTGCGCCGATGACTGCAATATCAACTCTGCGAACCAATCAGACCGGACAAAACCCATGGGAATCAGCCATTAAGCTAGGTGTTGACATTGTCCGCAATATAGGCACCGAGTCGCGAAGGCTTGAACGTTGCCGGAGCCTGCGCGCCTCTATTTAAAAGAGGTACACGCCAGAGCCCCGTTGTGGCTGGCATTCCGATCTATTTACAGCGGTAAAAGCCCGCGCCTACACCATGCAGCGGCGGTTGCTATGACAGTTTAATTACTACGAAACGAGGTCAGACGGAAAGCAGCGCGCCGGAGTGGGGCTAGCTCGTTGTGGCTCTAATCCGTTCGCGGCGAAAGCACTCGCGGCGACCGCATGGTTCTGTGACGAGGGAACGCGAAAAGCAACGAACAAACGAGCTCCGATCAGCTCGCTCTGCTTGGGAGACGCTGATTTATCAGCGTCGCGCCTTATTCCGGTGTTTTCTTCAGCACTGTGGGTTGTTGAAACGAGTCGTATAGACTTATCTGCACTGTATAGAATAATCGAGGTGGAGTGGACTTAATAGTGCGATAGAAGCTTTGGGAAGAAACGAACAGTCTGGGAAGTACAAGGTAGGAAGGAAGAGGGGAGAGTGTGTGCGGTTTTGGTGGTTCCCGTATAATTAGGGCGAGTGGCACCGTTGGGAATGTTCCGAGAGTTGCAATGTCGGCAGAGGATTACGTTTTCGGGCAGCAAATGGATATAAAACATGAGATGTGAACACGCTGCGGAAACATGGACATGTAGGGTGTTTGTCCATTTGCCAGCTTTTCAGTGTTGGGCTGTGAACATCAGTTAGGTGAGACGCATGACTCACGGCAAACTCGGGCTCTTCATTTTAGGCCGTACCGTTAAAGTGGCGGGGTGGTGTTGCGTATATAAATAATTTTGCGCCTCACTGTTTAGTTGAGAGTGGTTACCTAACGCCCTCGAATTTGAGTCCTTGTTATGATCTAATACCTTTGCTGGGACATTGACCTTGGCAGCTCTCAAACACAAGCCTACCGCATATAAGTATTTCACTGCTTTTTCGGTAGCAAACTGGATATTTTTCCTTCCGGTTATCCTCCCTGTCTTACGTCCACCATCTCTCTCTCTCTACGTCGCATGAGCATATTGAACACATGAACATATCACTGTAATCCTGAGTTGACTTAAATAAGGAGTCGACAAAAATCGATGGGCCCTTTCAATTTTACCACCCCCGCCCCGCATCGTTTTATCTTTGTATGCAGCGACTTCATTAGGGCCTTGTCACCTCCGCTATCTGCATTAAAAAAAATCTTTTCACGTTATTGGCACACCCTCCTCATTAAGGCCATTCGTAAGCAGGCCGTCTGAACATCAATGAAAGCGCAGGTTCCAGCCCTTCTGGCGGGTGTATCACGACGAGACCACGACGCAGAAAGAATATGTTTTGCGAACGTTGCTGCCTGCTCCACAAGAGTTCGAAAACTGGCCCAATAAAGAGGATAACGATGAGGAAAAGGTTCATACACCCAGACTACTTCATCCTGTAAGTTGGCTGCTTCAAAACGGGGAAGGGACAGGTACAGATAAAAGAAGTGGAGAGTGTTGGAAAGAGGGGAGGGTATGGATGGGGGCAGCAGAAATAAAGCGACAAAAGACATTTCTAAAAGTACTTAGGTATGGCTTAGAAGGCGTGACGGCAAAAAGCCCGGACTATTAGGAGGGGAACCCGGGAGCTTGCGGTTCGAGCCAGGGACATGTGACAGTCGAACATCGCGTAAACGTAGCAAAATGCTTTGCTGAAATAAAGCCTGAAATAAAAATTGGCAGATCCCACGTGCAGTGGGAGTCAAGGAAATGCGAAGCAGGCATAAGGAACGTAAAATGGATATGCATTGTTGTCTCGCTATACCGAGATTGGTACATATGAAGTTAACGAAACGGCCGCAAGAGCACCAAGACTGTGGCATGTAAACCATGCCGCTCATACACGCATGTCATGATCCTAACGTTATGACTTGTCATTTACGTTTGTCATGCCGTCGTGTTGGGCCATAGCAATTTTGGTATACATCGCTTTAAGGAAACGAGTGGCATGTAGATCATGCCGCTAATGACATGCATGCCAGGATTTTCACGTTATGACCTGTCATTTATGATCGTCATGCAGTCATGTTGTGCCAAACCAATTTTCGTATAGGCTCCGTGCAGTCGAGTTTTCCATGTGCGACATCAGTGCCAGAATGCACTGCCTGGCGGAGAGAAGAAGCAAAATTGGGCAGACTGTGACAGGAAAATACGCGAACGCGATGCGCGTCTTCAACTCTATAGTAGCAGCGACCGGCCGTTCCACCTTCTTTCGTTTTATTTCCTTTGAGACGCGCGCTCCAAACCTGGGGCAAACTGTTCCAAAGGGCGACGCCACGAGCGTTCGTGTGGTTCGCAGCACGCCCGGAAAGCAGCGAAGAAACGCGCGCGTCGCTGTCGCCTCGGTTTCCACTGTGCGCGCGCGTCTCATACGTGCGACCCAAGCGGCCAATGTCAGCGATACTGAGCCGTCCCACGAGAGCTACGTAGCGCCCTCTGGTCAGTAGACGGAGCCCATCCCATTAACGAAACGGCAGTATAGCGCCAGGACCATGGCATGTAAATCATGCCGGTCATGACACGCGTCATGATTATAATGTTATGACCTGTCATTTACGTTCGCCATGCTGTCGTGTTGTACCATAGCAATGTTGGTATACACACCATTAACGAAACGCCTGGTATGTAAATCATGCCGCCCATGACATGCATGTTATGCTTTTCATGTTATGACCTGTTATTTATATTCGTCATGCAGTCATATTGTTGCATGACGATTTTCCTACACATCCTACGAACGAAACGGCCAAGAGAGCACCAAGACCGTGGCATGTAGATCATGTCGCTCATGACATACATGTCATGATTTTCATGTTATGACCTGTCATTTAAGTTCGTGATGCTGTCATCTTGTGGCATGCCAATTTTCGTATACATCCCGTTAACGAAACGCGTGGCATGTAAATCATGTCGACCATGACATGCATATCATGATTTTAATGTTATGACCCGCCATTTATGTTCGTCATGTAGTCATGATGTGGCATATCAATTTTCGTAAACATTCGATTAGCGAAACGGCCAGGAGAGCACAAAATCATAGGCGGCTAGATAGATAGATAGATAGATAGATAGATAGATAGATAGATAGATAGATAGATAGATAGATAGATAGATAGATAGATAGATAGATAGATAGATAGATAGATAGATAGATAGATAGATAGATACGCTCAAACTCGTCGAAGTTCGCTAAGAAATGCTTCGCATTTAATAAAGTCATCTGAAGATCTGAAAAGTTATCGTTCCACAGCGGGCCCTCTTTTGAGCACTCGGTCTGTTGCCTGCTAGTGTCCCTTCGTTGTTGCTGATATTTATTTCAGGCGTGAATGTAACTTGGAATAGACTGTAACGATTGACTATATATATGACAAGTGCCTCAGACCCCCACATCATGTGCGGGTCTCAGCCACAACTGATTCTATCGTCCTTAATCGCGACGTAACTGAAGAGCGTGCAACGTTACAGATGCCATGAGCAGCCATGTTATACATACGTTCCTATCTTGCCATGATAATTTTGGCCTATTATCTATGAACGAGACATATTTTCTCATAACCAGTTTCTGGTTCATCGTTTTTCATTGTCACGATTTCATGACACGTATGCAAGGTTTTGGCCTTAAAACATAACGCGTCCACAAAAACGTGTATAAGCGAACTCAACAAAAAAAGTCGATTTCGTTATGTTTTGATGCCTTGAAAGAACGTCACCTAGAAATTCTTGACGATATGGCGGCGAAGGAGGGTACGGAGGAGGTGAAGGACACCAGCTACGCCTTTCCCTCAGTCTTCGCACCACTAGTGTGAAGCTGGAATAGGTAACAGCTAGTCACGTGACAAAATCATGTGAGTTCGTTGAGAATCTAATCCGGAGGAGCTAGGTCTACCACAGGTTCTACTTTTATATCATTCTTCCCACACAAGTGCCAACTGCCCACATTTCTATATAAAAAGCATGCCTTCATCCGACGGATCCTGTACTTATTGAAACTGCAAGGAGCAATCGCCTGCAGGAACGGTAAGCACGTCATATTAATGCTAGCTACCTGCATAGCTGACTAAGCATTTAGTCTTACCAATAAGTATGCCATTATCGGTGGATGTCCTTGTGGGAAAGAAAAGTAAGCAGGAACAGAAAGAGCCGACAGCGACTTAGGCGCAAGCGACGAAAATGAAACTGCCTACTCAACAAGAATTTACTTCCCTCTCGACGTACGAAAGCGAATGGGAACTGCAAAGAAAAGGACGACGTCACGTGTTCCAGTAAAAGACAAGAAAATGAATGGAGTTCAGAATTATGAATACCTGTTCGTTGAGTGTGAGTAGGAAAAGGTACAAGGTGTGAAATAAGCGATAACATACATCCTCGCCGCGTTCAGCGAATGTTTTGCCGAGGCGGTTTGCGCGGTATAAAGGTTACAGTGCAGTCGCCGAATCGTATTAAGCAGAAAGACTGAAGGGCCTGACTCATTGCGTTTCTTTCTCCTTAGGGCAACAGCAAAATCATCGAGGCAATAACATCACAGCCGTTGTCCATATTACATGTTTAGAGGTGTTCAGTGTCCAGTATTACAAAAGATCATTAGACAAGTAAATAATGATATAATTTAGCGACACAGGGGTATGTGATCTTTGGCTTGCTCGCACTTTGTGATGTTATGATTTTTTATTATACCATTATAAAAGATGCATGGTTATTTTGTACGGGGTACCCGCCCATCAAGAGGCCACAGTAACAGTAAATGCTACGCATTTCTTGGTACTAACCTACGTAAGGTGTTCACCTACATGGAAATAGCGAAATTTGCTTGCAAGTGGATATTGTCGTCATAGGCACAGAGTTTGATCTTACTCACAGTGGCTCTTTTTTAGATTCTAACATAGTTTCTCTTCGAACTTTTATACTTCACAAGTTTATATTTTAAAATAGTCCCTTTTGAGGCACTGTCATCATTGTGCCACGAATCTGAATGGGTAGCTTAATTCCCCTGTAATTCAATGGCTTTTCAGGTAATCATTAGCATGCTTTATTGTTTTTCGACATAGAAACTAGTGTGCGAATAGCTTCTGTATATTGCAATTTCAAGCCCATATCGAAGCCCCAGCCTATCAAACTATAATGACAATTTATTTGACAATTTTTCTTCTCATGACTTACTGCGGTGAGAATTTACATTACCGAAAATCTTCTGACCAACATAAAGATGTCTTCTCCCCTCAAACTTCTCTGGCCAAGTTGATGTAACCATTTCAGAGGAGTGTTACGGACCGAGAGTCACAGCCAAGAAAGCGGACCACGTCCAATGCTTCTTGAGGGCTGCTATATACTTCAGAAAAGAATTTTTCCCATACGAGATCGTTACGTTCCAGCTTACTTCTGTAACTGTATCACAGCCTTGTCAAGCCAAGCAACGCTGTCGGAAAATTCGATGTCGAGAATGGAACACAGAGAGAGGGGGTGAAGCCGTGACCGGGAAAGAGAGGCAGCCGAAGGAGTTCAAAGTTAACCGCAGCCTTTCGTGTCAGTGGTGCCAACTCATTCTCCAGCTCTTTCTTGTATTCTTTTACGGGCAACGCTCCGTTTGATTCCATTCCGCCGTTCCAAACCAGTCCCCGAGATTCGCTCGAAAATCTCAGGCTTGTGTTTCGTTCGCTGTTTGCTTCGGAAGCCGCCTCTTCGGGAAACAGGAATGTTAGTAATCTAAGCGGGAAAGATAAAAAAACGTTAAAGCCATCACGGACACCAACAAAAGTAGCATAGAGCCAAAGAAAACTGACGCTAGTTTACAAGTTGCTTGTACTTGACTTCAAGAGAAAAGAACGCAAGAATGACGAAACACAAGAAAGGAGACTCACAGAAACATAGGTGACTCGCCGCTGATTTTACTCACCGATCGCTGCGCGTTTAAGACAATAAAACGCTGCAGCAACTTAGTCCTAGTCAACTCTGAGGAAGGAGATGGGCTGGCTTCAAAACCTCGTATTTTCACAGTGTGCACTTTTTTGGGGCGTTCGCTAAATTATTTCTCATTTTTAGCACGCGCCGCAAGTGAAGAAGACAAAAGATAACTCAGGTGTAAAAGCCGTCAGAAAAGGCGCCTGTAATGAAGATTGCCGTTAAAAGATGATATTTAACAGATATAACTTTGGATTAGACTATTATACAGGCCTCTATGAAAAGGTACAGGGTGAAAAGCGAAAAAAAAAACAACCTATTACAAAAATAGAAGAAACGTAAAAAATAGCACAACCGGTAACACTTTGATGCACAGACGCGTAGGTCGTGAAAAGTTCTAAAACAGCGACAATTTTTTTCTAAGAATTGCGCGTCCTTTTTCGAGAGTTAAAGTGAAGCCATGCTAGCACGTCTGTCACCAGCCCATTCAATCTCAGATGCCTATAGAATCACGAACTAATTTGTTGCCATGCGTAACGATGATCCAAAGTGCACCGCACTTTGAGCTGTGAGCCCAAAGTGCGACCTACAGCCACATTCACGATGGTGCGTTGTCTAGTGATTGCCCAGAGCCGTGGACAGGTTATGCTTGTGCTCTGTAAGGGAAACATTAACGCGCGTTCTTTGCTTTCGCAGTTAGATTTGTAGCTTCTCGCCTTCTACTCTTTCAAAGGATTTTGTCATGTTTTAGACAAACTCGTGCTGGTTAAATGTCATCGCGTGCCTTTCTAGATGTCTTTCCCCTTAGTTGAATTTTGTCGTGTTTCCATAGTCCTGAATATAAATTGTAAACCGAATGGAGAATAAAATCAGTTATGATTCAGCACTGTATCTGTGCGTCTTCTTGTGCTGTTTCCTTGTTGAGTTGTTTTCCTTTCAAGCTATGAGTAAACTCGCCACAGCGTCGTATCGTACATGCCGCTGAGCTTCGTACATGACGTATCGTACATGACGCTTAGCTTCGTACATGACGCTAAAATTAAGAGAGAGGTAAATGCGTTAGCCCGAATCCCACAATGTGGAGAGAAGATTACTGCAGTGAAAGTGTCATTATCGTTTTCTGCTGCAATAGGACGGATGCTAGTTTTCCCAATCCGGATTGTTACCTGCGTTCTGAACCATTAGCAGCATTGCTTACAGCGGTAGCAAAGCTTTAGACCGCTGCAAAATTATCATTTGTATCCATATAAAGGACCGATATACCCTGTCTACTCTTCAACGTGCTGCTCCACTACGGTGTTTCTCATAATCTTCTCCTGGTTTTTGTGGCGTACAACCCAAGAAATCATCAGCAACGTGCGGTGCCCCTATTTGCAACTGAACTGCCGACGTCCTCTTTTATTATACGTGTGACCCAGCTTTGTGTAGTGAACCACTGCATGGATAGCACTTCTTAATTTCGGCCATGTACATGTCAAGGGTTAGTGTCCTAATTAGCATGTCATGGCTAACGTTTTAAGGCGTAATGTAATTTCAGGCTAGTTGTATATACGGGATGTAAATGCCATTGAGCACATCCTAGGTTTCCATGCATGTTAGAAAAATTATTTGTTCTTTTCCGCTGTATGACGGCAACTATCACAATCCCCCAACTTTCGGCTGAAGCTTCAGTTAAGGTCACCTGCGTCAAAATACCAGTGACGCGTTTCACGCGGAAGTGATTCCCATAACTCGACATACGCAGGATTGTTGTTTTGTTGTTTTGAGGTGTTTAACGTCCCAAAACTAGCTCTGATTCTGAGAGACGCCGTAGGAGAGGGTTCCGGAAATTTCGACCATCTGGGGTCTTTTTAACGTGCACTGACATCGCACAGCACACGGGCCTCAACATTTCGCCTCCATCGAAATGCAGCCGCTGCGGCCGGGATTCGACTCCGGGACCCTCGGATCAGCAGCCGAGTACCATAGCCACTAGACCGCCGTGGCGGGGCGATATACGCAGGAAGGACGGGAAGCACAAAATTCGTTCTCGGTCTGTATGTCCAAGGAAGTGCATCGCGAAAAGAGATAAGCGCAATCCGCCGCCACCTTCGAGATCCAATTTGTCGCGTCAAGAGAAGGAGCACTGCAGACAACACAGGTGCACAATCCGGATGACAACCACAGGTAAGTGCCGTAATACACGGATTTCCACACAGGCTACGAAGGACAAAGGGGAAACGGAGGCGAGAAAGGAAAGAAGGCCACGTTGCTTGACGCTCACTGCGTGAATCGGAATGTCCAGAGAATCTATGTATAGTAGCTGGCTGAAGGCTTGTCTCGCGACCTATAATCCGAAGTGGTCACTGCAGAGACGGCTTAATTACTTCGCCCAGACTACCAGAAACAACGCCGGAAAATTGGATTAGCCGATGTGTTTGCCTGGAGGACGATGGCTGTGGTTGCACTGTTGTCGGACTCTTACCGCTGTTCCTTTCACAACGCCGTGAGGAAGACACATTGGTCCTTGTTCTGGCGGAGAGCCTAGCACGGAAATGCAGTTACAGATCAGAAAACGAACAAAAGAAAAGAAAACGCCAAGTACGTTGCTTAAACAAGCTGCACAAACGATGCCGCGGTCAAGGATTAGTGCTGCGCAGCTCGGGAGGATTAATTGAAGCGAACTGCCGAAATTCTGTGGTCAGCGTCAGAGACGCAGAGCTAGAAGAACAAAAATGCGCAGCGTCATTCGAGAAACGGCGGAGCAAGCAAGCTTGCGGCCGGCTAATTAGGGCGGTTGGTAACGAGCTCAAGAAAAATAATTGTTATTACTGGGTTCTTTATTTGCAGGGAGTGTGGCAATACGGAGAAACGTCTGACTTCCATTAGACACGGCCAGCTTCTTAAGACCATTTTTTCGCTCTTTCTTCCTATGTTGCTCAATTTAGCACTGTTCAATTACCGCCTACCAGTGAAACAACGAATGCAGTCCTTCACACGCCGGGAGCGTGCGTACAGACGAGCGCCCAAAAGCCGCGACAAGCCTTGCTTATGAATGTCTACTACTGAAGCGTTCAGACGCTAGAATGAGTATTGAGGCCACGCTTTCCTGCATGGGTTTCCATGCATACTTGATTGCATGCGCTTCGTAGCAAAAATTGCGGTAAATCAATTGATTACATAGAGCACATCTCTGGAGTGTCGGGTTGCTCATTCTGAAATGCGTGCCTTCATTAGCGGCTGCAGCCCCTTCATTATCGTGCAAAATTGTGTTGGGCCGCGCCTGACCGTCGTTACGGAACTGTCTGTCCTTATCGCGTGTCTGGGGAGAGCGCTGGTGAAGCTCTATTGAAGCGCGGGCGAGGTGGCTCTTGGCTGTCTTGTCGCTGTAGTGGGAGTTTCCTATTTGTGGCGCTTTATTACACCGGGTCTCTGGCTTTATTGCCTATGGATATTGGGAAGAGCTATGATCGTGAAGAAACCAGCGCACATTCACGGCGCAGATATATAAAAAAATGCGACAATTCATTATTATGTACTGAGGTGTGCTTGTTTTAGTGGACGACAATACCTTATCATGTATTGACGTCCACAAACAAGCCCATGTTTTCGATACGTTGGACAGCGACGATAATTACAATACTGGACATCACTCGGCGGGGCTGAACGATTCAGTGATTGAAAAAATATTAAAGAAATTAGTTGAACAAGTGTTATATATATAAATAATAGCGCTAGGAATGTACAGGATGAATAATTCAGCAGCTGCTAAGAACACTTTGGACGGTAATCAGTGAAGGGCATATTCCCACTTACAGAATATAAGTGAGACATCATGAATAGTACTGCAAGTGGACACAATCTCTATTTCAGCCTAAGAAGAACACTATGTAACTACACATGCAAGTGCTCTAACGCAAGGACTTTTGAATGAAACTGAACATTTGCGAATCAGCTATGAGAAACCCCGCAATCTGGAACAAGCGTCGTGAAAGCCGAAATTGCCACCCATGCATTCGGAGCGCAGAGCTATCAGAATTCTGCTATATACAGTGTCAGTGTTTTAAATGCCCAGCATTTCCTTGGCTAATTTGAGCCACAGTGAGCGCATCTATCTATCTATCTATCTATCTATCTATCTATCTATCTATCTATCTATCTATCTATCTATCTATCTATCTATCTATCTATCTATCTATCTATCTATCTATCTATCTATCCATCCATCCATCCATCCATCCATCCATCCATCCATCCATCCATCCATCCATCCATCCATCCATCCATCCATCTATCTATCTATCTATCTATCTATCTATCTATCTATCTATCTATCTATCTATCTATCTATCTATCTATCAGACTACGTCTCAGTGCTCCCCTGGTCGTCTAGCTCACTTGACATTCGCGAAATCTGGCGTGGTAGGGCAATTAACTTATGACGAACATGAATTATCTTTCTGACTACGCTAAGACGATGTACTTGTCACACACGTCACCATTAACGATGTTACGATCACTTGCGGCTCCTACCTGCAGTGCTAAATCTTAAAAATTATGCTATGTGCCACAGGTATTTGTTAACGTTACAGCACATGTCAGTTAGTGACCACCAAAAATGGACAGAAAATTTTATGATAACACACTCAGCGTGGTTTCAAGAAGAGAAACAGACACCGCTTGATAAAGCTTGCGATTGAAATGCATGCCTGCCAAGAAGACACGGGCAAACGTTCTGTAATGACCGAAGGTGTGTGTCGTGCTCAGGCCAATAAAGTGCCAAGCAAGCACGCTGCCAGTCGTCTACAATGCTGCTATGTCTAACGTCAAGGGATGTTGTGATTTGGGTTAATAGCTGTTATAGCAATGTAACAAACAATGCATGTGTAGTGCACTGTCACTCAGCTTGCTTTTGTTCCCAAAGGATACCCTGACAAACAAAGCTTATGGTATACGGCACTCATTTCCCTTCCATAAAAGGTAACGTCCGCGCGCTAACCTGCCCAGACACCACAATGCACAACAGGCCTGTTGACGTGACTGGTATCCTCACGCTGCACGCAAAAGTAATTTATACGGGCAAAGCACCTTAGGGCCGAGCTTGCGGCGTACACACGGCGTAGCCATCTAATTGCAGTTGCGCCCATGATAGTGCGCAGCGTCTCGTGATCTCTGAGAGAGCGAACGGCGCGCGTTGACTATGGAAACGCTCTTCCCGCGATGAACGCTTTATCAGCACGCAAGGAAGGAGAACGCGCCGTCACCCGCGATAGACAACGCTGATGCAGGCAGCGTCTGCTAGCAAGTTTCTTGATTTAAAGAACCGACTGCTCGCGCTGCAAAACCGCTCACCGGCCACCCCATATTATATATATATAGGCACTGGATCTTGACCTCCAATGCAGTGCCGGCGGGAGATTTCTCTTATGCGTAGTTGAACCAAAAGATAATCCGGAAGTCGGCCCGATCTACGACGTGGGAGCGCAGGAACCTCATAAAGACCAGGAGCATAAATTACAGCGCTTGTGTAAACATACGCATGCGTTGTCACTCATTTAAACGCATGAGTGGGGGATTTCACGGGTGATTTACGGTAACACCGAACGATCCGCAGTGATTCGCCCACTCGTCATGGTTCACTTCGTGGAGATGCGTGGATATTATTTCATAAAGAGGTTATTGCTGATCATAACACTTAGCTGAATTCCAAGCAAAACGGCAAGAAAATTACTTCAACAATGGCTTCGCATGACCACCGAGCTGCCCCATGCACGTGATCGGCCGTATCTCTGTTCTTTTGTATAGTGGTGATGAGTTCACCGTCGCGGTATCCCCTACTATAGCCTCCTATATCAGGCCAGCAACAGGCAGCGCTAATTCCTCCTAGGGGCAAATTCACCAGACTTCTTAAAGAAGAGAAACCAGCTCAAAACACATGGACACAGAAAAAAGACGACGCCCATCACAGATGTTCACAGTGGCATTACGTGACGTCAAGATATGGCTGCCTAGCACCCAGCTACCGTTGTGTTGTGGTCACGTGGTGCGCACAGACGAGTGAGTTCAATGTTCACTGTGCTGTATGCAAGCTTTCTAAACACTATACCAGTCACTGCTGCATGCACGAAAGGAAAATATCTCTGTGCGTATATGACTCCGCTCTTTCAAAGCGTCACATTTATCTTTATTTGAGTTCAACAATGTGCCTAATCACTCCCTCCAATTAAATTGAGTGTGAATACTCACCCTCAAAAAATATTAGGCTTCAAGGCAATGGTTTCTTAGAGACATCACTGGAGACGTAGAACTGTGTGATTTATATACAGGATACAACGGTCCCAAGATGAAAAGCATGCAGGAGAGGTATCATGGTTTAATCACAGGTGCTTAGACAAACTGAAAAATAGGAACTCATCGACAAAATTAGTATTCGCACATATATACGCATACATAGAACTATATACATTTGTACACAAAAGCTTAGTGATGGACGAATATTTCGCGAAGGAAGCTTCGATTGTGATTTCGTATCCCTGAGGGATCAGTCCGGCGCTTCGCGAAATGAAGATTTCAATATATGTGGCGACAGGAAAGGAAATTACTTATCGATTATTTCTTGAGCAGCGTTCTGTTCCAGTCTTTTCTGCTTGCTCAACTTCATAGCAGTTCACTCTAAAGGAATCTTGAGCGTGTAAGGAACTTTTTAATGTAAATACAATAGGGCGTCACAAGAAATTTTTGGAACGAAACGTGTTTAAAAGTGTCACAACCAATCTCAGAGTACAGGTGGCGATTTCAAAAATACACTGCCTAGTGTCTTCGATCAATCTGAAGCAAAAGTAATGAATTATAGAAGATATCAGAAACTTCGCATCCGCTGGAATTGTCGAGTCGGAGAATGACAGACATCGTAAGTACCTAATACTACATTGTACTAAAAACGAAGGATACCGAAGCAATAGGAGCAGTCTAATCACTTTTCTTTCTCGGCTTGTTATTTTTCCTTGGTAAAAAAAGCATCTCGGGATTGGAAACATGAGCACAAAAATTAGAGAAAATTGCTTCGAGCTGTGTCGATTTCTGCGAATTCCACATATTACATAGAAATAGGAATTCAGACGAATAAAGTGGAAGGTATATTATAGAATGCTCTATGCTTTGCTCTTTGACAGATATTTCTCAATACTGGCGGTGAAATGAGTTTCTTCATCATTGGGAGCCTCCACCAACTGCATGGGATCAATATCTTCAATAACGCCCCCTTCTGAAGGCTGTGATTGCGAAATATACAGTAGTGAAACTATGTGAAACAATGGAAACTGGGCTCCAAACAACTATTAGATGCTTCTCTCATCGCCCACTGAGGATATATGTTCCAGTAAGTGGTGCTTCACTGAGCGGCGATAAGGTACTCAGGTCGCTCAGTACGCCGAGGGCAATGCTTTACAAATGTACTGAAGCAAATAATGCGTTACTAAATTTTTCTAAAGATATCCTGTATTCCTAATAAACTTCATTGATACGGCTTGTCCACAATCAGTCAGTAGACATAAAACAATACACAAAAAAATAGTTCTTTTTTAACGTAAGTGCACTACACTCGATGTAGACTAGACGGTGTCCTGAACTTTGGACCATCTTCTGCAAACATACTGCTGGAAAGCGAGCTTTGCAGAAATTAAGTAAGCTGGAACTTAAACCAGCAGTTCTTGTCATTCCCTTGATTCACTAAAACTGACTCCCTATAAACACCACGCGGGAACCAACATTGTTCAACCCAAGCCAAATGAGTGGTATTTTTAACGTTGCACAAAATTTGGTCTTTTTCTACGAGCGAACATGTGACCTTGAGCGACCTTGACAATATACAGGCTGTATATATATATATATATATATATATATATATATATATATATATATATATATAATAGTTGGTAGAGATTCCGCGCGAGCTGCTTGTTAAGTCACATATTTAGTAGGTAATACTTTTAGGGCTGGACGGCCGAAGTTTCTGCTGGCAACTAAAGGCCTTACAATTAAGAAACTCGCATTACAAAAGTCATTACAAATTTAACACTGAAAGGAAATAGTTTCCAAAACATCACTGTATGAAAGCATAAATGGAGTATATGTGGGAACTTCAACGTTATCCATCTATAAATCAAGGTAGAAGCAAGGAGTCCACACTGCTAGCCAGATCAATACCCTAAAGAATGGAGGTATTGCCGAGTGTGTTCCCACACACTTCAAAGATGGCATAAAATGGAAGAACGAGCAGTGAGAACCCCAGCGCAGGCTACACAAAGCTCATTGTCGCACGTGACGAGAAACCAATGAGTTTTTACTAATGCATGCCGCTAAGGTCTCGCTATCTTCTATCGCGTTGCCATGACACAATGCTGACCGTGTTTGGCTGCTGGCGCTGTTCGTTAATAATGCAGTACTCTACAAAGGGATGCAGCAGTGACTAGTGACGCACTCAGCTTGATGCAGCTCTCAAGCTTTATTTATATTGATGTGTTCCAGAGCGAGTAGCATTAGTTCCGTTTTAAAGTGTTTCTCTAAAAAGGACATGATCACAAAGCTGTAATATTCAGGAGTCGGGCAATGTTGAAAGGCTGCGAAAAGAACATATCGCCCTGAATTACGACACTGGGAGGCCTGCATTACGTTGTTAAGATAGAATTCTCAATCGGACACTAGTAAACCGCAGCTGTCACTTCTTACAGAGATGTGGTGATACGACGTTGTGTAGTACACGTACAAATCTTAAAACACAAGCTTCCGCCCACCTGCTTAACAAAGTAGGTTCGTGAGTGCTCCTGATCGGACGTTTCACAAGAAAATGATAAGCTTCCTTTGCAAAAGAAAAAAAGTTCAAGCTGGCCTAGCGGCCAAAGAGGATCGCGAGGTCAATGGGTTCCTTGGATTAGGGTCCTGTCCATAAGGGTTTAACCCGCTTTTAGGAGCAGCGGAATGTTTGGCATGAATAAAACTTACCCTTCTTCTTCTCCTACTGAAAAGTCCTTTCCCGAATCCGGACAATTCACGTTCCTTTGGGTAGACCACATAGTTCTCGTATATTTGTTGCATTTTTTCCCATGTTTTCTACAAGACTGTTACGGAGCGATTTGGTTGTGAAACTGGTAATGGGACGACTTAAACATTATTGTAGTAACCCTACACACGTTTTTGAATTACACACAGCGGTTGTCACAGGCTATTTTAGCGTTGCGTCACGCCAATGTTTCGCGCAGGCGTAATATTCGCCAGGGCAGAAGTATTCGAGCTCTAGTGGTCAGATTTTCCGGCGACGTCATGGGGTAATCTGCAGAAATTGCACATACTACTTTTTTTTATACGAACTTTAAAAGTCATTCTCGAATTCCGAGGGCACTGCGGTGATCATGCACTGATAACACACATTTGTTAGCCTCTAGAAATTTCACCTACATCGAAAAATGCGACGCCGCGGTCGGGATGGAACCCGCCTCTTTCGAGTCAGCAGTCAAGAGCCGTAAGCACTAGACCACCTCGCTAGACTACCCAGGGAGTGAACAGCGACGAACGTTAACCCTCGGAACAACAGCTTCGCTGTAGAAAGTATTCACGGCACAGAGCGGAGTACGGTGCTGCTCACACAAATAACACCTTGTACAACACCCCTTAGAGAAATCTACATGCGGTGTACCACGTTTCCTTCCAAAGCATTTACATGTCTGTAATCTTTGTATACACCCTCCAGTCTTCACACAGCCGACGCTGCACTGCTATTGATGACGACGTCGAGCTCCAGCCTCACCTTTAATACCACAATACCGTGGTAAAGCGAGACAGCAGTAAAACGAAAAAAAAAAGGAAGAGATGTAGTCGTTGAAGTGGTTCGCCTTTGTGTGGTGGAATTCGCTCGCTTCAAGTTGTAAATTAATGGAGTTTTACACCACGCCGCCCGCTTTCGGCCCGGAATTAGAATTTGGGTGGACGAACAGTTCCTGGTATACCAGGGGATCAGAAGAATGGAGGGGAGGGAAGCATTCGGGACTATTGCCGCGCCATCAATTCTCTCTGCGCGAGGAGGAATGGTATATATACGCTTCTTTCACTCCTTCATGGAAGTGATCACTCCTAATGACCTCAGCGACCTCGGAACTATCGGTTTCCCGCGCGCGGGTGCTTTGTTGTTATCGGAGAAGACCTCCCAGGAATTCTACGCCTTCGATTGATTTTTGGGGCTTTACGTCCCAAAACCACGACACGATTATAAGAGACACCGTAGGGGCGGGCTCCGCAAATTTAGCGCGAACTGACATGGCGTAGTACACGCGCCTCGACATTTCGCCTCCATCAGAATGGTACTGCCACGACCGGGATTCGGCCCCGCGACCTTCCTATCGGCGGCCAAGCGTCATAGCCATCGGACCAGCGTGTCGGAGCAAGGGAGCGTCCGTATAAACCAGTGCTACGCTCCTTCCATGATGACCAAATATGTTTCCATTACTCTGACCTCTAAAGAAGGTTCAGAAAGTTTTACGCATATAGATAAAAAGTAGAGGGAGGTCTAAGCTTCGCCATTAAAGTGGGCACCATGCGTCGTTGGTATCCGTTCGAATCGCTTCCTCGTAACAGATTAATGTTTTCTCGTACGTTGCGTGTGTAGATGTAAACTAGTAGTTTACGGTTTTATGGCGGATTTGACTTTCTAAAATTGAGGTTGGTTCACTAAGAAATGAAAAAGGGAATAAAAAAGACAAGTCTCGGTTAGCACAGAACAGAAGACAGACCTGCAGTAGCCTTTGACTCATTACCCACACCTATCCTCTCGTTCCACTACTACATTACAACGATAGAAATAATGACAGTGCTACGTGTTAGTGATAGCTGAACTTCACGCGTTTAAGGTGTTTAACCAGCATTCCCGGCATTAAGGCAGTGAATCTGTTTCAAAATTTTCAGTGGTTTACGTTGATTGAAGAAGTCACTTGTAAACCTTGGCAAACATTGAACACAACACTAATGGTCAGCTGGGAAGAACGTCCTATATATCCCACGTAAAGCACAATCTACAATTAGTGCTTTACTGCCTCAATTACATGTCTTAAAGCTCGCTCCGCTAAACGCCGTTTCTAATGGGTTTTTTTCTTAAAGCTCGGGTCTGCACCTGACGTCCACGACCTGCCAAAGTAGATGCTCCTTTTCTATGTTCACTTAGATAATTTCAAGATACCTCAGGTTCATCGTGAGACACATCCGCTTTTTAGTCACACGGTCCCTTGCCGCACCTTCTTCCGGCTCTTCTACCGGACCCTCTACCGGTCCCTACGACACACCTCAACCGCACCCTCTTGTGACACCCTGGCCGTCAGATTTTCGATGTCGAAACTCCATATACAAAGGGCACATCGCCAACCACGAAAGCTCGAGAGAATTCATTCGGGAGGAAATGCTATACCGTAAAATCTGAATAGTCTCGAACTTTCAGTGTGCAGTATATTGTGTGAGACGCGCGCACTCAACACGCAAATTATGCACGGCAAGCCTTAATAAAGCACAAATTCACAGTTATCGCAAGGCATTTCACGAGACATACTGAACGAGAAAGATCTGAAAGCGCAAGACGCAGAAGCAAGACACACATCGAAAATACCAACCTCTCCACGTGGAAGGCAAGCCTGCGTGTGTTGTGTGTGTGTGTGTGCGTGCGTGCGTGCGCGTGTGCGTGTGTGTGTGTGTGTGTGTGTGTGTGTGTGTGTGTGTGTGTGTGTGTGTGTGTGTGTGTGTGTGTGTGTGTGTGTGTGTGTGTGTGTGTGTGCTTCTTCATGTGCGCTTCCCTCGTTCGCTGCACGCTTATTAGATTATCATGAATAATGAACAAGCCCGAACTTACGCTCAAGTGAAAAAGCCTTGATGTTGTGTACCACATAATACCGGGGCTAATTACCAATTCCTAATTAAGCGCCGACCTCCAATTAGGTCGGTAATGTTCGCTGATCGTGATGCGCTCGCAGAGAAATTATTAGAAAGCTCGGTACAACAGCTGTAAGCCATTTGCATGCCAGCCCAGCCATCTATTTGCCTGCAACCCCGCAGGTTTTTTTTTTGTCTGTGTACGTGTGGTTATTGACGTGCCATTAGCATCATCTTAATACTTTGTAGTAAACAAGAAAATTATGAGGCCATTTGCACAAAGAGCGTCCTAAATGTACTACAAGGAAGTCAAACCGTGACACTCATTTATTTATGAACACAACAACGTCTATGACTGGGTCCACCAAGACTTCACTCAAGTACTTCCATCACAGATATGGATGTTCAAAAAAAAAAAACGCTCACAAACATGTCACAATGCAAGACTAGGGGGAGAAAGGAACACAACCTGAGACACAAACATGCAGTTACTCGGCATGGAGCTGGACGCTCTACCCACCGCACCACTGGTGCTTTTTTTTCTTTATTTACTGCCTTCATTCAGAAGCATATGTATATAAGGTAGATGCATACAAGACAAACGTAGGCTGGCAAGAAAAGGAATTAAAACTCAGGCATGTGCATCAGACTTTCTAGCTCAGGCAACCAGTCCCATTACAGTTCCTGTAATCTGTACATTTAAATCAACCTGCTAACTGATTCACAAATGTAAGTATTTATTTGCTTTGCGTCTAAATCTCCATGGCGCACTTCCATTCTCGAAGACCAGATGCAATGCAGGCCCCGAAACATTACTGTGCCAAATGTATGTCCTCTTCGTTATCGATAGGTAAATACCTAATTACCGTACCTATCTGTGAGCGGAGCTTTTCTCTAGAGTGGTATGACTGACATCCCGAAATAAACACCCTCCGCAGCAGTCCAGAAAAACATTCTTCGATTGTTTAAGGTTTTCTACAACATAAAAAAAAATGAAGAAAGCAGAATGTTCGTACCAGGGAGGAACCCCTGTTTTCTTTGCACCACATCACCGACACACATAAGCGATTTGGAACTCGCCTTATATCTTCCCTTATTATATTTGAAAATTGAGTTAGATAAACTTTGACAATAAATAAACGTTCAGTGAGTCACATTTGCTCCAACGCATTGAGGCCGTGGAGTTCACTGCACCGTGGTGTCGGCAGCCGCGGTCGTGACGGGTGATTGAAGTTGAGCGGTGACACTCGGGACTTTCAGTGGCCGCTTCCCGCGCAAAAGATCGTTTATTGGCGCGTATATCGAAAGCGGTTCTAAAGCCGAACACATCGAAATTTAATATTTTCGTGTAGTGTACCTTTGATTTTGGCTTTGTTCAATGTGTACATATGTAATTTATCGCTATTAGCTACTGCTCCATGCGCCACACAGACCCCGCGATCAACCCATGTGACACGCGAATCATATACATAGCTGCATAGGAAACGCATTCATAAATATTGCGCTGCCGCCAGGAATAGATGCGTACAACGCGTTCCTCACGTACAACAATATCACCTTGCACTACCCTCTCTCGTGTCACCTTCCTTTAAAGCACAGATTCCTTTCCCAGCAGCATTAAAGCTTTTGGTGCCAACTTCAAGTTCACACCTTTCTTACTCCCTGAGGTCCTGTTACCTTCCACTACGGGACGTATTCGCCAGCCTGTCGCTTTTTTTTTTTGGCAGCTCCCTAGTTAATTGCATCACATTTCATTTGCGTGTCCGGTACAATAACATCCTGCCTCTTGGCCTGTTGACAACTAACAAGTCCGTATCAAAATGAGACTGCATTGACCAGCTCCGAGCCGGGTCTCCAACTTCGCCTGGTGACCTGGTTAGTGGACGTCGCGGCTAGAAACGAGCTGGACATCAACGCTGCGTTTTAATTACTTTTATTGCGATAGCAATTTCTTTTACTTCTTTGACTTTTGGCCTTCTCAATAAAGTATTTCACCGCCACCACCACGGCTGTATAAGGCGGGGACGCTGCCTGTGCGACCGTAATCTTCACCGGGAAACGCAGGCGGCGAACTCGGATCGTACGCATGCGTACTGCCTGACCGCACAGATTCCAGAGTCGGCCCACATTTCCTGTCGACGCGCACACTTCCGGAAGAAACTTAACCACAGACAATTTTGCTGTAAAACACAATAGGAAACGAAACACTGATTCGGCGCAGATGTCAAGAAGTAGATCACACCGAATCTACCTATCTCGAATGTTAGCTGACAATTTAGGGAAGATATAAACGGTTATTCGGCTGGGAGACAAACACTGCTTGCCGTTTGTGGACATCACAGACAGCCTCGAAACCGAATGGTGGTGGTGATGGAGGAGGAGGAGGAGGAGGAGGGGAGGAGGAGTAGTAGGTAGTAGTAGTAGTAGTAGTAGTAGTAGTAGTAGTAGTAGTAGTAGTAGTAGCAGGAGCACCAGCAGCAGGAACAGCGTTAGCGTTTTGATTATTGGTTTTCAGACGGCCTACAGGTATGTCGCATGCCTAGTTGACGGGATGAGCGATTCTTCTGAATGCCATAATTCTTTTTCTTCTCAAAGCTATGTTCTTGCTCAGAAACACATGCATGCTTAAACGTGGGCAACCAAAGCTGCACTTCAATGTCTTTTGACCATGGCCGTAATGGATCGCACGACCGCCGCACTTCAGGCTTCAGTCCAAGCTTCGGTCCAAGCTTAAGTGCATGCGGCCATCATACCGCACAATGTGGCTTTCCTCTTAAGTTCCTAGACGCTTTCCATGCCTTTAACCCACAGCGATTGAGGGTTTTCGAAACTGCGTTTCTGATTTTAGGCATCTGCTAGCTTTTTCAAGACACCTTGTCCATGGGAAAACAGGGTAACTTTCAGTCGGGTTGAGTGAAAAGTTTGAGAGGACTTAAGGTTCTTTTTCTGAGTAGAAATGGATGACGGAAAACGTGAGCGACCTTTGAGCCCGCCATTTAAACTAAATGTTGCGTAAGCTACACTGTACGTAAAACGTATTATAGGTCTTCGTAGCTCCTTTACCATAGATCGAATCAAAGATTGCAGTTGAATCTGCAACAGCTTTTCCATATAGTTATAAACTTCAATCGTCAGCATATATTGAAGCCAAGGGAAGGTAGTCGGTTTGAAAACTAGTAATTCAGAAATAAACTAAAGGGATATGATAGCTGGCAAAAAACTGTACGGTCGCTCATAGGGACAAAACCCATTCGTCCTCCCTCAGAAATGCGATCGCTTTGGCTTTACTGTCTGTTGCCTGTGTGAGCCTGTGCCTAGTAGAGGCGCCATCCGCAGCAGTGAACAATACATTGACTGAAAAACGTCTAGTAGCTTCAGGGCCTTACGAAGACTGCTGACATTGCATATCTTGAACGCCTTGCGAGGCCTTATCTCTGCAGTGGCCTTCCCAAAGATTGGTTTCTGGGGCTTTACATCCCAAAACCAGCTGCGATTATGAGAGACGCCGTAGTGGAGGGCTCCGGAAATTTTGACGACCTGGGGTTCTTTAACGTGCACTGACATCGCACAGTACACGCGCCTCAAGATTTCGCCTCCGTTGAAACGGCAGCCGCTGCGGCCGGGATTCCATCCCGCGACCCTCGGATCAGCAGCCGAGTACCATATCCACTAGACGACCGTAGCGGGGTTTGACAAATATACGAATGGCGAATATTAGTTGCTTAAGTAAACAACTGTGGCTCCACTTTCTTCGCGCCGCAAATCTTTTTTTTTTCATTTTGCATCCCAAAAAGCGTGGATACCTCTACTCCTCAGTGATTTTTGACGTATTAACGCGCCTTATTAACGACTTAATTCGTTGACCAACACAGCAACGATTCCTGTAGAGGTATCAGTCGAGCAAGTGCAATGAAAGGACATGGGACCGAGTTGGCGTGGTGTTGTGTATATGTTGTTATAAAACCAGATTTCTACAAACGTGCTAATGTCGACTAGAAACCTAGCGACAGGGTACTTGTCTGACAGTTGAGGTAAAGAATGGTGATGGTGACGACGCCGCCACTGGTTATGATGATGATGATGATTGCGGGAGTGACGGCAGCTGCGCAACACGAGAGCACTACGTATCATTAGTTAACTGGGTATTTACTGCCGTCCAAGAACCCGCGCTCGTGGACGTTATCCTTAACGGTACACTTAAGTGAAAAGGTGAAGAGTTTTAAAATTGTAACTTGTATTTAGAGAATTCAGTTGTCGTTAAATTGCTAGTTTGCGTTCGAAATTAAATGCTATATTGAATCTCAGTGTTTTACTTTTGAAATTTCCGACGGAGCATTGGCCTCATGACCTCAGAACGCCAATTTCTATTTTTTTCGAATTCTTGTCAGGTTATCTCCATCAGATGTCCTGAAAGTCCCTGTGCTAATTCCCTGGCTTCCTTACGGCACTGTATGTCTTTCTTGCCAATGAATATTCATTTAGGCCTTAACAGACGCCGTGAAACATATTAGTGCTGAAACTTCAAGGTGCGTCGCCATGTGTATTTTCTTTCTCCGCATTTCCTAGCTTAGCCACGGTATTCTCGTCGAAAGATTAATGTTTTTGCTATTGTGAAAGCTAACCCAGCAATATGGTAAGAAAAATTCTATTTAATGTTCCTTTAATATTGGCAACGTCACACGTAAAAGTAAGAGGAGGTACTCAAGGCATTAAAGGGCTTACAGTGACAGACTCAATTCTGCAAAAAAAAAAGTGTAGTGTTCTGAATGAACTCTTGTACTTATCATTTTTAAACTGGATATTTTCCTTCCGGTTAACCTCCCTGCCTTCCACCCATCATCTCTCTCTCTCTCTTTATACTGTCTCTCATTAAAGGGTTAGAAGTTCAATAAGACTTTCTGTTGGGCTAGTTGGTTCATACTTGCAAGGAAAAATGTGTGCACAAACTGGATACGAGCACAGTGATCACACAGAGCTGAAATTTCGCGCACGTCCGTGTTTCCACTCTGTGCGTGTCCAGTTTGAGCGCACACTTCTTCCTGCAGGTTATTAGTTAACGTACACACCATATTGCCAAACAGGCCCTGCAGAACTTTATGATCTTAAGAGCTTGCATTCTGTCGCGAAGTCTCCTGCGAACGTGTGAGCCAAATATCATTGAAATGCAAGCTCCACAGATATTTCAATTTATCTCCAAATACAGCTGCTAAACTACATGCACCGCTTCCAGCAAATGACGTCTGAGGAAGCACGGACAATGCCGCTATGAGGCAAAGGAGCATCGTCTGACTTCATGTTTCGGGAAACGTCCTCAGTGATCCTTTATTTCTCAGTTTCGAGCTGAACAAGTACAGGATATGTACATATTTTGCTTCGAAAACGGCAAATATAGTCAGTCGGCGTACTCGGAGCGCTTTGTGGGCTAATTCGTTGGAAGAAGAGCAGCCGATTTCCAGCTACATTTGAATTCAAATGGTAGATTCCCTGGAGCCTGCGCTGGAATAATATCTGCCCCTCATATTTATAGGAGCTTTCACAACTTTTTTCACCCTGCTATATGATTATGTTTGGAAAATGTCGCAGGGCCTGTTTATAACCACTATCCTTACAGTTCTTTCTTCGCAAGACAGAGAGAATGCACCCACAGTTCACGAGATAACCAGCGTTTAATCTGGCCATAATGGGTCATTGCGGAGAGACATTGGGCTGCTATTTGACTGTCAGTAAAGCTACGGAACACCCTCCCACGGTACCTTTACGCCCAAAATCACACGCCAGTGCTATCGTATTCCGAGGCACGTAGAGCTATCCCTGCAAGCGTGACGCTATTGCAACGCTCTGTAGCAACGTTGGGCAAGCGTAATGTCAATGCCGAACACGTTCGCAGTAACGATGCAGCGAGAATAAAGGAAGGAGGTTGGAGAGCGTGGTTGGGGAGCCTTTTGGGATAAATAAGGCTGCCGTGGTTCAGAGTTAATAGAGCGCAATTACCGCTGACCTAATTACGCTTGACGCCAAACACAAACATTGGATGCCCGTTTGTCGTCAACGCAACCGCCTTGACACACATTCGTAGCGCCCGTTTTCATTCTACGTGTCACGACACATCAACCTCTAAAGTGGCTGTCGACAGCGGTATTTGCTGAAGAAATGCAGAGGTTAGTTGAAATAAGGACGCATTTAAATGGCGTCATCGGGATCCTTCGGTCTCGAGGAGTGGTGTTTCGCTTAAGGAAATGAGGCCATTTTCTGCAACAATCATAGGGAAACGGTTGAGCGTTCGCGTTGTCGAAAGGAATAGAGTCGTGGAAAGGACAGTAACGGCACGTTCAGGTTAATGGCAGGGCGGCTTGCCGCGTGCCGTTTGAAGATTTCCTTTCCGTGTGAGCAGGCTTGCATACCATGGCCCGAGACGACTGTGGTGGGCAGCGTATCCTCCCTGTCATCCGGCGTGAAAACCTTTTTTGTTTCCAGTGATCTTCGTTCACTTTTACGGCTACATCTGTATGTTATTGCTCTTGTTATCATCGGAACTGTCAGGAAAACCCAACTTTCTTGCAAATTTCTAAAGCTTACTTATCCCCCGTCACTGAAAGAATTACGCTAAACATCAATGCATTCTCCATGCGTTCACCGAAGTTCGAGCTCTTTAGTAGTCATCCTATGGGTGCAAGAAACGCGGTATAGAGTTTCGATATCATCGAAACTGTTTCTGTCGAGAAATAGCAGAGGCCCTGCTATATATAAACAGGAACGTTGGCTTCAGGGAAGTTACCTGGCTCGTAAATTTCTCAGGATAATGTACAATGAGCTGCATTGCCAAGCCACACTCTTGTGTCCAGCACAAATCCACAAGCGGGACCGCATGCGCTCACGTTGGTTCACAGAGCGCTAACAATCCCCTCATTAGAATGCTTCGTGGTTGAATGCGTATCGTGCGAGTTCCATCTTCTTTGTTCTTATGTTAGCGCACACTGTGCCACACGCAACTCAGCTACTCTGCATCGATATTACGCTCCTTTGCGTATATGGTATGCGTATATAGGTCCGGAAACCAGGGAACCACCCCCTCCGACATCTTAGAAGACGCCGTCATCTCATTTGAGCTCAGTAAATGTTTTCTTCTACTACGCTCCTTTGATATCGCAGACGACTGAAACTGCTGCATTGAATGGAAACGAAGTAACCCAGGAACGTGTCATCTCGTTGAAAGAATCGCCACACCACAGAATGAATTGACAGAGGAAAAGCTACTGACTACCGCGGTGGAAAACTCGTTTGGCCTGGGCAAAACGATTCGTTTACTGAATGGCTTGCTATCTTCGTTGATTCTTGCCACGAATATACATCTTGAATTCATTATTCTCGCTATGTATGGCACGCACAGGTTTTACACTCTTCAACCTTTTCTATACTACAGGAAGAAGTAGGAGAGAATGAACCGGAACAAGAAAAAATAGATGAATAGACAGTAAATATATATGTCCGCGATGACAACGGGCAGCGAATATAAATTTAGATTCTGGGTTACTCCGGTGCATTTCGATTAGTAAAATTCTGGGACGAAAACGTTCAGACCCAGACAGCGTGATCGTTCTTCGTAATAGTTTTGGGACAGCATAAGGTACATTGATCACTTCAGAGAAATCACTGTGCGAGTCCTATGCTTCCTGCCTGTTTCAGCTCCATACATTTCTTTCACCAACTGAGGAACCAAACGGTCTTTGTATCCGGCCGCGGCGCCATCTGCTCATCTACTGTCACTGTAAGAGTATCTTTACATAAGCAAACTATAATGTGCCTGCGAATGTTATAATACTGTCATTAAAAAGTATAGAAACATTCAATGCTATCTTCTTCCGTCATTAACGCTTCAGAAGGTCACCAGATTAGGAACGGCATAAACACCGACAGTGATCTCCTGAAGGGATTGGGCGTCTGCTTGAGAGCACAAATAAGGCCTGACTAGATAATCGCACCAGAATATTTAGGCTTAGCCTGATTTGCTAAGCCTAACGCAACAGTTAGGCTTAACAGACTAGCCTTATCTTTTGAGCTCTTTATCAGAAGGCACATTCTTTCAGCATATCACTGCAAGCGATCGTGTAGTAATACACCCACAGTATATGAAATTCGATCATTGCAAGAACGTACGTGCCGCCACATACAGTGTGGTCTTTCTGAACTCCCGTGTTTACACCCACGTTTACCCGTTGACGCCAAATATCCAGCGTTCTGAGGCAGAGAGAGAGAAAAAAAACATTTGTTAGTTCCAAAGAAGCTAAATCCCCAGTCCGGGTCCCCTGGTAGGCTCACGCATTCTGGCTCAACACGTTCTTCACATCTTATACCAGAAGCGGCCAGGCAGCATGTCACGTTGCAGGCGTAGATATTTACAGAAACAGGAGCTACAGACGATATGCTATCTGTCTTCTTTTGCTGCTCTACTACTGTCGCAAGGCTGGCGCAGCGGTTTCCCGCCTCTATATTACTTCGCATTAGTTCGGCGGGTGTTCGCGATTGATTCGTACCGAGCGCGAGTTCGACCACGTCCTGACTTTGTGATGATTTGCTGTGCACTGGCGAAAATGGCGAAATTCGCAGAATTCCCACGTTTTCATCTAGTAGTTCTCACGTGTCCGCTTTTCCCCCCGTGTGTGTTTTCTTAACTTACTCTATAGACAACACATTCCTTGTGTACTGGCTTTCCATATCTGAAATCTTGATCTGCCACATATATGCAACGCCTACGCCAATGCGAAGCGACTCATTATCATATATACTGGACAGGTCGCGATTTTAATCATACCATAAATATACTACTAACGAGCCACTCAGTATTCCCGAAGATATGTGATCGTGATCGATGTCTCCAGGACACGATAACACCTGCGCACGTATTCAAAGGGCTCATAAATGGCTTTAAAGGTTGTAGGGTGGTTAAGTTTCATCTCTAACAGCAGAGCGCTATAGCACCCTTGGACAACGTTCCGGAACGCCTCCTCATAAAATATGCAGTAAAATGAGCGTGTTCTCTAGAGGATGCTGGAATTATATAAGTTTCCTCCTAACAAGTGTGTTTTCTCGAGCACTGAAATTACACTCCGAGCTGTCATGTATGTAGGTTTTAGTTACGTCTCAGCTTACCATCTTTTGTGGCGGATTTCAATTTGGTAAAGTGCTCACTAAAGTAACTGCGCCTTGATGGAGGGCTTGCACGGTCGGTTGCATTGGACGTCTACGTTTGCAATGATTATTTCAACCTCCTGCTCGAAAAATCTTTATCACGACCCAAGTGTCAAGACGCAGTGCGCCCTCATTTTCGTTATTTACGAGTCGCGTCCTCCATTTTCACTATTTGGTTACTGCTTTTCTGTAACAAAGTAAAAAATTACGCCATCTCCCGCTAAAGGGACCATGTGTGGATGCGAAGCAGTGGGGATACGGTTAGCTCGGGTGGGAGATGGTGCAATTTTATTCAGAGCACGAATGAGAATGTATAAGAGAGAGAACGCGGTGGATGCGTGATGGCCCGAGCGCTCATCGCGGTGCTGCACAGGGCAGAGAATGAGGCGCGCGCTCCGCCATTTTCATACCGCGGAACTACCGTAGCGCCCCCAGCGGAGTGCGCAGCTGTCGCACCACCTTTCACACGGCACGGAAGGAGGGACGGACCTCCTTAGGACCTCCTTGGGACGGACAAAGCCCCCGCCATCAGATTCACATCTAAAAAATTATGGGCTGCTTTCACTAGCAGCGCAAGGATACGTCACAGCGTATCAGGTCGCTTCCCCCTCTTCCTATCTCTCCTCTTCACCCTCCCTCCATTTCCGCACATCCTTGCTATATTACATTATACAAAGGTGTGCTTTAATTTATTTACTGCCCCTCGTCCTCATATACATCTTTCTTACCCTCGTATCCCTTCTCCACCCCCTCCATTTCCTCTTCCCTCCTCTTGCTATACTATACTACACAAGGATATAACTATACTATGCTTTACTCTCGGCTCTCCTTCTTTCCATCCTCCTCAGCATCACTTCCCTTTCCCAGCTCCTTGCTGTACCATGGATATGCTGGATATGCTCTGCTATTCACCTTCGATCCCGGCCGCGGCGGTCGCATTTTCGATGGAGGCGAAAATGCCAGAGGCCCGTGTACTGTGCGTTGTCAGTGCACGTTAAAGAACCCCAGGTGGTCTAAATTTTCCGGAGCCCTCCACTACGGCTTTTCTCTCCTATCTCTTTCACTCCCTTTCCCCCACCCCCCACGACGCTTAGCCGTGCTCCCTACATGGGCTGCAGAAATTAGCGTCCTTTTCTAACCGAACCACAATCATATATAGGAGTCTTTTTCAGAAGCAGCTTCAGGCCCTGGCGTGGCTCTTTGACAAAACGCACGCCTGCAAAGGAGAGGGCCTGGCTTCGACTCCCACTCGATTTCAGGTAGTGTTCTTACAACGTTAGCATAAATGACATGAAGGAATCATAAAATGTGCTGCAGCTCAAGCGTTGTACTCTGGTTGCGCGAAATCTTAACTGGGTGCCAAGAAGAATACTTTCTGCTTAGCCAGAGAGGACACTGAGGCTTTCTTTTGCACCCCTGCGGTGCGTAGTCGATATGCCGAGTTTTCAGTTCACGACTAACGCTAACTGTTGCGTGTGATCAGTTCTACAGCGTTTTTTGTTTGGTTTCGGTGTTTCGTTGAGACAGCTGCACGCAATTCTTACATAGCACATTGCAAAAATGATTGTCCAGAGGCGTTCTTCAATGCAGTGTGAAAAAATGTCAGTTTCACCGCAAGGGCGAAGCAATGAATGCGATAGCAAGAAGCTGTCATGCTATACGAAGTGAAGCTCGCAGCTTCAGGAGCAATATTAATTCTAACAAACAGTGCACTTGCTAAGTGAGCGCCTCCCGTGGGCAGCGCGTGCTGGTACAAAGAGCTTTATACGCTGTGTGTCACAAAGCTACTCATACAAGCTAGAGCAGGCCGCTAAATGAACAAACAGATGATGAGCACGAACTAATAAGTGAAGCACGCACGAAACGAACGCACAGATATACACCGAACGAGCGCGAATAAGCTGTCGCAATGGATACTCTCAGTTTGAACAGCGCTCCTGTTATAAAGGCGACCGAAGCAGAGAAGGAAACTAGCGTGCTTCTAGCGTCCAGCTGTGACATTTGATAGTTCGCGCTCAACTTCTGTTTGTTCGCTTAGCGGCGTCGCTTGAGCTCGAGTGACTTTCGTACGCTCCCTTGCGCTCGTCATGCCATCTCGCTGGTAATGAAGAAACGCTTATAAGCGCCTGCCGTCTCTGAGTCCTGCCAGCGGTAAAGGGTGTGTATACAAGGCTCGCCGTTAGTTGCCCGAAAGATCTGCTCTTTGTGGCGTAGTGGTTAGCGCCACGCGCTGCGGAGCGAAAGGTTCCTGGTTCGATTCCCCGCTTCGGAAGCATTTATTAGAAATATTTTTCTTTGGGACTTTTATGTATATATACATATTTATACATATACGGTTCATGACGGCGCCGACGGGGACGGAAAAAACCAGCTGAAAATGTCCATATAATTGCTATCGAAATAAATTACTCCATCTCCCGCTAAAGGGGACTATGAGGCGATGCGAAGCATCACGGGGGGTGCACACCGCGTTTGCATCGTTTTGGCCAGATGTCGCGTTTGCATCGGTTTGACGCTAAGCAGGCGCTGCCTGTATCAGCGTTGTCTCTCGCGGGCGAGGGCGCGTTCTCGTTCTCTGCCAGCTTGGGCCAGCTGTTTCCGCATGCGCAGTGGGGGTGTGGACGGTGAAGGGACAGAACAGGCTCGACCATAAGCTGCTTCGCATCTAAAACATGAGCACCAAAATTGGGATACCTTAGGAAAGCAGGTGACTATTGGTGTCTCCTTGTCGTTTCGCCTGTGTTATCTAATCTCACCCTGTACCCTGTCCCAACCTTATTTCAATAGCAAAACAATTAACTTCTCATATGATTCGCATTTTCATTGTGACGCTGTCTAACTTTGTGAATAGCCATATACTTACTGACGGTATTACATTTTCAAACCGCGGTACGAACACCAGGCACGCTGTAGTCGAGGCCTCCAGAACTTTCGACCACCTGGGATTGCGTAACGTGCACTGACGTCACATGGGTCTCTGTAGTAATTCGGCCTTATCGAAATGCCACCAATGTCCGGGATCGAACCCGTCTTATATGGGTTAGCAGCCGAGCTCAGTAAGCAGTACGCGTTGCTGTGCCGACATAAATTTAAATCATATTATCTATTAATGTTGACTTTGCGCTGTTTCTATAACTGTCAACCACTACTCAACGATGTTCAGTTGCCGTTTTTATGTCCTTAACAATGCGTAATTCTATGACAGGAGGTCCCCTTTCAGCCGTGTGCTATGGGACCCCCTTTTGTATATTCTAACCAAATGCGTTTATATTTTCGCTACGAAAAAGATTTGATTGATTTGAAAAAAAATATGTTATGCGCCAATCCCTTTTCTGATTTATAGAACACAGGTGAGAGCACGTGCATTTCGATGCTCTTGGTCTATTTTCTTTCTGCGTCAAATAGTCTTTTGTTCCGGCGCGCTTTTTGTTGCATGAATACCTAGCCAAAAATATTTTCGCATTATTTCATTTTTCTATGCGCCCACAGTACATTCGAAAGCGCAGCTAGTACGGCCCGTCATGGAACGATCTGTAGAATAGCACTATCGCTGTCATCGCTGTTCTTTTAGCGGTCGTCGTCAGCAAAAAAAAAAAAAAAAAACTCATGTTTTCAGCCACTCTATTAAGCCTAGCCTTTCTGCACCTTGGAAGGAACGAGAATCTACAAAATTAACAAACAACGAAACAAGATTTCCGTCATTCCTCAACACTTGCGATTCCTTAGATGCACCCCAACACTTACTCATTAGGAGTGTACCGTTCTTTCAATCTATCATGTTCGTGTGTTATGACAGAGGCGTTCACTCCGCAAAAACTGAGCATGCACTGTTATTTTCGAGCCAGTGCGATAAAGGGAATCTTCGTGCCTCCGTTAATAATTTGGACGGCACTTCGGGACCGTGCCGTCATGTCTTTCCGTACAATGAAAAGGATGGCCCCGCCGTTGATATATCCCCGTCTCGCCTCGAAATGGTCCTGTACTTCCTGCAAGCACTCTTCTCCTGTCGACTGGCCGAATTTCTTTCGTTGGTCCCCTGAGGAACGAAGCCGGCTTCCCCGTTAATCTGCTCCAGGCAACGGCCTCTGAACTTCAGACATGATAGATGAACCTATATACGGGAACAAGAACGCCTATGAGTCGAGTCCGCACTGGCAACTGTGCTGGCTGCGAAAGTTTAGCAGATATCTATCTTTTGCAGCGAAGTTGTTAGACTGGGGAGTTGGCCGGGGTTTTTGGTCGCACGCTCAGGTGCACGAAAATTACGTCGTATGTTCGCTATAACAATACCGAGCGCCCCCGTTTGACGCTCCAACGATTCCATGTGTTTGCACGCGAAATAGAAATTGACTGCACATATTTGTCGCATATTTAACTTTTTTCTTGACGTGTATCTTACGCGACGCATATGGAGCTATTGGAACTGCCCTACGGAACATCTTGGTAGAGCGGTAATTCATAAGTACTTATACCCCTGACACACGGGCATGCTAAAGTACTTTAGGTAAGATGACATCTACTGGAAAGGCCTTCATGCCCAGTGACAAAGGACAAAGGAGTATCTCCTTCACGGCAAAGTTCCTTTGGAGAAAGGTAGATCGGCGATCTACTTTTCGAGCGTGAAGGGCATACTCCCGCCGGCAGCGTACGCGACCCGTTAACGGGAGAGAACTTTTCACAAATTACAACACCCCGCAAGTATTTTCTTGCCTTGCGTAACAGCTTTAACTTTTAGCAGTAGTGAGATTTTCGGGCTCCAAAGATTTATATGTACCGCACTCACGAACGCTCACATCGCCGCCATGCGGGATTCCGGCAGTGTCATTTGCTTCTTCATCGCGGCAGGGATTTCGCGTGGAACGAACAATCAACATTATAAGCCATCAGCAATAAAAACTATATTTTTACGTTCTGCGATCGCTAAATGTAATGAAATGCGGTACTTTTTAAAAGTGTTCACTATGTTGCTGCTTTAACAAGCAGTGTCATTTTTTGTGGCATTCGTCTTAGAACCACCTAAAGAAGTTCATGTGCTGCCGTGTGTCATCAGTGCAAGTACTTTCTGCAGAGGGTCCTTGAGAGTAGAAAAAGAGGTTCACTACAAAGGACTTTACTTTTGCCAGGCACAGGCGGAAAGGTACCTAACAAATACGTCAATCCTTACAATATTAATACCGACGCATCCAACAGAAAACACAACCTCCTTGCCCGCGGATGGTACCAGTCACTTGACCAAGCGGTGACACCAGATCATGCACGACATCAGCTGATGGCAACGAAAGGGAATTGGATCGATAACTTGTTTCTTTCTTAGCCACAACCAAATGAATCCGACACACAGTGAGGCAAAGGTAGGCGCAGGAGGAATAGTTGTAGTATTTAGCTCTAGTACAGTTATTATGACGTAGACAGGAAGGACATTCCGGCCGCGGCGGCCTCATTTTGTTGGAAGGGAAATGTTGAGGCCCGCGTACTGTGCGGTGTCAGTGCACGTTAATGAACACCGTGTGGTCGAAGTTTCCAGGGCATTACTGCACTACGGCGTCTCATCATCACACGGTAGTTCCGGGACGTTACACCGCAGAAATCTATAAATGGGCAGGAATTAAACAGAAGAAAAAGCATATCTGCCATTGATAGGGACCGAACCGACAGCCTTCGGATGCCGCGTGCAATTATCTACGTGGTGGCGTCACTCACGACCTTATCTGTCATCACTGATGAGCACACCGTCACACCACAACATCACGTCACTGATTCGCCATGCGATGGTGCTGCGTGACATGGGCGGCGAAATAGCGTGGACGTCGATGTAACAGCCGAACCTGTACAAGTTGTTCTTTCCAATTCAGTACTCAGAAGACGACTAACGCCCCTCACTAGCATTCTTTTCTAGATTTTGTTGCGGCTTCACGTACAACCTGCAGCAACATAAAGTGAGTAAAATAATATGCAAAACCGCGAACCTTTAACAGAAAATGAAATTGTTGGAAATAGCCTTTGTGTTTTTGTGTGCGCTCTGTGGTCATTTGCCGGCGTTCGGTTCATGATTTTGAAGCATAATTATTTGAAGCATGTCTGAAGCGACCATGTTACATATGAACGAAACTGTAACCGAAGGCACCCTTAAGAGAGTGCCGATATGGATTTTTTTCTAAATATGCAAAATATAGTGGAAAAGCACATTGTATGAATTAGTCAATTACGCTTCGTGCACATGAAACCTCTTGAAAGTTAGAAATCCTTTTTTGTTCGACAAGGAATACAATGCGCCAATTCTGATTTATATTACTATACAGTAAAGCAAGAAGGAAGGGACTTATTCAACGTTTTTATCTAATCACGACTTCTTAATCAAAAGATAACTCGCTGCTAAGTAGATATGCTCTCCAGCAGAGAAATCCGTGATATTAGACAGGGCATTCACCAAATGTCGACGTCCGTTGCTCAACGAAGACGAAGCTTTATGAGCAGAGAGTTGCTCAATAACGCCATAAAAAATGTACTCCGAGAGAATCTTAATCGTTCGCTCTCATTTTCCTCTTGTGAAGACTGAGCCTCCTAATTTAAGAGACCAGTGGAACGGGATATAGGACGAGATTGTATCGAACACGACGGTTTCGAAACCATGGCGCTTTAATCTAAGAAATAACTTTCTTACGCTACAGAAGATCCAAGGTGCGTGTTATTGCTGCGATACCGTCTATAACGAGCCAAAATGGCGCCCGGCCGATCTCAGTGGTGTTCCCAGAATGTAGCGCAGGAGTACTTCTCTCACCTCGCGATTCAAGTTGGCGCCGCGAAACCCTCGACCATTATGTACCGTCGTCTGTGCCGTGATCCAACCCGTATTGCTCTGCCATACTTTAAAGTAGAGTTCCTTTTAATGTCATTCCCTGTGACTCCAAGATATGATGACATGCGCTGCTTAATAACTGCCCCAAGGTCATGTCAGACCAACGATCGTCAAACGCTTGTCATGAGCACTAAACAATTTAACGGTTCATGTGACAGAGGTGTGGCGAGACAATACTGAAAAGCCCCAAGGATGTTAGTTATGTATTATTATCAAGGACATGATGAGGACTGTAGCGGGCTACTCTTCGAGCTTGGGATGTCAACAATATTACGAGAGAAGGACATGTACTTTGAAGAGCAAGTGGTGGTAGATAACGAACATCCCAGAAGCCTTTTCGGATGTTTTGAGCACGAGAAATCGAAATCCTTTTACCATTTGCCTGATCGAAGAGAAACAGCTGCACATTCTGCGTTAAGAGACAGTACACATTTTCCAAAAGTTCGCAACAATGAATGGAATAGAAGTCGCCGGTCGGGCTGGCGTCGCTGGACTATTGGTCCACACAATGGCAACATTCTTTAACAATGCTAGTCATATCTTTTCAAGTGCGTCATATGCGAGAATCTTCTTGTGTTACAAGACAAGATATTGGATTTCGGGGAACAGAGTGCTGCAGATATCACATTTCTAAAGCGCTTTTTTCTCCGGAGAAATGTCGAACTCTCGCATCGTGGAGTGGGTGAGCCTGAGCGGACTTCGATATTTCGAGCGCCTGGATATTCAAAGATAGCTGCCAACAAAGCCGAGTGCCAGGACACGAGGGGAATAAACAAACACAACAAGAACAAATAAACACGAAAATATTGAGCCTGACGAAACGTAAGTGAGTGCGGTTCTCTGGTCTGGTTTTTCTGTTTCTTTTCGGGGTCTACTTTCAGCGACTCGCATGCTCGTGCTCATAAACACCTTTTCTGGAAATGCTTTCCATTTCAGAGAGCCACAGTTCTGAGCGACATTAACGTGCATGTATCCAACGTCAAACCTCCTTCCACAAGTCAGTTTTTTAGAGTAAACTACTTTTTAACGTGCGTTCAACTTAATGGTGGCTGAATGTAACTTGACTCTAACTGCTTCACGGAGATATACAAAATCAGCTACATAAGAATCCGGGCCCATAAAAGATAAAATTATGGCATTGTCGTATCCTCTTTTAGCCACTTCTAAGCTCAAGTAACGCTCCATTGAAGAAAACACCAAGTTATATGCTAAACGCGCATTTAGGACTCATTGATGTGCACTGATAGGCAAGAGGGTATGCATTAAAACAGCGACCTTTGTTCGCAATTTACGTTGAAACGCTCAGTGCTTGAGTGTTTTCAAGGCAACCCTGCAGCACTATTTGAAGATGGCCAGGAAATGGTGCTGCTCAGTCGTGAAGGCTTCCATGAACATACGAGCCATATATATGGCAAATGAGTTATGCGGAAACCCGCAAGGTGGAGTAACGTTTATGAAAGAGAAAATTAGCATTAGTTGTCGATGGATTCACCCTCGCGCTGTCAATCGCTAGCCTCCTGGTTAGCTCAATTGGCAGAGCGAGCGCCCAGGAGAGGCGTTGGTCCCGGGTTCGAATCCCGGACCAGAACGAATTTTTCGGCAACTAGGAAGCTTTCTTTTCTGAGAAATCCGTATGGAGTTCCTTGTAGCCTTGTGCTACAAAACGGGTGGATGCTAATTTTTCCCTTTCATACGAGCCGTATACTATTGCAATGAATGCACAAAGGGCTTTGCGATTTCGGTTCGAAAACCGCTGCGAATTGATTCCCCTCCTTTCAACAGATCACGTCAAAAGGAACGCCGACTGCGTCGCTTGACTGTTCGATGTTCTTATGGAAGGAAACACATATTTGGCTCGTTTGTTAAACACAAAACGAGCAGAGAAAGCACCACGGGGTTCCTTTCCGCGATCATAAAGTCCAGCAATACTACTCCTCCTTCTAGCGAGATAATCAATCAATCACACAATCAATCAATCAATCAATATGTATTTATATTTCGTGTGAAAACGTAATGCGGATTAGCACGCAGGATGAGGTCCCAGGGTTTAAACCGCAAGCGGTACCTACAGTGTGAGTACACTAGAAAATAAATAAATAGCAAGGAAGAAATAGCAAGAGCTTAGTAAAAGTGTTAATTGTAATAAATACAATAATAAATGATCAAGATATAGCTTAATCATTTCTATATATAGAAAGCAGAACCAACAGTTATACAATGGACGCTTTGTTGAAAGAAGTTGCTCACTGAAAGAAGAGCAGGTGGTCTCCGGCTGTGTTTGAAACGAAATTGCAAAGTTTCCTGGCTGTGCTCAAAAACAGCCTTGCACGCGGTCCTTTTAAATACGAGTAGCGCTTGCAGAGCTGGCACGAGGTACTACGGAAAGGTGGACGACCCAGCTTCCCGTGTGACGTCACGCACAAATTAGCACAGACGGCGTCTTGAGACAGCGAGCGACTCCACACAGACGCACGTGCGCGTGCGTGAGCGATGTCAGGCTGACACCACTACTACACATATGAGCTGACATTGATCTGGCATTGAGCTGACGTTGAGCTGACATTGCCAGCTCATACATTCAGTACGTTACGTGGTTAAAGTAGGACACTCACATGTCCGTCTGTTGTGTTGCTGGCGCTCTACGACAAGCGGTTCTGGAAATGGTATCCGTACGCTGAACAGGTATGTTGAAAGCAGTAATAACTGCCAACCACGAGTTATCTGCTGCAAATCTGGGCGAATTTGCTCTTGTTAGGACGCAAAATCTGCGCATGGCAGGCGCGAAAGTGTTCCGGCTGGCAGTCAACACCGCTGCACATAGAATATCTACATTGTGCGGAAACTGGCTGCGCCCCTTCGCTCGCTACCTTCATCGTCTCCAGGCTCGTGCACCAACTTACGGGAAGTCAGTCCGAACAGAATCAAGATGTGCCGCGTGCATGCACGGTCGTTCAGACGCTTCGCGCATTTTTGACAGCGTTGATGGTCTTCCTAGCAAACTGTCCCAGTGCAAGTAAGTGCTTCGAGATGGGTAACGCGTTTTCGCAACGCTTATTAAATGCGAAGCATTTCTTAGCGAACTTCGGCGAGTTTGAGCGTATCTATCTATCTAGCCGCCTACGATTTTGTGCTCTCCTGGCCGTTTCGCTAATGGGGTATTTACGAAAATTGGTATGCCACAACATGACTGCATGGTGAACATAAATGACAGGTCATAACATGAAAATCATGACATGCATGTCATGAGCGACATGATTTACATGCCACGGTTTTGGTGCTCTCCTGGCCGTTTCGTTAATGGGATGTTTACGAAAATTGCTATGGCAAAACACGACTGCATGATTATCATAAATGACAGGTCATAACATGAAAATCGTGATATGCATGTCATGAGCGACATGATTTACATGTCACGGTCTTTGTGCTCTCCTGGCCGTTTCATTAATGGAATGTATAAGAAGATGACACAACAAGACTGCATGACGATCATAAATGACAGGTCATAACGTGAAAATCGTGACATGCATATCATGAGCGGCATGATTTACATGCCACGCGTTTCGCTAATGGGCTGTATACCAAAATTGCTACGGCACAACACGACTGCATGACGAACGTAAATGACAGGCCATAACATCATAACAGGCTTCATTGTCTGTTTGCTCACTGAGTTGTTTCTAACAAATAAAGAACGAGTCCTTGACCCCTTCCCTTTCGTTAGGCCATAACATCAGAATCCTGACATGCGTGTGTGATCGGCATGGTTTACATTTCACATTCTTGATGCTCTCCGGCCGTTTCGTTAACTTCATATGTACCAAACTCTGTATAGCGAGACAACAATGCAAATACGTTTTACGTTCCCGATGCGTGCTTCGCATTTCCTTGATTCCCACTGCACGTGGGATCTGCCAATTTTTTTGGCGACGTTCCATCACTTTCAACGCCATTCATATCGGCAGTGACAACGGGCACTTGCTCGGCTGCCACCCAAAAAAATGCGGGTTCGTTCCTGGCCGCGGCGGTAGCATTTTCGATGGAGGCGAATATGCCAGGGGCCCGTGTGCAGTGCGTTGACAGTGAACGCTAAATAACCCCAGGTGGCCAAAATTTCTGGAGCCCTCCACTGCGGCCTTTCTCTGCGTTCTATCTCTTTCAGTCCCTTTCCCCTACCCCCCCCCCCTCTCGTTCTCCCTACGTGGGCTGCAGAAATTGGCGTCCTTTCCTTAACCGAACCAAAATCATCATCATTTCCAGAACTGTCTAAACACACACCGTTTCCGTGGTAGCAGCGACGCTTGTCGATACCTGGCGTATCCTGGCATAAAACACTTTCGCATTGAAAACTAGCACTACTGGAAACCTCAAGATGCTTCTTAATTCGGAACTCCTCAATATTTTTCATGTTACTATTCCTACAAGAAGAAGAACAAAGTTTATTTGCGCAAAACATTTCGCTTCGCTTAAAAAGAGGCAACGCGTTGTGGAAGGTACCGCTGGCCACCCTCTGTGTGCCCTTCGGACCATCGTGAGCTGGACCCAAAGGGCAGAAAGCTGGATAGTAATGCAAACGACCTCGCTTCCAGCTCTTCAGTGTGATCCGCTTACTGCCATCTGTTGTGGCAGAGTGTCGGTGTGGTCCGACACCAGGGACATATATTTGTAGGTTGTTAAGTAGGTTATGTGCAGTCTGTGGAGGTGTGTATATGTGTTTCGTTGGAGCGAAGGTGCCGTCGCATAGTCCACGGCAGAAAGGTTCTTGTGCGGTGCTGGGCGTAGCCTCCTAAATTCCCTGTAATATAGCAACATAGCTTTATAACTGCGATCGATGGGCGTCGGGTGCTTCACAATGCCATCGGAGGCTCGGTAATTAGTGAAACGCCGAGCAGCTTCATCTTCATGGAGGTTTCAAATTACACCCCCGTATTCCGGGGCCCAAGTTATTACTTTGCTACTACTGTACCGTAAGGTCTCCTCTGATAACGGTGAGTACTCGATGCGCTTCTTCGGGCCGATCTGCACCATCCGGTAGTTCCTATATGAGGCCAGTGAACCCGTGATGTTGTTGTTTTGTGTGGTTTAACGTCCCAAAACCAGCTCTGATTATGAGAGACGACGTAGTGGAGGGCTTCGGAAATTTCGACCACCTGGTGTTCTTTAACGTGCACTGACATCGCACAGCACACGGGCCTCAACATTTCGCCTCCGTCGAAATGCAGCCGCCGCAGCCGGGATTCGATCCCGCGACCCTCGGATCAGCAGCCGAATACCTTGGCCACTAGACCACCGTGGTGGGGCCAGTGAACCCGTGACAATATTCAGCTATTGCAAAATGACACTAATGAAGGAAGGCTGCCACGGCCCTTTGGACAAACTTTTTCTGGTCCACGAAAATTTTCTGGTGTAATTGCTGCTGCCGATCTGTAACTGGTACAATCACGTTGTAATATCCCTAAAAGAGGCTGCGAAATAGCGCTATTCTTGAAAAAAAGGTTTCGGCAAACAACATCGAATGGCTATGGGCAAGTAATGCTCCGTTCTCGTCGAGTGTAAAATGTGTCCCGGAAGCATTGAAACACAGAAGCAGTCGAAACCGGACCACGCCGTAAGATTTCAAATCCTTTTGCTTTTTACTCCACCTGTACGCTCTCATCTGAGAAAGATTGCTGAGCTTATTTCAGCCAGGGAGGCCATTTTCTGTCTTGATTTTCATTGTCCTTTCTTCTCAGCGCCCGTCTTGTCTCTTAGTACCTACCCCTTCTCTGTGCCCTCTTTTTTTATATACATTTTGTCCCCCTTTCTCCTGCGTATTTGTCCGTGCCCCGAGTTCTGGTTTAAACATGTAGCTGCTTCAAAGCAGTCTTTTCCCTCATCCTTTTTGTAGTATTTCCCCCTGTCCCCATTTATTCCTTTTATACCATTGAAATCCCTGTCGTTCTACGTATGCCTGCGTTCCTTATCGTCCCGGAAAATGTCTGGCGTTCGGCCAGACATAGGTCTTCAGCGAGAGACGCACACCTGCTAGACTACACTAGACAAGGCTAAACCAGACAAGGCTATAATACACCAGATCAAACTAGACCAAACTAGACCAGACCAGGCCAGACCGGGATAGATAGATAGATAGATAGATAGATAGATAGATAGATAGATAGATAGATAGATAGATAGATAGATAGATAGATAGATAGATAGATAGATAGATAGATAGATAGATAGATAGATAGATAGATAGATAGATTCTAACCTCTCCTAACCCTAACTTTAAGCAACAGAGGAAGGCAAAACACTTAACAGGCCTCCATCGTGAAAAAAGAAAACAAACGAGGTAGCTGACTCGATTTTACAGAGGCTGCGTTTGACAGCCGGCGAGCAAGCAGGAGCACTTACACGGGTCCTTAATTCTAAAACGAGTCCTCGTTTCCTGTACAACACTTCCCCTCGCCTGAAAAAAGAGTTAACCTCGTTTGGGAAAAATCGCCATGTAAGCGCTGCTAATGACAGCGCCATATGTCTTAGTAACATCTCGAAGCACCCTTCGTTTCGTGATAAGGCCGATAACGTGGTTTCAGCGCTTTCTGAATTAATCAAATAATGATATTTAAAGGGAAAGAACTTGACGGATTGGGTTGCATCCAGCGAGACAAATGACACTTTGTTAATACTGTTATAGTATTAGGCCTCTCTCTGTCTACGCATCAAGCCCGGACTGATAACCGAGCTGAACGTAAACTTGCGTTTGTACAACGTATATCTACACTCGCGCACATACATTCGCAAACACGAACTTTTTTGAGCACCGTTAACTGGGCTTCCTCTTAAAAGGATGGAGTATTCTGAGCCAACGCTCGAAGTCAACACGTGCGCGATTCTTTCTGCTTCCATTCGCTATCTTAAATGATTCATGACGGCCGCGACAGCCAAATTTTCAAGAGTTATGAACGAAATAGCGGAGGCACGTCCTCTGTAAGCCGTCGCTGAAAACAGCTTCTCTAAGAGTACGTACCCACCCGACCTCGAGTGAAAGAAAGCCGTAATTACTCGGTCGTGCCCGGTTCAAACAGTGGGATGAAACAAATATGAAAAAGAAAGCACTGCGACAGGCAATTTACTGGCGAGGGGAAAGTTCACATTTCCCTAAAACGTTCAGGACCTAGCGGCCACGTTCAACTGTGCCTAGAGTACATGCGGGATAGAGCGCAGCTTCATGTAATACTGCACATAACAGACCAACGGAAAGACTTGCTAGTTTCGCGACCACTAAGGAGTCTTCCAAGATTGAAGGTTCGACCACATTCGCGAAAATTATTCGCATTCTTACTTGAATTTATGTAGAGCAATTTTAACACTGACCCCACCAAAATTGTACGGCTATGACAATAGCTTTGTAGGTTGCACAATCTTTCAGATACAATTTGACATCTGTGTGCGAACCGTGGAAAAATACAGGAGACAAGCACGAAAGAAAACGAAGTACAACACAACTTAAGCACAGCACACAATAGGAGCGTCTCGGGTCTTGGAAACTGAACGACATTCAAGTGTATTTAGGTATAAAAAGTGAGGTACGGCTGCGGCATTGGGTTATGTCTATTCAAACTCGAAGGTACGCTTCACCGAACACGCCTTGCTTTATCACGAAGCGTTCAAGACCGCTTCTCAAGCACGAACAGCAGCTGCCATGGTTCGATTTTCTCTGCGAGGTTGCCACGTGCCAAACCACGAATGGAAAGCGGAAGACTATTTAGCGTGGAATTCATGGACGCTTCAGAGGATAGATCTGAGGCGGAAAAAAAATAACGGTAGTCAAACAAAAAGAATGTTTACCACGCCTCCAACATCGCCATGTTTTCTGTGCTGTTCTCGCAACGATATTGTGGTATGTAGAGGAAAGCTCTGCTCCTTCCAAAGGAGACTGTGTACATGTGCGCCTACTCCTGTATTGAGTGCTGCTGTTACTTTGAGTTGCCGACTATCACGTTTGCTTCCGAACAAAGGATTCGGTAAATTCGTTGGCTACAGTGTCTTCTTCTTTGAATAAGGGCCATGTAACGCTTTCTGAGCCTCTGCGAACCAATCTTTCCGTTTTCATACATACATACATACATACATACATACATACATACATACATACATACATACATACATACATACATACATACATACATACATACATACATACATACATACATACATACATACATACATACATACATACATACATACATACATACATACATACATACGCAATTGCTTTGCTTTACAGTAGTGTATGGAGCAATGCGCGCACGAGTTTTCTTGAATCACGCTGCGATAGATTATTTACACTTCCTAAAGTAAAATTTTGCTCGTTAATAATCATTGTGATCTAGAACGCCGGTGTATTTTGATCGCAATTTCACGACACATTGCTCAGAGTCAATATAACCTAAAGGAGCGCGAATGTCAAAAATCTTCGAATAGGAATCAAATACAAATATCCAGCTTCGCATATCGAACCGAATATCGGATATAACAACAAATTTCTCTTCGGTAACGGGATCTCGTTAAAAATCGCACTTATGCTAAGAAAAATGCATTATAAACTGTGAACGCAAAGTACATTACCATCAGCAACACAATGATTAAGCTACCTTGTCAAATCGTAACTGTATTGATAAGATACCACAGGGTAAAACAGGTGCTAAAGGCCATCCTGAAGAAATATTAGTTATTCTAAGTGGTCAAGGCAGCTGCAAATCCTGTCTACCAGATCCCTCATAAGAAAGCGGCTGCGAATGGCAGGCCAGCGCTTTTCGGTTGTCGGTCAGAAACGTGCATTACACCAGCATGCTCGCATGACTGTCAGCAGCACCGGAGAACAGGTAGTTGAAATTCGAAGGTCCTTGTCGTGATAGTGCAGGTTGGCGGCGAAAGGTCGTATACAATGGAAGAGCACTCATTTTCAGCCACCGTCGTACCACCCCTGAACACTGATGCCGGCCCAAACATGCAGCGTCAATCTCGGCACCGTGCGGAAGCTCAGTGATTTTCGGCAAAATTAACAAATCGCACATTGGCTTTTTCCTCAACATTCGGGTCGACTCGAATATTCGAAAATTTTGAATACCTCATTTTCGACGAGGGTGGCGATGCAGGCTTGTTGGTTGCTCATTCTAGTGACAAAATCAAGAGAGGTACAAGCACTGGCGCTGATATAGAACATGCAATATTCGACGAATGTTCGAAACATTCGAATATTTTCACTTCCCTGCCATGACATTTCACAACGAATATGAAATGTTGAGAAGGCTGTATGCGTGGTACCACTAGACAGATAATTTACCTCTTCATCGTGCCAACGGGAGAGATTTTAAAACCGCACCATTCACGCTGTTGAGTTTGGCAATACACATTATCTCTACTGTGAAACGTGAGGCTATCGCATTCTTCGTATGTCTTCCTGATCTACAGAGAGTTAGTTTTTGCTCTCAGCATGCTATTGCGTGTTTCAACGTTGAATGCAATTATGGGAATATGAAAGTCGCTGTCCAGGCCGAGCTCATCATTGGTGTCACCATGCAATACACATTATCTTCTTTTGTCGTTGTTGTTGTTGTTGTATGGTATACAGGATACTCGGCAGACCACCTTCACAGTGATAGTGATAAACTTCAGTAAGTAATCATCCTCTGTTTTGAACGGTGGCCACGAAAATGTCTCAGTGTATGCTTCTTCCGGTCACAGAATATAATGATTGGTTGTATCCCGAGCACGGGTAAAGGTTACTGGGTTTCGCTTTGGTAGCACGGGGAAATAAACACAGAGTTCCCCATAGAGACAGCTATTAGCCTAGACATGTAACCTAATATGCGGCACCGTCATGCAGTGTTCTTTATGAGCCAACGTGACAGAGGCATAACACACTGCACACTTCACGTTATTGGAGATGCCACGCTAGCACTGACTCGATAAGTAGCAGATGATGGAGATCAGGTTACCTTTGACAAATAGCGAACGCCCCTAACCACGTTATTACACATGCCATATCACGTCAGTCCTTCTCTCTAATGATTTTGATGTCCAAAGCATTATTACGGTCTTGTTGCAGTGTGCGTGATTTCGTTTGCCCTTAGCTAACGAAACCACTCGCTGCGTTGGTGTGGTTATGCAGGCGTGTCTAAGCGCGTAAGAACTTACTATTCCACGTTTTACCAAAGCATGCTGAAGTGCATATACGCTGCTCTATGGTCGAAATCCTGCTTCACTTTCCAATGCTTCAAACTGGTTTTTCTTTGCAATAGAATCATTAGATTTCAGAGAGAAAGGGTGATTAAAAAGCAGTGGGATCAGCCTGAGCTAGTGCCCTCTGGCCTGACACTGGGCACAGGGGAAAAAAGGAAAGAGGCAGAAAAGATGGATGATAGGGACAAAAGTGGGGCGTATGCACAATAACCACCTCACACAGTACCTTTCTTAAATTATATCACCGAGTCCTGTATTGTCGAAGAAATCGAGAGCTGCCTTTGCAGCAGTTGTCGATACTGTGCGACCTCGCTGGCGGCAGCCCTTGTCAGAAAGTTTGCGCCAAATGCAACTTTCTGTGACATGGTATTTGCAGCACTCGTGCCAATGCTGACAACATTCACGCTGAATTTTTCTACGGATGAGACATACGAGACTTTCGCCTGAATAACTGAGAAAAAAAAACGTTAACCAGCTTTACCCCATCGGCGAAAATGGGGCAAGGCGAAGCTTGACTCTTGCTTAGCTTGCTTGCTGGCTTGGCTTGGCTTACTTGCTCGTTTTTGTGATTTCCCTCTGTCTTTCTTTTGTTACTTTCATACGTGCCATTCCTTCTTTCCTTACTTCCTACTTTCATTTCTCCTTTTTTTTTCTTCGTTGCTTTCTCTGGCGCAGAATCCAAGTGACTCATACGGTTCAGATATGTTGCCTCCTTGGTCTCCCGAGAGTGCAGGTCTTGCGCTGCGTCTAGTTCTTCATGCATATAAAACCCAACTTCAAAGCTCACGCCTAATAAAGCGACAATGCCTGGATCGGTCAGCGTGATCATCGTGAAACTCGCCGGTTGGTAGTTCGAACCCCCGCAGCCCGAAGACCAATTTCATTTTCTCTCAGCTTGAGTTTTTGAGTGTCGACAATGACGTCGCAGGTTGGAATCAAAAAGGTTTGTTTAAAAAAAAAATAAGGGAAACGAATCGGTAACGACAGAATTCATGTGGAGCGGGGCCGATTTTCTGCATTAGCATCTCCGTTGGCGTTTCCTAATTTATTATTTATTTGTACATTCCAAACTGGCCAGAACCACGTCAGATGTTTACCTTCAAGGCAAATCGTCTTGGTACACCAGCAGTTTCTCATGCCGACACGAATACAGTTCTTGTAAAAGAATTAAAATGTAAATGCAGTATGCGCTACGGCATGAAGAATGGCTACGCGGAACCAATCCAAGCCGCGGAATGAAAAGATAACGCCAAGCACATTTTCATAATTTGTTTACTAACATGTGTATAACTAGAATTACACTTCTCACAGGATTTCAACTTGTAACAAGCATAGCGACAAAATCATATTTTGAAGAGACGCTGCGCATTGGCGGCCGATAACGGTGACATTTTCTTTCTTTTTATGCTCGTTGTGCGACTGCAAGTTAGTGTTTCCCTGCCATAATGTCTGCTCTAGCTACATTTATTTTGCCAGAAAAACGCATCTCTTGCAAAGTGACCATATTGCTAGGGTTGACTCTAGTCTACATTAAGCTGGTGTTAAAATGAGGGCGTTCTTATCTTACGGAACTTATGAACGTCTAGTCCGTCGGTGACAGATTCAGCCTGAATAGCCGCAGACCCTCATATCTAATTTCCTGCCGGTTGGAAAATGAAGCGCACCTCATAAATATGCGTGGAGTTCTTATATATATTTTTTTTTCATACAGATAAAAGACACAGGAAACGTTCCCTCTGTCTCCTTTGGAGCAGTACTTACAACGGTTTCTTCATCGTGGGAGAGTTAGGCTTAGCACTTCGCATTACTTGTCATCACGCTGTATTCCCATATATGCGCCTAAACCTAATCGATGACCATTTTTGTCGTATATTCCACCCTGAAATCGTAGCCGCCGAAAACTCGCGATTCCATGTGTGTATTGGTTATGCATGTTTCCGCTGTTTTGCTTTTTTTAACATTTCATGATTCAATCAGTAGATCACGGTGTTGCGGCTCCAACGAACCCATATTGGAGCGCGGAAAACGTATTTTTCACCTATATCGTCGGCGAGGAAGATGTTTCAAGGCCTATATCACACACAAAACCAGTGAGCAAAAGGGTATCGTAATACACATCGCAATAAAGATCGGTTACATGAAAGTAGCGAACGCCTTTTTATGCTACTGCCAGCATACGGCGTTATCTCTTTGAGAGCTTTGTGATCTAAAGTGGCGCATGAAACATATTTCCAGGAAAGGCTCCTTTCGCCATCTCGCCTACTCATTTCAGTTCTTACTGATGAAAATGCGGCCCACTTTGCAGTATACCGACAGCAAAACATAGCCATTACCGACGCACAGACCCTTTTCATCTCGTCACAGATTAAGGGAAGGTTAAAAAAGAGTTGCTGAGGCATCAGCAATGCAAGGAGATAACAAAAATTTATGCTTTCGCTCGCACAGCCCAACTTACACGACACTGCCTACGCATCAATTTGGGCAAATGCGCCTACATGTGTGTAGCTTAACTTGATGACTTCGTGGTAGAGCTTTTAACGAAAGTGCACTATGAGTGATTCATCGCGGTCAATGCCTCTTCCTCACTTTCATTTTTCAACGATGGCTCAACATCGCTTCGTTGCACACCAAGTAAAAGCAGCGAATCTGCTATTGCAGCGCTTTCAGGGACGCTAAAAAAGGAACAAGTGTCTGCTCTTACTTCTGCTGCTGAAAGGATGATCTCGATTCTGCAGATGCTAATCTGGGATGCGCTCAGCTTGGACTGCAAGTTTTCGCTTGAAATTTCAGCGGGTGGGAGGGGCGGAAATTAGCCAGTGTAGCGAGGTGATTGAGGGACATGTCAACCTCAAGTCTGCTGTGGAATGGCCCTTCCAGGCGACGTAAAAGCTAATGGACACTGAACCTCTGCTTTATGCAGGCGCCATGCTTTCTTTTTAAGCAATGTCGTTTTAAATCGTCAATTTCACTCTATAGTCGTGTCACTACACGATGTGAGATATGTTTTGTTAGAGTTTTATGATCAGCACTGGCAATGTCTGACACAGATAATAATAAATCTCCAACAAAACACCCCCTCACCTCGAGCAGCAACGTGAACAGAGGGTGAAATTATATTAATGCAGTGAACACGTACACGTGCTAGTAAGACACAGTACGCATAGAAATGCCCTTAATGTGCTTGGTTACGCAAGCTTTAATGGAAAGCATACCAAAGTGTAACGTATGTAGTGACCTTTTACATGTCACTCTTCTGGAAAACGATTCTGCATTCACTGACTGGCTTGCAGTGCATGGTACGTACCTATTATCAGTTGGCAGCAGCTTACCAAGACAGAGCTAACCCTGTAACTTCAAAACAAAAATACATCTTGTTGACTAAATTTCTAAATGTACTTTCGGTGCAGTTCCTACGGGAGAGAGATAGAGGCCATTATTGTTAAGCAAAAAAAAAATTGCGCATTGCACTACTGACGCAAGGCTAGCAAAGCTGATGGGCACTTGGCTGGTCCATGTCATCATCTACTTCTTCCTCTTTTTCTTCTTCTTCGTCTTCGTCATCGTATTCTTCTTTTCTTATCCTTTTTTACTAATCATCATAATCATCATCCATCTGCCAACTGTTGCAGCAGCTGTGGTATCGCTGGTTGCGGCCACACGGCTGCTGCGCGGCGCGGCTGGCTTTTCGTGACACGGACGCACAAATTACGGCTGGCTTAAACAGCTCCGTTGTTAAAGGACTCGCCAAAAACAAGCTAGAGGAGGGCAGCAGGTCGCCATGACTACTGGTGTGCTGACTGTGCAAAGCGCCCCGTTGTCACAGACGTAGCCAAAAGTGATTTACAATAAAGAAGCACAAAACGTTTAATCACGACTTTTTCACGCGACGACCGATGTGGATCGTAGCGCAGCAGACGTTGCACAGGTGGTGGACTATTCCTATGAAAGCCACCAGAGCGCACCGACTAGTGATGATCACTCTAAACTCAAACCGAGAACCCGTGTGCGACGGAAAACGTGCACCCCATCCTTCGAAAACAAAGCCTAGCTACCTTAACTGGTACAGAGCGAGGGCAGCGAGATGAATTTGCCGCATTTGCCATAACATGTTTATTAGGTTTCAGTGGTTTAGTGGGTGCTTCATGTCTGGGTCACCGCATTTGGATAACAAAAGATCCACGGTGAAAACATTGTGCAGAAATCCGAAGCACATCGTCATTCACTACGACACCCACGCAATACATTTAAGCAAGAAATGGTGGACGATGTAAATGTGTTGTAAGCAAGCTCCACGAGACATAATTTTCATCGAAGGTATTCCCGTCCATTCACGATACAATTTCCAATGAGTTCGTAGAAAGAGGGTTAAACACTAAAGACAACACTCTAAACGAAAATTGTTTTCTAGCAATGTTTCCTCATTTCGTTTAATGACCAGTCAAACTCTCGATCTAAGGAATCAGCTATAATTCAATAAAAATTTTAGCTCAGAAACGCTACCGAAATCTTAACAAAAGCTTTACCGTCTTTTTTTGCACTATTCTTCTTGTTTGGTGTTAGATTTGTCCGTGTGTTTTAAAAACGCGTCCATAAATTTGGCGTCTATTGAAAATGATAGATGTGTAGACTACTGCTCTCTAACCTTGATTATACCCGTTTACAGCAGAAATGTCATCAGATTTTGGAAATCCAACCCTTCTATAAGTTTTTTATTCAAGGAGAGATGTATGCTTGAGCGCTGTGAAAGTTTCGCTGTGTACTTGCAGTACACCAAAGTAGGCTTACTGATATTAGAATTAATATATATATATATATATATATATATATACGCCAAGGAAATTGTAGGGTGTTATTTGTAGGTTTTACGTGAAGTGTAGTAGTGTTTCTCACGTGGAACTAAATGGAGGGAAAGATATCTACAGTGGGATGGAACGGACAGCCCTTATCCTTGAGCAAGATTTCCTAGTGCTGACGGAACATTGAAGAACAAGTTCATATAAATTTCCGTCTACACTCCAAGCATCCAAACACGGCTCTAAACTTACAACGAGAGCACGGAAGAAAACGAAGGCATCATTTAAAATGCGGAAACGTAATATGCATACATACAGCTCTCTTGACAAAACAGTAAACACACCTCACGTATGCACAGTAAACGTATAAACACATCTCACGTATAACAGTAAACACACCTCACGTATAAACAGTAAACACGTCGTCACGTATACAGGGGCCCACAGAGTAATTACGGCTTCCTTTCAGCGAGCACTGGTCCGTATGCATTTTAAAAGAAGCTGCTTTTGTGCGACGGTAGACACAGGACGTGCCTCCGCACGACTTTTCAGCACTCCTCGAAATTGAGGCGGAGCGTCTTGCATATTTTAAGACAGAAACCAGGAAGAACAAATTGGGAATGATGAGGCGACTGAGTGCGCAAGCTTGAGGTACCCCTACATGATAGAGAAGAAGTGCAGTTGAAAAGTACTCGAAAAATTGCTGCGCATGCGCGTGTGCATGCACTGGCACTTGTGCCTTGAGTTTTTAGTTTTTTAGGAATGTGCTCTAACCATGATGCCCCCTGCATTGAAAGATGTAAGAGTGTACGGACTGCAGCCACATTCAGGGGCCACCCATCCCTTTTAGGGACAAGTTGTGGTCAAAGGTCTACGGAGTACAGCCATGTTTAGGGACCGCAATCACCTTTACGGGACTACAAGTTGCCATCTCTACATGCTTAACGATTTAAAAACTAAAAGCTTCTTGTTGACTATACGTACTTCTTACGAGAGTAGGGAATGAAAAGGTTGCTTTCTAGGGTTCAGGAGAATTTCGTTCACTATCGAGTGCACGGTATACAGCCATGCTTAGGGACCATTATCACAAAGAGGGACTACAACTTGTGGAAGTGTCTACGGAGTGCTGCCATGTGTAGGGACCACCATCCCTTCTAGGAACTACAAGTTGCAATCTCAACATGGTTAACGATTCACAAACTAAAAGCATCTTGCTCACACGACGTGCTTGTAGCGAGAGCAGGGCATGCTAAGGTTTTTTTTGTAAGATCTCAGGAGAATTTCGTTCACTAACTTAACAATTCTAAAACTACTGCTGTTAGGGTAAAGTTGAAACCAAGGGAATTGACTTACTAGTATCATTCACATCGCTATTGCCTGCCTGCATTGACGCCTCAGCTTCGCAATGGATGTCCTTTTTTCTTACTTCTACATTCATCTCCAATAGGAACATCCAGAATAATAAAAGCGATATTTTTTAATAAATGTAATATTTTAGTACGGTGATCTGGTGGTAAATGCAGGCTTCGTTTGTCACACTTCTGAACTTGGTAAAAGCACCCTTTTCGACAACATTTGACGGAAACTGTACTATTCCGACATATAAGAAAGCACAGAACCGTTTTTAAAATATAGCGGAGTCACAAGGCATGCGGTCGCTTCGAGAAATTTCAGAAATGAAGTCGGAACACGAAAAATAAAAGCTACGAAATAAGTAGCTTACACACAAGTTTTCATGCTAGTAAACTATGCTTTAATAGCAGTGGGAGAACGCATCGTGGGCAAGATTACATTTTTTTTACTGAAGGAATATCGCTTGCTCCTTACAAAATGACTAAATATGAAAGCACACCAGAATTGTAGTTCATCAGACGACATGAAACCAAGCACTGTCTATATATTTTTTTCTTGTTGTTGGTACTATGCCGAGCAGACCGTACAAGACGTTAACAGAGGCATCTGGTAATGTAATTGCTTCTGCTTCCACGAAGCACATTATGAAGCAAGGTTAGATGGCCCTTTGGCGAACTGAAACTCACTACAGCGAATCTCTTCGTTGAGCCATTTGATTTCCTGGAAGCACTCCGACCTATTCGCTAGCTGTTAACGACGGGGGGGGGGGGGGGGGGGGGGGAGGGGGGTACATTTTTTTAAAAGCTTTCTCTCACAAAATATACATCCCGTCTCAAGTGACATTTGTTTCAAGTAGTCGAGCAAGAGCTTCAGTTGCTCTACTACGTGAAACAAATGTCACTTGAGCCGTTTACTTCCTTTGTTTTCTCTTTTTATGTCGAAGTTTGTCCGGTGTTTACAGCTGCTCGATCTAGTTCAGTTAGAGTTAGGAAATAAGGTCACATTTCTTCCGACAAAGTGATTCGTAATGAGGTTCGCAATGTAATCTGCGCCTTAGGAACACCACTGCTTTCAAGAAGGGAACGCGTTTGTAAAATCAAGTCTCCAGCTGCACTCAGCGTGCCTTACCTTTTTTATATATAAATAAAAATACCTTTGCAGCCTCGCAGAGGACCTGCTTCTAGAACGAAGCTAAACCTAGTCCGAAATTGGTGTGAAACACCTGGTCGGTGTCTCGAAACGCAGCGAAAAATGGAAAGAAACAAACAGAGCAACAAGAAATAACTCCAACGTCTGGAAGGCGAGAAAGGGTCGCAAGAAGAAATCGCAGATGAAACAAGCTATGGCTGAAATATGGCCACCATATTGTGCGATGTGTGAGTGTACTCACAGCAGTCGTCAGAGGCACTTCATATCACACGCCTTGATCAGATTCGATTGCTCTCTTCGGTACTGTGCTCTGGAGACACGTTTTGCGCCCAATAAGAGAAAAGGATTGTTTGCACCACGTCCCTTCGCCTGTCGCGGCTGAATCTGGTTCATATGAAATGTCCCGACATCCAACTATACTAGTTAAATTCTTACGACAATCTTCCCCACCTGAATTGGTGCCTGTAATGAACAACAACAAAATGTCGAGTTGAAGAGAACACGTGTTGAGGTGAGCTGTATGTAGTCCATGACAGTTACGATTATTTCAGCGAAAAGTGAATACAAAAACGAACAAACAAACGTCCTAAATAATAAATAAAAAATATATAATAAAAATTGGTGCTTCAGAACATGAAACCGAATTCCCGTTCATATTCATCTTCCATTCTATTAACACCCGACTAAGTCTTGTTCTCAGCTTGCAAAAGTGGAGGCGTTTTTGGTATGATTTAATTATATGCATTCATTCCAATAAGCATTACGTCGAATTGCAAGGTACTCAATTGCACCATTTATACATACGAAAGGCCTTTTGGCAAAGTTAAGTGTTGTACCTATAATCGCGAAAATACGGCAATTAAATTATGTTCCACACCCACTTACGGCGTCAAAAAGCGTGGCGAAGTAAGGAAAGCATACAAATGACGTAAAACCTGCCTAAGAGGGCACGCTGGAAGAGTTGTAAATGATAGATATAGTATCAGATCATAGATTAATCACAGTAAAGAGGCACACAAATACAGAATAAATAATAAGGATTTAATATTGAAAATCTAAACAGCGGTACGAAAGTGAAAACAAGGCGATTCAATATCACGATGCGAGCGCCACCACAAGGCAGCTAAGCGAAGGATCAGCGTCACCTTCAGTTTCATTGTAGCTGCGTGTTTATCAATGACGTGAAGATAAATCTGTGCGGACATCCGGTAACGGAATACGGTGTACTTCATTTAAACTTTATTTTCTTGAAGGCACCTTCGCTCGACACTTTTCCCTCCTTGCTCTGTAGTAAGAAACGTTCCTATAGCACCTCATGTACATTTATGAGTTGTGTTCTGGTGTGTCAAGAAGCCTCCTTCAATAAATGAAAAAGAAAGATTAAATAGAACGTCTGCTTGCTTTTTTTTTTGCAGTTTCGCTGGTGCATTTTGTTATCTTGCATATGCAACCACACAGCAGCCTTGTCTTGGCATCGCTTCCCTATATCTAGTAAAATTTAGAACTCGAATGCTTCAAGTGTGCTCGGACACCGTTTTACACAATCAACGGTCTCCAAAATGTCCAAATGAAGATATGCTTTAGGAATTAGATGTATGTATAGTCTTTGCTGCTGTTGAGTTGCTTGCACTGCGTCACTAAGGAATTCTGTGTACATGTACATTGGTGACTGGTATTAGTTTGTGGTTTCGTATTCTGAGTTGTCTATATCAGACCTGCAAATGGCAACCCCTGTAAGTAGCGTCAATTCGACAACTTGTATGGCAGCCTGGCATTATATGGTACAAATCATGCAGCTGCTTATTTTCGGTAAAGCAGAGGCTGCAGATGAATGGTGAAAGTATGCGATTCCAAAGTAGCACTACATACTACGGGTGATTGTTTCTGTATGACACCAATTCCTAGGGCTAGTTAGTCACATTGATGAGCGCTGTTCCGGGACAACACCCTAACAAGGCGTGGCAAGACTTCGTGCCTTTTGGCAACTGCAAACAGGCAAGTGTGAAGCGTATATAGACTGCCAGCCGTCAACAAAAAGGAGATGTGGGGACAGTAATAGTCTAGTGGATGTGAGGCTGGCAAGAGAAGACCGAGGAGAAAACAATAATTCGCTAAAGACCAGCGGTGCATCGCACTTTTCTTATGATACATTTGCACATACCCTCACCTCAGGACTAGTGCCTTTATTACTGAAAGTAGACACTACGAAAGAGAGAGTGCCATATAAATGCGATCTAACAGAGCACCAACAGAGTATTAATACAAAAATAGGAGGCGCTGACGTGATACTGCACGTGGACGGAAGAAGAGCATCCCATCTGGACAACACGTGCTCAAGTAGAAGCATCTGCATCCGAGCTAGTTGTTAAGATGACATATTGGAACGGTGTAGAACTCACTAAAGCAGCTACAGTCAAAGAATAAAGGAAACACTTTCTGGAACTTTCTTGACATCGGCAAGGATATAGTTTTCGCATGCCTATTAAAAGGGTTGCTCCTCAGTTCCAGCAATACTCCCGCGGGGTGTTTTTATTTTCTAACGAATGGTGCTCCAAATTCGCATGCTCATTACCTGCACTTCCGCGCGAAAAGCCCAGCCCGTGCCAAAGAGATTGCCTCCATTGACTTTTCCTTCTTTTCGCCTGAGAAATGTATGAGCCGCACTAATCAAATGCAGCCATTCCCACCGGAATAATGTTTCTTCCCTTGCAATCCTGCACTTGACGAGCAGCACATCTAGACTACAAGAATTCCATTATTGGAGATCCTTTGACGAATGTACATTCGAAGCTTCTCGCCCATAAAAAAAAAGAAGAAATAACTGTTTAGCAAATACGCCTCGTCGCGTGGGATGGCATTACCATTTCGTAAAAATAAGGAGAATGAAAGTTAATACAAGTGAAAACCGGGTGTTCTGGACTTTCGCAGAGCAAACCTCATTTCTTGTGCAAGGATCCCATTCTGATGAAACCGGCGCACCCGCAGTAATCTCGCTTCTGATCCCGTTGTTTTAATCTCCTAAATTGGAAGGCTTGTAGGCATGAAAAGCAAATGAGAACTAGCAATTTAAACTTTCGGGGAGCAAACTTCGCTCCCTCAACCCCTTTTCTTTGCACACAGTGTTTTTCATTGCATAAGTTAATTTGTTCTTCCCTCTCTATTAGCTTCCGGGAAAGGTGTCATGTAACATCCTGCAACCTTACATTAAAGAGACTAATCTTCGTATGTTCAATCTATGCTGGCGTATTTTATACATGGGTATCAGTGTGAACAATGTAAAAGGCTTGATATGAGCTTTACGAAAGTGATAGACATGATATATTGTGCAACAGAGTAATTCCTAAATGACCAGCTTCATAACTTTTCAGACGTTTGCTTGCGGGGATACTTATTCGCGTAATTGAATGCATTACAGTGACGTGCTTTGCTTTGCCTTTGCCAGCATACCGTACAATCCAAGGTCAGCAATATTATAAAAGTTCTCTGCTGGAATTTCGCTCACAGAGATATAGGGCACTTTGTTTCCCACGACCAAATATTGCATACTGTGACACAACATATACAAAAGCTGAATGTTTCTCCATCTCTAGAATAGATATTCGCGTCGCTCAAAATATTGCGAGCACTTCGACTACTGTTGGAAGGAGAAAGCATGCTTTCGATTCCTAACTTTCCTTGACAGCCTTCCCTGAAGCTACTGGAATAGACGCACGCCCAAACGTGATGAACCTGCACGTCCGTCTCCTCCTCCTCCTTTCATTCGCATTCTTCCCTTTTTCTGTTCCCGATTCCCTTTAATCCCTGTAGAGCAGAAGGCCAGAGCAAGCTGCAGCTCAGGCTGGCTCCTTGGCCTATCTGTACTTAAACCTCTCTCTCGCAATCTACGTTCCCTAAAGACAAAACGTCTTTACAACGCTTGTTTTTCGGCTAAAGTGGTAGATAACTTCCAGCTGCCACGGTCCAGTGTTAAGGCATGCTTAGTTTCGTAAGCAATCAAGACGCCCCTGCTGTGCACTTGGCAGCGAGGACTCTCAGACGCTTTATGCCCTCTCAGCTTCATCCATTATGTCTCAAGTGCAGGAGCCATTGTTCCGGTGAGACTGACGTGGACAGTCTGGAAGCCGGCCGTGGTCCCCGAGGAGCCCAGTACAAGAGCGTCGAGTAGGCGATATAAGCGAAGTGTGCCCGCAGAACTACACGACCGTCATTAGGAGAGGCGGACCGTAATATATCAATGGTGAGGCCATACTTTCCATTACGAAAAGGTATGGCACTGCTGCGGTGAAGAGCCTTCCCATTTATTACAAGATGCATGGGGACAGGGTGTTTGCGTTTGTTCTGTCCACTCAAGAAAGAAAACAACAACAAGAGCAATGACACTCAGCTCTTCTGTCAAGCCACACGGCCATTATTTTTCGCAACTTTAATACGCTGCTTAGACCAATGCGCTGACATGCGCATGAGTAATTATTGTGCTTAACAGTTTGGTAACCACGTTTGTGAGCCTATTATCGGTACAGTATATGAAGGCCGCCCCCACCCTCCCCCAAATATATTCGACCACCTGAGGGACTAAAATGCATAATTCACACGCTACAAGCACTTTTTACAATTCCCTCACAGTTGCAACGTCGCCAGTTGGGCCCGTATTTGAGCCTGTGACACCTTGCACATTACCGAAACGCATATAGACGCTCAGCGACGAGTGCTGTTGGTGTTAGTCTTGCAGGTCGGCACTTAGCGCTGTTGACAAATAAAAATTTTTGACGGAAACGGACCTGAGTGCACGTGAATGCGGGAGTCCAACTGCATGACGCACTCCAAGAAAATTATATCAACCTTCAAGCTTCGGACAGCTAACAACAATTTCTCAATAAAGGAAATGCAAGATAAGGGACAATAACAAAATGACTGTCGAAACGATGCAGTGCATCTAAAGCACTGAGCCACACGTGTTCTGAGAAACCTTCGAAGCCATCGACATCTACATTTCGCGTGTGTAAAAGAGAAAACAAGCGGTGAGTTTCTGCTTCTGACAAGCCCATCGACATCTTCGCTGTCTATGAAACAACGATATTAGCGCACCTGGAACTGACAGCTGGAAAATGGATAGAGAATGGCGATAAAACTGTGTGAGTAGATCTCTCTAATGCACCTCGGATGGTGCAATTGCAGTCTTATTTTTTATATGAGGGCTTTATGGAATGTCTAAAGCTTTCAAAACCAATACCCTACGTCGTATGCTGGGAGAAGAGTGCGCGATTTCCAGATGTGCTTGAAGCCAAATTACGAATTCCCCGACGCGTGCAGTGCAATATTGTTCGGTTCATATGTTCACTGATGCCTCCACGACTAACAGGTAGCGTTTTCTGGCTGTGTTAGAAAAGTGTTTAATGGTCCTTTTAGCGTGGCATTACCAATCCGCAACTTAGCATCAAAGTAGAATAACACGTATCGCGCAACACAAGAGAAACGAAAGTGAATCGCTGTTACGCCCTTCCTGCAGCTTCCACGTTGACTGCAACTGCTTAACCGCTGAGTTTACCGCCAGTATTACCACTGTGTTTACCACTCGGTTTCTTGCAGCTCTCACTTTCGTAACTTCGGCCAGCACGCAACTCTGTCAACGCTCCAGACTTCGCGCACTCATCTGTGATCACGGCGATCTTGCTTCAGTTCGCATTCGCTGGTCAGAAAGAAATCGTCCTGTGATTGTACGCTAACACGGGTATAATCGTGAAAAAAATAATTACGAAGTACCCGCCCAAGCAATATATTTGTTGCTCATTAGTCATTACAAACCAGAGTGGGAGACTTGATGTTGAGGCCGGACGAAGTGCCACATTTGGCCTCAAACATTGAGGTTTTTTTTAAACGAATACAACAATCATATCATCTCGCATTCTTTTCAAATATTAGGTCATTTCTCTAAAGACAGATCTAGACGAAGAGCTGAAGTATTTTTGTATCCTAATACGGACTGGCACGTACTACCTTAAGCAGGGTCACTGGCGCACATGGAGTGAAGTGAACGCTGTACAGTGGCAGCGGTTTATAAAGTCTTCGCCCCTATGCTCAAAAGGCACTCTGTCGTAAAGACCAGTGGGACGACGATGATGAAAGCACGTTGCTCGAACTTCAACAATGAACTTTTCTCGCAAGAGCTAGGATTCTTCTCTTAGTTAAACAAAAAGGAAGATTGTGTATATAAAGGGTAGCATCCGGGAATGCCGACATAAATAAACGTCGTCACCTGACATGCCGGAAGTGCTTTCAAACTGTCGCGTTTCAGAAGGAGTGGAGCGGCTTTAGAACATGGAGTTGACGCAGACCGCTGTTTGGTGCAACAGGAACAGTAATGGACGAGCACAGTGACGCGCAATTTCACGTCCACGAGCTCTGACAGGATTCCGGAAGCGACGCTTCAAAAGCGCGACCTCGCAAAACAACTCCTTTTTTTTTTTTTTGCAGAAGAAACGATTGGAAGTACTGGTGAAAAAGGACATGATGAAAACAACTACGGCAGGTATATTGTCTCTGAGGGCACGCAAGCCAGCAATGGGCGCGCACAGGCTTTTAACAGGACATTCTGGGTATATAAAAAAATAAATTCGGATAAAATAAACAGAGAATTGTCGAATATTCATTACGGATGCGGCGTTCAGATAACAAAAACAGAGGAAAATCCACCTATTGCTCGCATAAGCTGCCGCAACAGAAACACTTCTTCACTCAGACATTTTTGTCGAGGAAAGTAAACAGGACGGGAGGAAGATAAGCCTCCAATCCGGGATGGCAGATAAGAACTCATAAAAGACGGGAAGCATTCTAAGTATCTTTCAATGTAGTTCGTGTCTTCTGAGTTAAGAATAGGTGGTCTGACGTTTACAGTTTCCTCGGCCAGACTGTAGTTACGCGTGATTATTAATGTTTGTACACAGTGTTTTTATTTATAATCAAGATTTTACATAACCTTCACACATTGCGAGGCTTACTCCAATAAATGAACTCCGAAAGTTGCTTCGAAGTTTTCATCTCAACCTTCTTGCGAACACTTAGGGACACGCGGCTGCGTTCCACTGATGAAGCCGGGTTGATGATAGGAAACTGCATATCGCTCATTTGGCTGATACCATGGAAGTTTAGTCCGAGATAGTGGATGCATTTTCCGTCTTACACGTCATGAACCGTGAACACGAGAAACCAAAGAAAACTGGATTAATTCTTTCAGCTGGGCTGCAGTTATCGGCAGTGTGTTGTACAACTAGGTCACATATTATGCAAGCAAGGTTCCCACATTTCGTCCTCCCCTCTCCCCCACCCCCCGCGTACAAAAAGTGGTCGACGCTATATAAGGGACCGGGAAGGGGGGGGGGGGGGGTTGAAGTTGCATTTAAAAGAACATGTCATGTTGTGTCTGTCATATCCAGTGCCATTTATTATAATATTTTTTTTTTCCTGGAAGCAAATCGACATACTGTGCATATTCGCAAAAGCACAACAATCAGCTAACCAAGAAGTCTGCTGATTGACTAAAAAAATAATGCAGTGACGTTCCCACTAAAAGTGATTTAGATTTGGTTAGTGTTCTGAATGGGCCGCATTTCAATGTGACCGCACCTACCTCGTACATAAAAAATCTCTGCGTCCGAATGCACAATGACAGTGACATCATATGCCCAAACAAGAATTAAAGATGTGCAATGCATACGCCATAATTTATCGTATACCCATAGGTGCACACAGGCAAAGCCGAAAAAATAAATTGTTAAATTATGTATCCTAGCCTTCTTCCATTTGAGGACCTTGAATGTATATTGTACGGCTATTGTAATGGTATGTTGTGTTTGTCCACCACAATATTTATAATGCGACATGAGGGCTCAGACGATCTCCTTCTATTCTGTGGCCATTTTTGTGAAGCTGTACATTAAGTTATAAGCCACACAGCACTCGCGTCATTTCGGCATTTGTGTGATTAAGCTCCTCTTTTGTTTTCTTCGCCGAGGATTAACGTCGTTGTTTTTAGTTGACGATCATAAAACACCGAGATAATTGAAATACGCTTGCCAGAAGGAAAACAACTAGCCATGGACGGCCGGTCTTAGTTGAGGGCCGGGAGTCGGCCCGCCATTAAAAAGGAAACCTGTTTGCAGGTGGCAACCCTGAGGACATGGTTGAATGAAGCAGGTATCACAGTTCCGAATTCATCAGCATGGGTGAATGAAAACTTCATTTAAAAAAAAAACAATTCATTCAAGAAACACCTCTATACTGCTCGGTTTCCTCACTCACAATGTTACTTCAGTGAGAATGAATTGTCATGGTTTATACTGGAAGAAAACATGCAAACGGCAAGAAAGTGTATTCGAAGGAACTAATCAGGGTTCCGAGTACAGTAGCGATATGTTTTCCTATTTTCAGAATATTTAAATAAAAAGTTCATATTCTCTTTTTCTACAAAGGTGCGCGTACTTCGTGCCTCAACCAATAGAGCACAGTATACTAAAAAGATCCCCGCAGATTTTCGAATCCTTTCGCGCCGTGTGTTCACAAAACGCAGCGTCAAAGTAAAAATTCGCAAGCCCAACAGAGAAACACGCAGATTTGCTCAACTCTTCCACTTCATCGGAGGCGCGCCGCGACCCATTTTAAAGTCAGGACGCACACGAAATCATGGCCACTACGCATCCATCACCGAGTTCACCAAAGAAACGTCGGAGGATACCTAGAGATGAAACCGCAACATCAGTCCTCGCGATAGTCTCTAAGAGGCGAATAATATATACGACACGTCCACTAAAGCTTTGCAACTCATGTAATATGGATGATGCGCAACGTGAGCCTGTATGCGACCTTCGCGGCACGAAAACAAAATGAAGAAACTAATAGGGCATCCTTGAATTTAAATGACCCCTTACCAGGCCACATAGGAAATTTTGCTTAGGTACTAGAACTTGTTGCGCGGGGAAAACAAAGCGCTTTACGGCAAGATTTCTTCTTCAAGTAGTAGAATTCTTCTTCTTACTATGCATCTTTCTTCATTTCTTACTTTGCAAACCCAAGGGGTCCTTAAGGCTGATGTGTTCACATGCTCGTTTGCCGAGCGTTCACTGAAGAGCGCACACGTGTGACCGGCGCACACCTTGTCGTGCTAATAGCTGTTCTTTTTTTAGGGGCGAAGCACCTTAGGGTCGAGCTTGCGGAGTACACCCGGCGAAGCCGTCTAATTACAGTTGCGCCCGTTATGGCGGGCAGCGTCTCGTGAGAGAGAGCGAACGGGGCGGGTTGACTATGGAAATGCTCTTTCTGCGATGAACGCTTTACCAGCTCGCAAAGAACGAGAACACGCGCAGAGCTCGCAAGGAATGAGAACACGCCATCGTCCGCGAGAGACAACGCTGACGCAGGCAGCGCCTCCTAGCGAGTCTCTTGATTGAAATAGCCGACTGCTCGCGCTGCGCAACCGTTCACCGGCCACCCCATATGTGTAGGCACTGGATTTTGACCTGCAATATAGTGCCGGTGGGAGACTTGTCTTGTGCATAGTTGAGTCATAAGGATTCGCAGCGTGCGCGTTAACTAAAGGTAGTCCAGAACTAGGACGTGAGAGCGCAGGAACCTCAAGACCAGGAGCATGTAGGTCTGTAAACATACACACGCGCTCTCGCTCATTTACATGCATGAATGGGCAATGTCACGGGTGATTCACGATAACACCCGAACGATCCCCAGTGCTCCGCCCAATCCTCATGGTTCACTTCGTGGAGATGCGTAGATTTTTTTTTTCTTTTCCTTTTCGCGTACGCGCCACCACGGTGCCAGTTGTAAGACATAACAAAATGCGTTTGAGGAACGCGCTCACGAGGAACACACAACAGGCACATACGGGCGCCCGCACGCGTCTGTCATGCGTTTCTTCTTAGTTTGCCTTTTCGCGATGTACTAACAGTCCACTGCATATCATGTACCAAGTATACCGTGAACGAATCTCTCGGGAGCCCCGCCACCGAGGTCTAGTGGCTACGGTACTCGGCTGCTGATCCAAGGTTCGCGGGATCGAATCCCGGCTGCGGCGGCTGCATTTCGATGGAGGCGAAATGTTGAGGCCCGTGTACTGTGCGATGTCAGTGCACGTTAAAGAACCCCAGGTGGTCGAAATTTCCGGAGCCCTCCACTGCGGCGTCTCCCATAATCATATCGTGGTTTTGGGACGTAAAACCACAGAAATCAATCAAACACACGGGCGCCCTTGTACTTTGTTTCTTGTCTTTGTCTCGTCTATTTAGGGCCACACCAATTGCCTCAAGGAATGAACCAAGTAGTTCAACTACGTGTCCTTCTAAACTAACCAAGTTAAGTAAATTGGAGAATGTCTAAAATTTCAGCTCGAATCAAGCGGACAGCTACCGAACAGTCAAATTGATCCAAGCTGAAAGAAGCAAGTGATAGAGGCCAGACACCAATTGAGAACGAATTGACACCACGGACTCGAAGAGGCAGCAGCGGCAAACATCGAATTCCCCCGGTTTCGCTTTCGGGTCACGGTTTCACCACGTCCCGAGGCGTTGCCTTCGGACGTCGTTTACCGCGGCCGCGTTGTCTGGCCTGACAGCTGGTGATGCACTCAAAGAAGCAATTCCGTCGGCTGAGAGACATTTCTTTATTTTTTTTTCTTCGCTCTATAGCAGCGCTCGGGAAGGGCAAGTCGAGCCTGCGGTCTTGTTCTTGAGACATCGCCTTCAGGCCTGTCACTCTGGGTGCATGACAGTCTTCTGTAGTATAGTGAACGGATACGTGACCGTAGAAACTGGCGTACCGCCGGCGAGTTTCCGTCAGCGGGAGGTGCCATGTCTCGTATGGGTCTAGCTTGGACAGGAACACTACAAGGTGAAATATTAGATCTTCAAGGAAAGCTGGAGACCTTAGCGTTTCGGACAAATGGTCGGTGTGTTGTTCAGTATGAATGTGCTGAACGAGAACGTTTTCTGTGGTCGAGATGATAAGAGGGGAAACGAAGCGATGCGGTTATCCTTAACTGATGAAATCTCGCGGAAGAGGCAAGCGATTACAATAAGTTGGAATGCGATAACACAAAAATAAATATCAAGCGCAGAGAGGTAAGCGTCACACACGATTGAATGTGTGACATGTGATTCTATTATGGTCAACAGTAACGTGAACCAGCAACGTATTTAGGTCAGTACCTCAAGATTTTCATCTTGAAGTAGCGCACTACTAGTTTATGCTCAAATGGAAATGGCCTCCTACAAGGCAAGTAAGCAAATTACCTGAGCCTAACATGGCATCCTCCATTCCTCTTACTGTGACTTTCCCTTCAGCTGTGTTCTGGTGGGGAACATACATACAAACAAACAAAACAGGGCCGAATATGAGGTCGAATTAACTACAAAGAAAGGATAATAACAATAAACAACACGCGAACACAGTAACACAAACAAAGAACAATAATCAGTAAAAAGCGAACACACAATACACACAAAGACCATGCAGGGGGAGAGCCACCTAACCCTCGGCCAGCGCACCTGCGACCGCGCGCCCACCAGAAAGGGAAAATAGAAGGAAAAGAACATACAGAGATGGGTGCCGATCGCAGGTCGCTGCCCGTGGTCGTTGGGGCCAGGAACGACGCGCGATCCGGCCGACGAGGCCTCGTCGGCCGGAGGGTCACAAAAGCACGTACGCACCGTTCCGAGTCCCAGCGAGTTCTCTCACAGCGTCTCCAAAACCCGAAACGCGCAAACGTCAGAGAACTTGCCAGATGCCTAATCAGAGACTGGTTAAACCCACATGGGCAAAGCGGGCGGCCCTCCAACAGTGACGAGCCACCGCTCCGTCCACCTGGAAGAGGCGGGTGAAAGGACATTCCGAGCAAAACAAGGGGTCGCCCGAGACGCACGGCACCCCGGTCCCCACAATACATACATCTTGAAGAAGGTGTTGGTAATACAGCGCCAATGGGATATATGAAGGACAAAAGCAAAGAAAGACGCAAAAAGCGCCTTCCTATGTCCTTGCTTCTGTTCTTCGATTTTGCCACTTGAGCCCCGTGTTACCAACATGCTCAACCAGCACCAAGTTGCCCAAATTTCGATCCTTCTGCATTTGCACATCTTCTTGAAGAAGCTGCAATGCGTACATGAAACACCCTGTTCCAAACACAGGAGGTCAAAACCCGAGCCCAACCAAAATGGAACCGCCTTCTTTGCGTCACTAAGCATGTTCACTTTTCATTCTTATAATGGTCCCATCTTATTACACTACATAATTATCACGTTCATAAATGATATATAGACGACAGCGCGTGATAAGTATGAGTGCTTTCCTTCGTTCATCGTGAGCGTATAGGAAGAGGAAATACGATAGATTACCTTGAATACACACTCTCAACGTGGCTTGCTCACCACACTTCAATATTTCAGGGCTCACCGCCACCGTAGAGAATTTCCTGGATGTGCTAAAATGCATGATTCACACGAGTTTGTCAAAGTTCTACTTATTAAAACACAAATAATACGACGAGACATAACATCACGGGATATTTCATTTCGCACATTTCGATAAAACACGTCACCTTCCTGTGTTCCACCGATATGCTTTCTCACATCAGCAGCCAGTTCGTACTTCTGTGACTAGGCAATGTTCTCGTCGGCATGTTCTTCCAAAATATCACTTCTTGCGTATGACTCCCATCATGACTAATACTTCTGCACCTAAGGCTATGGGGTCTAAGTATGATACATTGTGGATGGGACATTACCGAAAAAAAATGATATCACGAATGCATAGCGTTAGCGGGCATATTCTAGCCGCTAGCAAGCATTTCGCTATAAGAGATAAGGATCAGAACATTTGTTATGAGGCAATTTTGTTGAGTAGACGAAAGCAAGATAGGTTCGAAAGTATCAATAGCGACAGAATATTAGATCATGTAGGTATGTTGTAAGAGAAAGGTGGCATACTGTCGCGCAATGGTAACAGCTTAGTCTTTGCATTCAAAACCTCTAGTACAATATGGTACAGACAGAGAGCCGTATACTATTCTGCTTAGCTGAATGCCCGCCCAAACTAGGAGGTGAAGATGAAACGAGGCTAAACAGAAAGGAGGGAAAGGCAGAAATCTCGAGTAAGCTCGCGTGTGGTTTGCTACGGCGGAAAGATTGCGTCAAGTAAATCTTCCATTTCTACAGCACGAAGGAAGGCACTCCTCGCCATCATGCCCGCCTATTATATATATATATATATATATATATATATATATATATATATATATATATATATATATATATATAAAGGGATAACACAAATAAGCCTTCCTAATCCTTTACATACGACTTTTGCGTTCAAACAAATTGACAGTTCTTTCGAAATGTAAGCTGCTTACAACTAGCGTGCGTCATATTTACGAAAAGTTTTACTTTGTTCCCTTTCGATTGTTTCGTATAGCACTCTTAGCGCCGAAGAAACAACCCATCTTTTAAGCCTATTTCACAGCAGTGGTAAACTTGGATGAAGAATCCCATGTGGCGTCAATTGCCTGAGGCATGCCTTGCGCCTGAGCGCTGTCATTGGTCACTATTGTATATAGTATTGTATAAAATAAGAGCGCAAACGCGCTCGATCAGCTCAGTTCATCATGTAGAATAAACCTCATCTCTCTTCTTCTCACGTCATCGTCTCCGTGTCCGCTCCGCACTCCGGCAACCTTCCCTTGGAGCCGGGATAGTGGAACCGTCGACCTGGTAGCTTGGAATCCTAGGACCGACGGCCCGACTCCTGCAACCACCAGGATCCCAACAGCGTATAGAAAGAGGAAATATGAGAGATTACCTTGAACCCACACTCTCAACGTGGCTTGCTCACCACACTTCGATATTTTAGGGCTAACCGCCACTGCAGAGAATTTCCTGGGTGTGCTAAAATGCATGATTCACACGAGTTTACCAAAATTCTACTTGTTAAAACACAAATAATACGACGAGACATAACATCACAGGATATTCCTTTTCGCACCTTTCGATAAAACACGTCACCTTCCTGTGCTCCACCGATATGCTTTCCCACATCAGCAGCCAGTTCGTCCTTCTGTGACTAGGCTATGTTCTCGCCGGCGTGTTCTTCCAAAGTATCACTTCTTGCGTATGACTCCCATCATGACTAATACTTCTGCACCTAACGCTATGGGGTCTAAGTATGATACATTGTGGATGGGACATTACCGAAAAAAAATGATATCACGAATGCATAGCGTTAGCGGGAATATTCTAGCCGCTAGCAAGCATTTCGCTATAAGAGATATAGGATCAGAACATTTGTTATGAGACAATTTTGTTGAGTAGACGAAAGCAAGATAGGTTCGAAAGTATCAATAGCGACAGAATATTAGATCATGTAGGTATGTTGTAAAAAAAAGGTGGCATACTGTCGCGCAATGGTAACAGCTTAGTCTTTGCATTCAAAACCTCTAGTACAATATGGTACACACAGAGAGCCGTACTATTCTGCTTACCTGAATGCCCGCCCAAACTAGGAGCGGAAGATGAAACGAGGCTAAACAGAAAGGAGGGAAGGGCAGAAATGTCGAGTAAGCTCGCGTGTGGTTTGCTACGGCGGAAAGATTGCGTCAAGTAAATCTTCCATTTCTACAGCACGAAGGAAGGCACTCCTCGCCATCATGCCCGCCTATTATATATATATATATATATATATATATATATATATATATATATATATATATATATATATATATATATATATATATATAAAGGGATAACACAAATAAGCCTTCCTAATCCTTTACATACGACTTTTGCGTTCAAACAAATTGACAGTTCTTTCGAAATGTAAGCTGCTTACAACTAGCGTGCGTCATATTTACTGAAAAGTTTTACTTTGTTCCCTTTCGATTGTTTCGTATAGCACTCTTAGCGCCGAAGAAACAACCCATCTTTTAAGCCTATTTCACAGCAGTGGTAAACTTGGATGAAGAATCCCATGTGGCGTCAATTGCCTGAGGCATGCCTTGCGCCTGAGCGCTGTCATTTCTTGTACGCCGCAGCTTCATACGTTGTGTCTGTCAATCGAGAACAGGCTACGCAACCTCCCCTGAACTGTTGGGCTATCGTGAAGCTCTGTGCTCGATAGCTCCACGCAACTGTTCTTTATGTTCCTTAAGCACCATCGTCATTTCATAAATTTAACGCATGCGTTGTCTCGTTTGCTCGTGTTAAATTTCAACACTGGTTCCTTTAGTTACGAATCTTTTCTTATGAATGTTTCCTGATACCAAGTGTTGTAGTGTATGATTACATGATATTTTCAAGGAAAATGCATTGTATTACTCCAAGTGTTTTCTTTCTTCCATCACTGTAACTTTATTTTCTTGATGTTTCCCTGCCCTGTTTATGTATAATGTTTAATAGCCTGTCACTAAGTTTATCTGATTGATTTGATTGATTTGTGGGGTTTAACGTCCCAAAACCAGCTCTGATTATGAGAGATGCCGTAGTGGAGGTCTCCGGAAATTTCGACCAACTGGGGTTCTTTTACGTGCACTGACATCGCACAGCACACGGGCCTCAACATTTCGCCTCCATCGAAGTGCAGCCGCCGCGGCGGGGATTCGATCCCGCGACCTTCGGATCTGCAGCCGAGTGCCATAACCACTAGACCACCGCGGCGGGGCACTTTGTTTATCTCACTGTTGTTTTGATTATTCATTATGTTCAGAATAGTCTGCTGTAAACGCGCCGAAGTGTACATTTTTGGGGGGCCGGAATGAGTCCAGCTGCTCGTCAGCATTTTTTCTCCCTGCCTCCCTCTTCTTATGCTTGATGAAAAATGAAGGACCTATTAATATTATAACTGCGCTAAGACCTTTCACAACCTATTCAGCAATTTTATGACCATCAAGTGGACCTCGTTAAATTTCACTCGCAAACTGGAGAGGGCCATGTAATCGCTTGATAAAATATACCTTACATTTCTTCATGCATAACGTGCACCCTGCATTGTATATAAAGAATAAACTACCGAAAAATTACAATGGAAGTTCATAGAACATAGTGATTTCAAAGGAGTTATTGGACAAATAAAAAAAAGCCGTGTTTGTAGAAGGCATTAAACTTTGTCGTTTATGCAAATATTCACGACGATTCTTGTTTAAGTAATCAACACCTAGCTCTATGCAATTTATTGTTCTTCAGCAAGAGTCAACTGAGCTCCTTAGTGATGCCCAAATAGGAGCAAACGTGTTCAAAGTTATTAGGGCATGGCCTAGGGGGGAATGAACTTTCATTTTAAACTTTAGATTTCTAGGGGATACTTCTGCAGACTTGCCTGCTTCCTACTGAAACGTTCCGTATGGTCGTTCCAATAATTCCGTATGTTTCCACGGTTTCAGTAGGGTTAGAGTTCACGCGCAGCAATAAAACTTCTTTTGCAAGCGTTGATTAATGGTACTGGAAGGGTTTGTTTACAAATGCTAGCAAGTAAAAGTTTCATGAATAACAGAATAGTTCAAACGCAGCACATTCCATTTTTCTTTTACTTTTCGCTGTGGGTTAAACTTTAATTGTAAACGAAAGAAGAGAACTCCCGCTCACTGCTGATGTGTGCTATTTTTGCAGACAGGAAAAATTACCCTTCGCAACAAAACTTTCTCGTAAATCAATTTTGTTTGCATATATTTAACGCAGTTTTAAACATGTGTCCCGAAGGCGATCTCTCTAAATAAACATTAAGAAGAAGCATTATCATTTAGGACAAAACAATAGGCTACCCCTATTTTTGGAAAAGAAGACGGCTCACTCAAGCAATGAATGTAGAACATGCAATCAATCGCACAGAAGACTAATGCCACACACGTCTACCTAATGTTCGCAGAGAATACACACCACCTGTAGTACGGTCCCACTGGGCGAATGTTGGGGAAATGTATTCAGCGACTGGGTTATTACGCAAATTGCTCGTCCATTATCGGTGTTCGCCCGAAACTCTACAACTCAACATTGCATAAATTAAAGCTTTAGGTAGGCAGCTGTACCGTCACCATCAACTTCGCGGTATTTTTGCAGTTTACTCAATTGTATTTTTGAACTTTAGGCTTAGGTCTCATGCAGTAATGTGATGGCAGATGTAGTACAGTAGGCGCGAACGGGTCACGAAGTACGACAAGCAAACAAGCATGCGCTAACATACGATAGCGATAAGGGAATCCTGAGTCTATTGAAGGAAAAAAAAAGAAGAGTGAAGCTAATCGTAACAAAGCGCCTCCCATGCACCGACAGTAAGAGTAGGCAAACTCTCGCGCCTGCTGTGCGATATCTATCTATCTATCTATCTATCTATCTATCTATCTATCTATCTATCTATCTATCTATCTATCTATCTATCTATCTATCTATCTAACTGTCTGTCTGTCTGTCTGTCTGTCTGTCTGTCTGCCTGGTTATATATCTTCTTCGGAACGCTGGCTCCAGTTCCATCTATCTATATCCTTGTCTGGTTACCTATCTACTTCGGAACGTTGGCTCCAGTTCCATCTATCTATATCCTGGTTGGCTGTCTGTCTGTCTGTGCCTAAATTTGCGAGAGGTCACGCCACGTAATCGCTCAAGCAGTCCTATTGGCCTCGAGATCAGCATGTAGATGGCAGCACTGTCACCGCGTGAGTGTGGATGGGCGTTCGCCGGCGCGCATTGAAATGTACACAGCGGCGCTCTGTTATGAGTGGTTTGAGGCAGCTGTAAGCTAAAGAAAAGCATTAATTGTAGTCAAATGGTAATACATGTATGCTTTAATCTCACGTCAGTGCAGGAAGCACGCAAAACGTTTTTATCGCGCGTGAAGGAAGCGTGACATACCATTCAAAGGGGCACTGACATCAGCTAGTCTCACAGACTTCCTCGGCGGTTCTCTCCGTCGTTTTTTCTTTCATCATACTTAAGTTGTCTACTGTCTGCACTGTTGGCACTGCTGTCACGCGATTGAAAGATTTTAGTATTGAGTTCTTGCTCATTTTTCACTATTGGCTGCAACAACAAAAAAGAACTGTTACGGTCCATTGCGTTGAAGTAGCAGCTTGTGTACTCCGCTGTATCACTTACACGCATACTTGCGTTTCAATGCCTTACATGTCATGTACCATGAAACGCAAGACAGTTAGCAGGCTCAGTTAGTCGAGCTAGCGTGACTGTGTACGCCGCTTGAGTACTATCACAATATTTGACACAGGCCTATATTAAGTGAACATTTTAATACTCAAACACATCGCTTTCTTCGCATGATTACTCGCGTTACCGGGACAAGAAAAGGTTGATTTTTTGTTCGCATAAAAAGATGTGTTCTTGAAGCGAAAAGCGTCTTCTATTTTCCGTCATGCTCACAATCGCATATCGCAGGACGATATCGCGGCAGTACTGCATTTACACGTGATCTTTCCCGCTCGATTTATTCAGAAGGACGCAAAGTGCACTTTACCGTATACTTGAAATGCACAGCAGCGTCCAAACTAAAAAAACTGTGCCAAACCGGATGCGCGGCGATGACATAGCACGCTCACGACACAGGCGCTCAGTGATATTAAGAAAGATAAAAGACTCCAGCGCAATGCCAAATAATACTATAATACTTTTATGCTTGGGTAAGAATACATGAAAGGATTCAACACTGCACCGGCCCAGGAGGATATGTTTGACCTACCCGCGCATGTAAAAGCACAGTGGCTCGCAGACAACGCAAGGAGCTATCCACACTTGGGAGCTTCGTCCACTCGCCGCTAGGCGCCGACTGTGTTTGATCTCGAGGCATATAGAAGCAGCCGTTTCAGAGGTTACCTCGATTTTTTTTTTTCTTTCACCACATTCTTGTGTTCGTTCAGGAACGCCCATCCTTTGTCGACACCCGTATTTTCGGCTCGAATGGCTTCGAACACGACACACCCGTCTGTTACGACTCTACTGCGGACGTGCAAGTTCAGTTCATGTTGGCATGCGGAAGTGAGCGTCCCGTCAGCACGCAGCAGTACACGTACATTATACGCAGAACGTCATACTTTATGAGTTCCATCTAGGGATTCCGTGGTGGGTAGATGTAGGCCGAACGAGAGAAGCTTCCGTCCCTACTGGGGAAGCTAAAGAAGGGAAGACTGAAAGGCAAATAGACAAAGGGCGCGGCCCGTTGTCAGGCATTCCCCCCGTTGTCAGTCATTCCCTCCATTTCCCTCCGTTGTCCAACGGAGGGAAATTGGGAAGAACAAGCGCAGATGCCGGTGCTTGCACGTGTTGAAACACTTGCGTTGCACGTTATTTTATTCCACGAACAAGGAAACGACATTTAAGAAGTTGCGATGAAGAGGACGTCATCCTCAGTATGGTCGTTCTCTGTCCAGTAATCGCACTTTCGAAGGAAACAAAGCGTGCGGGCTCAGCTATATTCCCCAATCCTCATGTGACCCCATCCTCTCCGGAACAGGCCTTCACCTGCACAGGAACTTGCACAGCGCTTAGTGATCAGCGGGAAGCTATTTAGGGAGATACTCACCGGCAGTGGTAAACATCGGCATCGAGATCCCATTTTCTGTTGTTATTATAAATTGCGTTCCACTTAGTGCCATTATCATAACGGCTATGCACGTCTATACAAATAAAGTGCCGAGAAGTGCACAAAAGCCCGTGATGACGTTCATCAGCTTTCATTCAACTTTCGACTTCATTACGTTAATGTAACCGTCCGGTACCGTTATTTCGAAAGCCGCCCATTACGGCGCATCACGTGATGGGCTGTAACTTTCGGAGCAACGAACACACTTTGCAAATTCGATGGCCAAATTGCTCTCTTCAGCACGAAAATTCTGCGAAACATGCCATGTTTCATTACTTTCTTTGCAGCAACAACAGAACCACGAGGGTGCACGTGTTTAGTTTCGAGCATCAATTAGTCGGAACAGGCCGCTTGCGCAAACGGAAGCATGTGCCAACGAGAAAGCAGAGAAAAATAGTCAGGCAAGAGACAGAAAGGGAGAGAAGAATGGGAAAAACATGAGTAAGCAATACAGTTATCTGTTAGACTTAACGTGCCATGTCAATAAAAAACCCAACCCTAGGTGTGCCATTCTTTTCCGAAGACATCCGCCAAAACATCACTTTTGTAAAGGGTACGCTGTGTTCTCATATAAGCGGATGATTATGGTAATGATGCTGCGGCTGAAGATCAATATCATGATTGTTAACGTGTTAATATGGGGGTTTATTGGAGCGATGACCCAAATAGTCTGGCATAACAGTGCCAACTAGTTCATATATAGAAACGAAATACACAGCGTGGAATTCCTGGACATGCCTGGTGTTGGGGAAATGTCTGTCTTTCAATGGAGTTTCAAATACAGCAAGGGAAATACCGGTGAAAGGAAGCGTGATAGACATCTTGGTGCATGGTTTAGTGCAATAATTATTTCAACTCAAAAATGACGTGAAAATGTTGAGCAACTCCAGCGACATCCCTTTCCGAACGATCTCATCACTTTGAAAATCCATGTTATCCTCGGCTTCTAGTTAGTAGTGAGGCACACGTACTCACGCACACACACATATACACGATGGACAAATCGTCAGAAACGATAAAAATGAATGTCCAAATTTAAGGGCGAGACGACTATATACATATACGCTGAAGAAGGCGATTCCACTGGTCGGAGCGTTTGCTCCAGCGACATTTTCTCCTTTCAATCATTTCGGCAAATTTTGCGTCACATCAAGCCCCCATCTTTCCCTGCACTTCTTCTCTTATTTGAGAGCCATGGAAAGCCTTCTGTCAGATAAAAAAAAATCACTGAAGTGAATAGAATTACACTCCTTTTCACACTACTGTGATCATATGTCTATCACAAGGGTTTTATCCAGAATTTCTATTTAATGGAGGGGGAGGGAAGGGAGGGTTACCTATGGTGTAACGAGAACTAGGGGTGTGTGGATATACCAAGTCATTGTTTATAGGATTGTTTGTTTGTTTGTTTGCTTTTCTTTTTTTGGCGGATAGGGGGGTTCCAAATGGGAGGGTGTTGTGGGGGAGTTTGTGTATAACTCCCTCTCTGTAACCCCTTCTAAACACTATTTTCGTCTTCTCTATGTGTACTTTCCATCTGTGCTATCTTCAGCATGACGTTAACTGCATGTTAAAGGGACCCTGAAATGGTTTTGACAATTTCCTGAAAACATGGTGATCCAGTGGAGCGAGTCATTAGGATCATTTGAGGGCAGATTTCAGCGCTGTGCGTAAAGTGTGGAATTTACAATAAGGTTTTTCAACACGTGCATCGGAAAAGTTCGCAGCGGCTCGGCAAAAGGCGTTTTCAAACGACTCCGCCATCGACCGATGGAGTGGGAGTCCGCTGATTGGCCCCTAAACAGTCACGTGCACGTAATTTTCCCAACCTAACTGCGAACAACGCGCTTCTACAACGTGCTCCTTCGTTTCAGCCAACGGTATCGTCGCGGGATCTGGCGGCGTACACACGAGTCGCCGGCGCTCTATTACAGAGGCTAGCACTGCCGAGGCGGGCGACCTCAGTAAGGATATCGGGGCGCTATTTCGCAACGGAGGTCTCGGCAGAGCGGCTGACGCGGGAGGCGCTGTCGTCGCTAGCGCGCACTCCGCAGCAGATCGAGTTGAGGAGGAACAGCAGTGGTAAGGAGGAAGGCGACAGAAATAAGCCCATAGCTGCCTTAGCGCATGGTGCTTCGCTTTATTTATGGTGTGAATGACTTCACAATTGTGTTGCCTAATCAGTGACGCAATGTCAAAAAACGTTTCAGGGACCCTTTAAGGACTACTGCTAACTTCAATGTACAGTTCTCAGCGAATCATACGCGATGCCGGCGCGCGTGGTTGACGATACTTTCTGCGTCATCGCTTCGTGCTGAGGAGCTGAATTGTTATGGTACCCAACAAAAGCGAGACATTTTCCGAAGTATTGCGATTTAATTGGGGCCCTCTGTTACAGCCCAACGCACTTCACCAGCACAATATGGGCTAGCCATAAGGGGTCCATGTGTCGAGTTTCAACCGCTGAGCGCTGCACAAAACCACACGCCCTTCTTGTTAGGATCCTCGGCTGGTTTACACCGACGCGAGGCTTCGCTTCTCTGTCGGTTGTGGTTGGGAGTGACCTTCACGAACGCTTACTCTACGCTGAATGGAATGGCTGACAGTCCTGCGCATGCTGTCTGCGGATGCGAGGAGACCATAGATCACTTGTTGTGCCGCTGCCCACAATTTGAGGAACACGGACTGCCTATGACCAAGTCCTTCATAAAGCTCGACGATCGTCCTCTAAGTGAACAGACAATTTTGGAATACCGTCCTCACTGAGCAACGGCTCAGAAGGCAATGAAAGCGCTTTTGGACTTTCTGGAAACACCTGGCCTTACCGAGCGCCTGTTACATTATATTGCACTGTCCTGTAGGCATTCCCCTCTCTCATCTTTTCATCCCCTTCTCCCATCCCCCTGTGTAGGGTAACCAACCAGACTCGACTGATTAATATCCCTTCCTCCCCTTCCTTATTTCTCTTCTCTCTCTCTCTCCTATCTGGTCGCACAAGCAATATGGCTTTTGCGCTGACGTCACAACATGACGGCCGTTTACATGAAGGGGGTATTATTATTAGATCCCACGGTCGCGGGTCACTTCTGTCTGTGTTGCTGCGGGCAAAGGACAGTATACAAGACCTGGAAAACGGGTCGATCGCTGTGTGTGTCGGGGTTTCAGCGGCCACATCAACACTTTCGTTTCGCTTTTCTTTCTTGAGTGCCACACATATGATCCCGCCAGCCGAAATTTCAGCTAGCCAGGCCTTCACAACACCAACGTTGACGTTAATTAGCCGGGAACCACTCAACTGATCACTCCAGCTGCCTCCTCCCTTCCCACAGCAACTGCGGCACCGCCAAAGCCTCATAGCGAAGCACACCTCACGAATTACATGCAATGCAGCGAATGCAAAAGCTCGTCTAACAGCCATTCGTGCAGTAAGAATAGCTGGCTGTTGGGACTTAAGGAGGCAGTAGAAGTCGCCCAATGCGCATTCCCAATTCATCGATTTAGTTGTGATCGTGTAAAGGGAAAACGAAAAAGGTGAACCAAGCACGAGCCCTTCTGGCTACCTTCCCTAAAAAGTCGAAGTGACCCTGAACTTTCCACACACTGCGCAGAATTAGATAAGCAGAGCAGAGTGACGCACATTCCCCGCATTCCGGAAGAGCAAGCCTCGCTAACAGTCTGTTCAGAGGTTGCAATCGCGGCGCTTGCTTGCGCCTGGCATCCCGCCGGTTGTCATGCCTGAGTCCAAAGTCATCGCCGCTAGGAGTTGACGTTCGTACACTATTCTCACGACCTTCGTTGCTAGGGGAAATGACATGTCCCTGTGGGTAATGATCGCTATAAGTTGGTGCAAGCGCAGTAATGCACAAGCCTTCATCGCATACAGTACGTGCCGTTAACATATGCCTTCACATGCTAACCCTTTCAGTCGTGCCGAGTCAGTATGGCTTAATTCAACGACGCTTCCACAAAATGCTATTGATTTTGCACTTACGAATATGTTAGGGAAATTGCAGTTGATAACCCTAAGTTTACATCGTGCGTCCATTCCATATGACCTGTTTCGTAACGAAAACGTTGCAGCCATCAACGTACGCGCAATAGTAGGAGTTTACGCAACCTTTGTAATGCTGCATAGTGCTTGCCCGTGCCCCTATTTGGAGCATGTTGCCCTTGTAATCATTTAAGTGCAGTGTGCGTTCCTGAAGAGTCCAAGATGCGAGCAATATTGCAACCCACGCCAGCGCAATATGGAGCAACTTCACTTTTCTTTCACTGCTTGTCATTATTCCGCACTGTTATAAAAGCTATCGAGTCCGCAGAGCAGCCAAGGCAGCTTGCAGAAAGTGCTTCGAAAGCAGTCGCCTTTCTGCTATGCTCTTCAAAACTCCTCTGTTAATTACCTTTTGTGTGCCGTAAGTGCCAACAGTGTGGGTGCAGTGGCTGTCTTCCTCCCGAACAGAAAGTTGGCCGTGTTGCTCACCGGCTCAACCTCTTTTCATACTGATTAATCTGTCACAGCCCCCCGTCGCGGTGTTCTCGTGGCTATGGCATTCGGCTGCTGATCCGAAAGTCACGGAATGAAATTGTGGCTGCGGTGGCTGCATTTCGATGGAGGCGAAATGTTGAGGCCCGTGTACTGTGCGACGTCAGCACACGTTAAAGAACCCCATGTGGCCGAAATTTCCGGAGGCTTCCACTACTCCTAATCATATTGTGGTTTTGGTACTTATAAAGAAATTGATAAACCTTACCACCCGCAAGGGGACCTGGCGTTCAAGCATCAACCGGCACGCAGGTTACCAACCTTTCAGCTTTCCACGCTGAGGTTTTATTCCAGATAAGGCGGTATTCCGCCATGGCGCAAGCTTCGCCAGCTATATTCAATTGTAAGCAATAATTGGTCCACTGCAGAGGCACGGACCCCGCGATTGGCGCGGAACACTAACCTGAATGAGTTTGAGAACACACAGGACGGGTGGCCTGCAGATCGTCAATCCTGCAGGTCCATTCGTCCATTCATTCACTTATTCATCTCGACAGTACTGCCAGCCTCCGACTAGAGGCCACATTAGGAGTGATTACAAAAACGAAGAACAATACACTGTGTGCAAGTTGGGAGCTTGAGCAGAATGAAAAAGCACCGAATTGTAGAAAACAGTGTGTCATATGCGAAAAACTAGCACTGACCGCTATCAATGTGGAACCATTCCAAAGTATAAGGTGCATGACAAATGGTTTCATAATATACGTCCTACAAGACAAACACAATGAAATGGTGTTATTAGGCATGGCGACGGCATTTTAGCTTTTCTTTCATAATACGAGGCTATCGTAATAGAGCAAGTGAGTGCCACAAGAGGGGCTGCCTGTTGTCAGGTAATACGCCTGTCCGCCGCGGTGGTGTAGTGGTTACGGTACTCGGCTGCCACCCAAAAAAAAAACGCAGGTTCTATCCCCGCGGCGGCGGTCGCATTTTCGATGGAGGCGAAAATGCCAGAGGCCCGTGTACTGTGCGTTGTCAGTGCACGTTAAAGAACCCAAGGTGGTCTAAATTTCCGGAGCCCTCCACTACGGCCTTCATCTCTCTATCTCTTTCACTCCCGTTCCCCTACCCCTACGGACGCTTAGCTGTGCTCCCTAGATGGGCTGCAGAAATAGGCGTCCTTTCCTAACCGAACCACAATCATCATCATCATACGCCTGACAAGTAGAAATTTGCACTCCCATATATATAATCAGCATTAAATATTAATGTACTGCTTGCATGGATTCTTCGGAAGGTAGTAAGCTTAGGGAGGTGAGATACCAATAGGTATGCCGCTAATGGATTGATTGATTTGTGGGGTTTAAAGTCCCAAAACCAGCTCTGATTAGGAGAGACGCCGTAGTGGAGGTCTCCGGAAATTTCGACCACCTGGTTTCTTTCTTTTTTTTTTTTTTTGAAGGGGTGAATGGGAGAGGTTGGTGCCTTTAGTATGGCACCGGCTACTACTTCTCGCTTATCAATCCCAGCAAAATTTCAATAATGAAGTAAAAACCTGGGGTTCTTTAACGTGCGCTGACATCGCACAGCACACGGGCCTCAACATTTCGCCTCCATCGAAATGCAGCCGCCGCGGACCGGGATTTGATCTCGTGACCTTCGGATCAGCAGCCGAGTGCCATAACTATTAGACCACCGTGGCGGGGCGCCGCTAACGTATCAACATAGTGGCTTCTGAAACTGCTTGTGCATTTTTGTAATGATAACCTGCAATCGTCGAATGGCGTTTCCCAGCAGAAAGATATCCTGGGTACTTATAGAGCAACGAATCTCAGTAAAGGCACTAAACAGTACAGAATGACCTAGAAAAATACCTGATGTGGAAGAGAAAAAGCAATTCGGCAAGAATAGAGCACCCTTTCCGACGTCTGCAGTCTATTTCAGGCTCGTTTGTGTTTGCGGTTCTCCACGTAAACAGGTTTGGATCCGCGCGCAGGAAACCTCCCCCCTCCCCCCTTCAAAGATCGAAGTGGAATCTGGCGCTTCTCTATAAAGAAAACTGTGGACTTAGTGGCCATGGGAAGTCAGTCCAAAACAAACACTTTGCTCTATAGCACTCCAGGGATTTGAGGAGGTCAAGTTTACGACGGCAATGTTCATATTCCACTCCTTTGCACCCGGACCATTTCAAAAGTAGAAGACTTGTTGTTTCCGAAGCGCTCCGGTACGGCGAGAGGTGGACGGTGCTCGCTATTGAAGTTGTTTATTTTCAGGTTCGGAAAACAAATCGAAGGGTACCTTAAAAGAGCAACATCAGGAAAGCTTTTAGACTACGGCACACCATTACGGACAAAGCGGCTCGCCAAAAAGAGGTGGTATTGCATCCCGACACGCTGTGTCTTTTAATAGAAACACGCTCCATGTAGAAAAACAAATACAGAGAAAATCTCCTGGTAGCACGAATGCGCTTCACATCTTGTAGTGCACAGTTCCTGTCGATGCCGACGTCGTTCAAAGACACTCTTTAATAAGACGCACTAAGCTTTCTCCTTTAAAGTTCAAGCTTGCTTCCAACACAAGCTAGGCATATTGCGATGCAGTGTACTTTTTTTTTTGATGTTCAACTGACACGGGTACGGTTTGTTCTCGCTTTCATGCCAGTGGAACTGCGGGTCTAGAAGCGCGTCTGTGGGTTGTCTACTCGGTGCTGGTAGTACCTGAGTGTATTCGCGCAGCTCCTAAATTGTTTCCGAGTATTCGCCTCGGAGTAGATGCACGATGCCTGTAGTTAAACATGTCCTATAACTTGCGAATCAGCAATAACGCTGCTATATCCTCTCAAGAATATATAGACTACCTTACCGGCGCCCATGCACCGCCATCTTGGGTTTTGACGTTCCCGTCTTGTATGAGAAGCACTCAGGGAGGGTACTACAGTAAACTCGTATGCTTGAATATGTTTGCACGCATGTATCGGCGTTTCATAACCTCGTTAATTTGGCACCGAGACATAAAACATTCGGACGTATATAGTCGTGTAACAGTCAAACATGGCGACGCCTTCACTCAAAAATAAAATCGTCCATAAAAGCCAACCCATTTCGCCTATGGTCATACCACGGACATCTAACGACCGCATTCGTTGCTATCAGTGCTTTATGACTGTTGCTTTCTTGGCTGGGCATACGGTAGCCATTTGAATAGTTGTGTGTTTAACTGTTTGGGTTATACAGTTGTCAATCGTCAGAGCCACGTGGCAACGCAGAATACGCCTACGGCTACACAACAGTACTCTCTGTAGGGACATCCACCAAGAGACATGCAATGTTTAGTTTTATGACTGATAGATGCCAGAAATAAAGACTTCATCTTCATCGTAAAACTACCTCACCAGTGGCAAATCGAAGAAAGGAACAAACACCAAATCCCAATTCTTTCCTGTCTTGCTGGTCCTCTTGCGTATTACCAAGCATAGTTTCAATGCCACTTATTCATTCCGTACAAACGACAATGGTGGCAGATATCCCAATAAGAACGACAATTGGCATACCTAATTCATTCCCTGTTGTTTTTTTTTTTTGACACCCACTATACTACTACAGAAAATAACAGAGCAAATTTCGACGCGTAGTTCAAAATTACGGCACCGGACGACTAAAGAACGCACGTAGGTACCGTAGCAATCGTTCACACATACGCTGTACGCCGAAAAGTCCCAAACGATGCCCTTGCAGAAAGTTTTACCGAATCCGCACTGAACAGCCTAGATGGCGTCATCAATCACCTCTGACGGCTCGGACAGCCATCAGTGCTCCTACCTCTTCTCTGGAGCTGGGACATGGACACTCGCCTGGCTTTGAGGAACAGAAAATAGCTACACCCAGCAGCAAAGGAGAACGATTGGTCACGTCTTTAGGAGGACCTGCAGTAACCCTCCGTTTGTCTTACTTTCTCTTGGCAAGCGAACAAGTACAGTGCGATCGAAAGTGGCAGGGCAGCAGTGAAATGAAAATGTAGAAGGCACACGAACAGTCAGGCAGGGACGTTATTCACGATGACGTCCCCAACCATGGAAGAGGGGAGGGGCGACGTTGAATCCCTGTGTCCCATAATCTGGGACCTAACAACCTCCATTTGTTCGCCCCCATCAGTCGCAGGTCAAGTTTTGTCTCGGTTGTGTGTGAAGCCTCAGCCTTCTTCACGTTGGTGTCTTTCATCTATTTGACTTTTCCTAATGCTCACGAAAAGTTCAACTTAGCGCGAAATACACTAGGACACAAGAAGAAACGAAACAGACAGGACGGGCGCTTATCCTCTCTGTTTCGTTTCTTCTTGTGTCCCTGTGTATTTTGCGCTAATTTGAACTTTTCGTGATGCATAACCAACTAGCTCAGGAGTCTGTTCTACTAAAGTATCTTTCCTAATGCTGGCCGTGTAATTCTCCTCTTATTACTGCCACATATTGTTCAGTCCTTTTCGATTCAGAAATTTATACAATAAGGACAGACAACGTTATATTGACGGAATTTTTTTCCCTATGCGGATCAAATGGCAAAAGGTCCGTAGAACAAGGCATGGTCATATCTCGTAATAGTTAATCTTATAGTGCGAAGGGCTGCTTCTTTCAAATCGTATTACGTATGTTAAGCAAATAGGGATTCGAATCTCCACATTTCTGATGATCATTATTAACGACTTGCTATTTCGGAGAGAACAAAATGGGGAGCGTAGCAATTGCAACAATCAGTTTTCCTTAAGTAAAAAGATGACAATGTTGCTCTTATTTCACAGGCCCCTTCACCTCTCAAGCAATCTGCATTGTGACGGTAAGAACTTCATCTGGGCTAGTTGCTTGAGAGGTGCAAGAACGCGCAGCGAGACTGATACAAAAAACGAAGAACGCGCACCATATACGAGCGCTCACTAACAACAGGTTTTACTTTGCCCCAAGATAGCCTTAAATATGCGCAAAGAGTAGCCAAATGACTAATCAGTTGTTAATAATAAATTTTATGGTTTTACGTCCCAAAAACACGACCTTAGTATCAGAGACTGTGTAGATGAGCGCTCCACAAATATCGACCACCTGGGGTTCCTTAACCTGCACTGACATCGCACAGTGCTCAAGCCTCAAGCACTTCACCTCCATCAAAATTGATGGAGGCGAAATGGTTGAAGCAAAATGTGTGGAGGCGAAACTCGATCCCGCTACCTTGGCATCAGCAAACGAGAGGGAGAGGGGGGGGCAGTGACATATTAGTTAGAGAACAGAAAAGGTGTCGCACGTGACCCAACATAACAGGACACATATTAATAATATAAGAACTCTCGCTTAATTTTTAGCACTCTTACTCCACAGCTTGCTGAGACCTTACAAGTGAGGAGGATTTGATAATAGCTAAATGAAGGAAAAGAAAACGAAATTCTCAAGTTCATGAGCCTTAATTTTGGTCCCCCATTAACGTTGATGAATATGAAAGATGTATGAAAAGTGCTTGCCTCTAATGGCAAACGTTTTGACCTGGAAAGAGCAAACAAAGACGCCTGTTACAGCGCTGAAAGTACGGGGAACCGAGGTGGCCTTAATTAAGGAAAAATAATGATCACGCCGTCGGACACCTGCAAACTCGCAGAATTTTTCATAACTGCTGCGAGCTGCCGTTACAGCATTTGCATACTTAATGACGAACACGTGTACCTCTCTAAAGTGGGAAGCGAAGGCGATGCTTCGAACCCCGCTCTGACCCCCAAGTTCAGGTAGGTATGCCTCGCGGTTTCCATGGCGATCCGTCTTGCTATATATAACCCTTACTCCACTAGACAGATGGTTCCCGAGAAGCGCCAGCAGTGCGTTCTTCTTCGAAACGAAGGGCATTTTCAAGCTAAGAGCGGTACGAAATACGAAGACGCAGAACAGGCACACAAAAAAAATACCTGTAAGGCTGACTGTCAATTCATTTTATTCAATAAAGTTTGTCAATTGCAGTTTCACGTGTTTTTTGCATACCTCGTCTGCGTCCCCGTGAACTCCGTTATTCGCGTTTTAAAAAACAGCATTCAACCACTCTAGGGATTCACCTGGTAAGATGCAGATGTATCAAGAGGTCCTTTGAGTCTGTACTCTCCGAAACGACTGAACTTTTCCATTCAGCTTAATAAGCGGACTTGGATACGAAACTAGTGGGATCGAATTCCGGCAGTTGTGCACTGACAACGCACTGTACACGGGCCTCTTGCATTTTTGCCTCCATCAAAAACCCGATCACCGTGGCCAGTATCGAACCCTCAGCGTGGAGGCATAGACATGGGCCCGTATTCCCAAAAGCATCTTGCGACAAAAAAAAAGTTCTTAAGAAAATATTTCAACCAATCCTGGAAGCTCAACATATCATTAGCGGCCCCGCCCGGTGGTCTAGTGGTTATGGCACCCGGCTGCAGATCCGAAGGTCGTGGGATCGAATCCCGGCCGGGGCAGCTGCATTTCGGTGGAGGCGAAATGTTGAGACCCGTGTGCTGTGTGATGTGTAGTGCACATTAGAGAACCCCAGGTGGTCGAAATTTCCAGAGACCTCCACTACGGCGTCTCTGATAATCAGAGGTGGCTTTGGACGTTAAACCCTACAAATCAATCAAATCAATCGATCATATCATTAGCGAAGACATCCGACCAATCGCAAGAAACACTTATAAAAGAGAAGCTTGGTGAATTCGGCTCCTGGTCTGTTATAATATGCGCACGCAGCTTGTCGGGTTCGGGTGGCCGAAGGATCGCTAAATACCCGAGTACAATTTGTAACGATGATAGCCTTTATCGGGCTAAGTAAACCTGAGAAACTTCGTCTGTCTGTCGGCCTGTCTCACTGACTCAACCTTCCGGCCAAAACCAAGCGCGTTACAAGCACTGGTGACATAGGGTCACACGCGTCAACATTATAAAGCGCAAAGGAAACCTCAGAACTGTTCAAGGCAAAGTATATTTACTTAACCGTGATCCGCAGCTTTCACTTAAGAGTTCACATTGGAATTGTTTTTACGCCAGTAAATGAATATCAACGCATCAGAAACTGAGTCTAAGAGACACTGCGCTTTCGGAACAAGCCGACAGAAGCCGCAGCTCTGTAGCGATGTCTAATCTAATAGCAATGAAAGGTCTCAACAGATGGCACGATAGCGCGACGAACAAGGGAAACTTTCATTGAATTCGGCACAACCTGCAGTACATCCATCGTGGAAAAAGTGAGGGGAGGAGAAGAGCGTGAAGAGTGGAAAGGGGGAGAAGAGAGGCTGTTACGTATCAGAGGCGGCGAAAGGCTATCGTCTTTCGAAGTCATCTGCACCGAAGCGAGCAAATATGCGGCCATTTTTTTCGTATAACATGCTAAAAAGTAGGGATATGCAAATTACACCAAGGCGCGCTTTATGCATAGCTTGCTGCGCGCTACATGAGATCTCATGTATTACGCGTGCACTCCCACAGGGATGAAACTTATCCAACAGTTGCACCATGTTCGTGTTTATTCTTGCGAAATTAATTTCTTGAAATATGCGCAAATATATGCTAATAATATTCGCGCATAAGAATAGCGGCTATTTGACTTGAAGGTTAAATAAGGAGACTATTCGATGCGATATGCGGAATTTCCGAATATTCGTCCACATTTATTATATACATGTTTTCTCGTGAGAAATTATCTCTAGCTATCAATGCTCATCTTACTGAAAAATATCAAATTACACAGAACTCGGGCTGTTTTAGCAACTGCCCATAAAGTTCGTCTCAAACACCGTCGATGGATCATGTGACGAAAGAGCAAAATCCGTGCCATTTTTTTTTTCAGAACGTACCGTTTGGAAGGGGTTGCCACATTGCAAATGGGCTTTCACGGTTTCGCCAGGCGCCTAGACAAATGCCTTTTTACTGCAACAGCGCTTCCATCACCGACGTGTGTTGCGCTTCGGCATGATTTATGGTGGCAAAAGACGCCGGCCATCGCGGTTGCCATGGCTACAAGGAAATGCATTCGGAACTCATTGTTTCCGAGACATTGTTCTGCGCTCTTTCTGACCTTGCACTCTGATTCCGGGCTCGCCACATGCAGTGTGACGAAAAATTGATTCATAAATACGAAGTATAATAAAATAAGAAAAAAGAAACTCATGTTGCCATTCACGCAAGTGCAAATTGAACCGACTCCCTTTTACAGCTGCAGTGCTTGTGTGCAAATGTAAAATAGCAAGTCTAAAATTAAACGTTAGATATGTTTTTAGTAGGTATTGTTATTTTAACGTTGCATGTTTCTTGTCTTTAGTACAGGAAGCAGCTCGTGTTTTTCATAGTTACGTGGCCTTCATATATTCACGGCCCCACTGCCGATGAAAACGTGTCCGTGAGATCAAAATATCTAGTGATTTTATAAAGAAGATGCCAGCGTTTCCAAGTGTTGTTGCCAAAACAGTTCCTCCGTTACGAAACAAACGCTCGACCTCCGAAAATAGATGATTTATTGCTTTTTTAATGATTCATTTCTGAGTCCTGAGAGACGCCATAGTGGAGGTCTCCGGAAATTTCGACCACCTGGGGTTCTTTAACGTTCACTGACATCGCACAGTACACGGACCTCAAGGTTCTGCCTCCACGGAAATTCAGCCGCCGCGGCCGGGCTAGTCACGTGACTTGTTCCCACCAAAAACATGTAAAATCACGTAACTAGTCACGTGACGTGAATCGTCACAACCACGTAAACTCACGTAACAGCTAGTCTCATGACGCGGTCCTGTCAAAGCTACGCTTTTTCTAGGTTGAGCTAATCCCATCAGAAGAAGCTGGGACAAACCCAATTTCGGCTGCTGCTTCCGGCCTTCCACTAATGGCGCAAGCTGTGCAAATTTTTTTTCTTAGAGCTGATATTTTAAAGACGATAGTCTTTCTTGGGATACTTCAACGCAGAAATTTTTGGTCTGTCTGTCTGTCTGTGTGTGTGTGTGTGTGGGTTTGGTGTCTGTCCTGCTGCGAAAGGTGAACCCCTTCCTCAACGACCACCCAGCTTGAACTGGTGGCTACCTTCATACTTTTGAACACAGTCGGCCAAAAAGCAAATATTACATATCTGAGGCGCAACATCAATACGTAAGTCTTAGACGGGGCGTTCCTTTAGTAGAAAATACATAGATGCGTAATTCTAAAGACCCTAGTGCTTGTTAGGATGCGCAAAAGCGGGCGTTTACTGTACTAGGCAAGCTTCTTGCGTTTCCCGAAAGCATGGCCGGATGGCGCCCTTACCTCGCGCTCGTGCCGAACGGAAGGCAGGGAACGGCCGCCCGCCACTCCGGCCGGTCCCTTTCTCTCCTCGCGTCTCTTCGTTTTCCCTCTCGCTTGCGCAACTCCTCGGGGGAAATAGAAACACGCGAAACGGGACTCATGTAGTACGGCCGGTAGAAGGCTATCGTCTTTCTACGGCATTTGCAGCGAAGCACGGAGATACGCGGCAAATTTTTTACCTTCGTTTCGCATATGCTGCTACTACACCTGTTGTCATGACGGAAATTCCTGAAATGTGGTACGTTTCCCCCTCTGCCAAATAAAGTTTTTCCACTCCACTACACTCTCCCTCTCTTCCCCGAGAACGTTATACGTAAACTATGCCGTGCCGTAAGCATACGTGGAGCCTGTCGTAACAACCGATGTCGCGCCGCTAAATTGGGTAACGTCTCTCAGGAAGACTAATTTCAAGGGCATTACGACAAACACACCGTATTTCACACTTGCGATCGGGGAGCCAATAATTATCATGATAATAAAATACGTTTACCACATTGACGTTTATGAAAGAGATAACTGAGATGACTCACCTCCCCCCCCCCCCCCCCCTACATACACCAGCACTTACAATTTACGGGAGCACCCAACACAACAGACTTTCCCGTCTCGCTGATACCGCTTGGCAATTCTTCAATTTTTCTTCCTGGGACTGTTGTTTAATTCGCACACGGGTCAGCGCATCCCCTGCCAGTTTCTATCTTTCCTGGCCTCCCCATTTCCCATTTAACTATTCCCCCTTTCCTGTCACCCTAGCGTAAGGTATCCAAACAGGTGCCTTTTTTGCTTAAGCTTTCGCCTCGCCACGGTGGTGGCTAAGGTACTCGGCTGCTGATCCTAAGGTCTCTAGATCGAATCTCGGCCTCGGTGGCAGCATTACGATGGAGGCGAAATGTTGAGGCCCCCGTACTGTGCGATGTCAGTGCACGTTAAAGAACGCCAGGTCGTCCAAATTTCTTGAGCCCTCCACTACGGCGTCTCTCATAATCAGATCATGATTTTGGGACGTCAAGGAAGGAAGGAAGGGGAAAACAGAAAGGCAGGGAGGTTAACCAGAAGCGAGTCCGGTTGGCTACCCTACACTGGGGGAGTGGGAAGGGGGATAGAAAGGTGGGAGAGAGAGAAGGAAGGGGAATAATGAAAAAAAAAGGCGTTGTAGGACAAGTCCAACTGTCAAAGGCGTTCGCGCAGACCAGTCATCTTCAAAAACCGCAAAAGTGCTTTTAGTGCCTTGTGGGCCGACGAGCTATGAGGGCGGTGTTCCAGTATCATCTGTAAGGAAAGTGGCCGATCGTCAAGGTGGCGTAGCGTCTCAGCAAGGGTTTTCCTTTCCTCGACGAATCGCGGACAGTGGCACAGCAGATGGTCCAGGGTTTCATCGGTGTTGCACATCTCGCAGGTTGCACTGTCGATCGCTCCAATTAATGCGGAGTATGCCTTTGTGAAGGCAACTCCCAGCCAAAGTCGACAAAGAAGCGAGGCGTCATGTCGGGGAAGTCCTGATGGAGGGCGGAGATGCAGGGAAGGGTTTAGCTGGTACAGTCGCGTTCGTCTGATGTTCGGTGAGTTCCACTCAACCAGTGAGAGACGGCGTGCCAGGTGTCGAAGCTGCATTGCAGCATCTGTCCTTGAGAGTGGAATTGAAATAACGTTCGCTTCTTGATGTGAAGTGCGAGCTGCGCCATCTGCGGACTCGTTGCCGCTGATTCCGCAGTGACTGGGCACCCACTGAAAGTCAATCTCGTGGCCATTTTTTTGGAGGTGGTGGTGAAGCACGATTACATCGTACGTCAGCTGCTCGTGGCATCCGCGCCTAAGAGCTGACCGTATGCACTGCAACGCCGCCTTCGAGTCTGAAAACACAGCCCATTTCCTCGGCCTCTCAGTACGGATGAATTCAAGTGCACGACGTAGAGCCGTGAGTTCTGCCGCCGTGGACGTCGTGACATGAGACGTCTTTAGTCGAATCGTTATCCCCTGCGTTGGTACGACCACCGCTCCGCCAGAACTGGACGACGTAGTCGATCCATCGGTGTATACGTGTACGTGGTTACCGTACCGTTCGTACAACAGGTGTAAGCTGAGTTGCTTTAGCGCAGATACTGGTAGATCTGTCTTCTTCTGTATCCCAGGAATTGTGAGGTGTACTTGTGGGAGACTCAAACACCACGGAGGGAGCACTCGCTTAGCCGCAGGCGTGTACCCTGGAGTAAACGCCGCACTGTGTGCATTGACATTAGCGCTGAATGACGTGCGGGGCCTTGCAGCAACGAGGCTCGCCAGATGGTGTGAGGGAGTCCTAGCCACATGCCTGAGGTGAAGTCGCATGGTCTCAACGGCGATGTGCGTCGTGATAGAGTAATCCTGCGCTATGGCAATGGATTCAGCCGTTGACGCGCTGCGTGGTAAGCCAAGGCATATCTTAAGAGCTTGTGCTTGAATGCTCTGTATCGTGCGCAGGTTAGTCTTGCAGGTGTTGGCGATAGCAGGTAGGCTGTACCGCAGGAATCCGACGAACAGCACCCTGTACAGCTGTAACATAGCGTGTATGGACAGGCCCCAGTTTTTCCCTGCGAGGAATCTGAACAAGTGACAGATAGCAGTCAGCCGTTTCTTCACGTAGTTCACGTGCGGAGTCCAAGACAGGTCTCTGTCAATTACCACTCCCAGGAACCTATGACTTCGGCAGTATGGTATTACTTGTCCGTTAATGGAGATGTTGTATGCAAACATCGGTTTCCTGGTGAATGCCACCATTGCACACTTTTCGCAAGAAATGTCTAGTCCTTGTTTCTGAAGGTAACGTGACGTCGTCGTGACTGCCTTCTGAAGCCGAGCAAGAAGCTGAAGCCGTGTCACAGCGGACGTCCAAACGCGATGTCATCGGCATAGATGGAAAGTCGTACGGTGCTGGGCAGATGATTTACTAATCCAATAAGGGTTAAGTTAAAAAGCGTTGGACTTAGCACTCCGCCTTGAGGGACTCCACGGCTAACGTGATACTTTGAGGTCGGGCCGTTCTCTGTGTGAACGTAGAACGTCCGCATCTGTAGGTAGCTGCATATCCACGTATACATCTTGCCTCCAACTCCTACAGCGTCTAGTGCGCTCAGAATGGCTTCATGGGTGACATTGTCGTAAGCGCCTTTAACGTCCAGGAACGCAGCGGCAGATAGTCGCTTATAGGCTTTCTGGTGTTGGGCATATGTGACCAGATCAACAACGCTGTCTGTTGATGAACGACCGCGTCTGAAACCGGTCATAGCGTCGGGATAAACGTCGTAGTACTCCAAGTACCATTCTAGGCGCGTTAAAATAATTCTCTCCATCGTTTTGCCGACACAACTGGCAAGCGCGATCGGACGATATGAGGAGATGTCCAAAGGAGATTTGCCGGCCTTAAGGAGTGGAATTAAGCGGCTGCATTTCCATTCCTGCGGTACCGTGCCCGTCTGCCAGTAGTCGTTGTAAAGGATCAGGAGGGCCTTCCGTGCTTGTTCACCCAGGTTGCATAGGGCGCGATAAGTGATGCCGTCCGGTCCTGGGGCTGAAGAACGCCGGCACACAGCCAGTGCAGCTTCTAGTTCTTCCATGAAAAATGGACATTCCACGCAAGGATCACGTGAGGAGAGAGGGTGGTCGGGCGACCTCACCACCGCTCCATCAGGATTTGCCTCACCAGCAATCCTTTTACTGAAAGACTCGGCGACTTCTACCTCACTGCACTTTAGATGGAGTGCCAGAGATTTAAACGGGTGGCGCTGACCGGGTGTTGTACGAAGGCCACGAACAGTTCTCCATATGAGCGACAAAGGCTTTCGCGGATCCAGAGACTCGCAAAAAGATACCCATCGCCGCGAAGCCAGCTTGTTGATTTGACGCTGTATTTTCTTTTGTGTGCGTCTAGCTAGTCTCAAGTCGTGGATAGACTTCGTGCGTCTATACCTTCTTTCCGCACGACGGCGAATCGCACGAAGTTTTTCGAGTTCGATGTCGAAGTCCGTGCGTACGGAACTCTTCCAGAGTGATTGGGTGGTGGATTCCAGGGCGCCCTTTATCGCTTCCTCTATGTTGTTCGATGAACCGTCGCGACAAGAATCTTCCATGATCATTTTGTATTTAGACCAATCAGTGCTCAAAACAGCTCTGCAGGATTCAGATCTTGTGAAACCGTCGATCCTCAGATAAGTTGGGATGTGGTCGCTGCCTCGCGCTTCCAAGTCCGTAAACCAATGTACTTTTCTCGCAAATGAGCGTGACACGAAAGTAAGGTCCAGGCAGCTACAATACGCTGCTCCACGTAGATAAGTGGGCTTCCGTCATTCAAGAGGCAAAGTTGACAGTCAGAGGCAAAAGAAACCAATTGTTTCCCTCTGGAGTTGACTTTCGAACTTCCCCATAGGTAATGATGAGCGTTAAAATCGCCTGTGATTACCCAAGGCTGTGGAATCGATGCCAAAATTCTTCGTAAGAGCTCGCAATCTAGCCGGCTCGTAGGGGATATGTAGGCTCCCAGAAGTGTGAAGGTTACCTTGTTCTTTTTCACGGTTAGGCAAATATATTGGTTTCCTTCGTCAGCTGGCACTAGGTGATGTACGTAAGTCAAGTCACAGCGTATAAAGACAATGACTTTGCTGCACTCTCCGTGGGTTGAGGACATAAAGCACTCATACCCAGAAAGCCTGATGGGAGCTGACAGGTTGGGTTCGCAGATCACAATAATAGGGAACTGGTTCATGAAGACAAACTGTCTAAAGTCCGACATGCGTGACTTAAGCCCTCTGGCGTTCCACTGAAGAACAGACGCATCCCTGACTTCCACTTGAAACGACGGCATTTTGCAGGTCGTGGTTTTTATCCTAGAGCCGCAAGCACCGGACTCAGGGTGTCCAGCACTTTTAGCGCGCTCTGCGCCGACGGAGTTTTCATGTTGCACAGCAGAACACGCATGGCGTCCATAAGCGACTTCAACATCATGATGACTTGGCGGTCTTCCGTCGTCGTCGCTTCAGTGGTTGTTGAAGTCGTCGAGGGCACCGGGATCTGATGTGGCTTCGAGGCAGGTTGTACTTGTGGGAGTGCTGGCCACTCTTGATGAGGTGCAAGCCTTGACCCTTCCTTCTTGTTCACATTGCCCGTCTTCGCGGAGTTCGCTGTTGGCAGAGCAGCCGCTTTAACGGAAGGTATGGCCTCTCTGTCGGTGGCAGCGACTTTATTTGACCGTCTTCGGTGACGACGCCGTCTTCGCCTGATAGAAGCAGCAGCCTCTCTGTGTGTGGAGTTGTCCCGCACCATACGTTTCAGCACAGCGCGCTCGTCCCGTACCCGTGGGCAATCCTTGATGAGGCCTCATGAGCACCACGGCAGTTGGTGCATTTTAACACGGTAGCACGGCAGGAATCTTTCGGGCGACATTCAGCACATCGTGGGCACACGACATTGTTGTCGCAGACACCCTTAACGTGTCCTAACTTGAAGCATTTGTAGCATTGCAGAGGCTTGGGTACGTATGGTCGTACTGGATGGCGTACGTGGCCAACCTTAACGTGTGACGGAAGGCTGTCGCCCTCAAACACAAGCCTCACGCAACGCGTGTTGCCAAGTCTCGTGATGTGCTTGATAAGAGCCCCTTCTGTGGCTGGTTTTATCAATATGGGCAAGTCGTCGGCTTTGATGGCGATGTCTATATCATAAATGACACCAACATTTCCATTGCAGCCTGTAGGAATCGTTGATTTCACTTTGATACTGTCAATTTCCGTGACATTGCGGAGGCTTTGCAGCGCGCTACGGTGCAGAACGTCTACTGCCAGGACATTCCTTCTTGAATTTATTCTCACGTCTTTTATCTCGTTTGGCGCTACTTGTTCGAGATACACAGACAGAACTTGCCTGTTCAGGCGACGTAGATTGCACGTAGTGTCCACGGGCGTAAAAAGCACAGTGTGCGGCCATCGCTGCGGCGCGGTCTTCACGGTAGAGACACTCGCCGACGAGGACGTCCGCATCAGTCTTCTTTTCGCTGTTCGGCTCATGACAAGGGTGAAGTCATCGTCCGACGAGTCGTAGCTGTCCGAGTACAGCTCGGTGGCATCGCTGTCGGAGTCGCTTGACGTGTTTCCACGTTTTCTAGATGCGACCTGACGTGACGGTTGCGCGCCAGGGGGGTCCTCGAGTGCTTCGTCATCCATTGCCGCAAGGAGGGAGCGGCAGTTCCCAGAATTTGCAGTAAAACAAGCGAGACTAGGGTACCAGCGTTCTATGAAGGAAACACTTCTTCGTCGTCCTTGGGACGTCAAACCCGACCAATCAATCATTGGTTAAGCTTACCGTTTCCAAATATTATTGAAGATTGCAATGCGTTACCACATCACATAGCTAAATGGTGACATTTTATAAACTGTTTGAGAAACCAGTGGTTGATTATTATCTCTTCATGTAGTTATGTTCAAACATTATTAGGTTTTTTGTTCTGTGCGGTGCTAATATATTTCATGTGTTGCTGCATTTTTCTTTCTTTTCTGTTGGGTTAATCGCACAGTGATTGATATTGTAATTTGTGAAGTTGATTGCGTGTTCATATGAGTAAAAAGGGCAATAACGATGTGTTCTGTACATATGTATTTATTTCCTTTTGGCTGTATTTCAATTCTTTATTCTCTTCTGCTGGGATAATTGCACAATGGTTCTGCCTGGAATTTGTGAACTTGTTTATGTGTTGATTTGCATAAAATTTATATTAACTAAGAGAGGTGTGCTGAATATATTTTTTTTCTTTTGGTTACAGCTGTGTAGCACTCGCGCCTGGAGCGACCCTCTAATATGTGCAATGAACCACCTCTGCACGGGCTATCCGTATTACAAAATGAAATGAACGAAATGATACCTTCCTCCTTTCTGTTTCCTTCATTCCCCCCTGCCTTGCGGACTCCCTTTTTTTCTCCATTTATTTCCCAGCTAACGACATCCATTTTTGTCCCCACAAAGGTGACAACAGCAAGCTCTCGCTTATAACCTTGACCCAGTCACGCTTAGGAACTTGCCAGTCCACACCTCCTTGATAAACGGGATCATTATGCCGAACAGGAATTTCTAGGTCAAGTGGCTGTGCCGACACTCCCGGAGTGTCACGTCGCTTAACTGAACGCCCACCCCGCCAAGTGTGACACATTGCGGGGCATAGTCGTTAATCAAGGCGTTGCCCCAGCTTTTCCTGATGTTTGTATTCGAACTAAACGAAAACATAATAAGAGTTACAGAAGAAGAGACAGTCGTTACTTACGATTGTCCTATAGAGGAGACAGGCGCACCTGCTGCAGTGTTGGACTTGTATATGAGAACGCAAGCCGCTCTTTCGAACGCAGGCTATAAACAGACACAGGTTCAGGGTAAAAGGATGTAGGATAGTGCAGGCAAGCGACTGTCGGCTTGAAAATATTCGTCGAAGCACATGTCGTAACAGAGTGTGCTGTGCCAGGCAACCTTATAAGTAATGGAATAGGGTCCATACAGCACATTGTTCTGCAGAACAGGTGCTGTGGAGGTGAAAAAAATTTCACAGCATATGCACGGGGTGAATGATGATGAGTGGGCGAAGCTCCGGAGTGAATCACCGGTAAACCGTTAATCTTCCGTGTAATTCGCCCAGTCGATCATCATGTAAAGACGTGAGAAACACTCTATTCGAACGCTGGGATCTCGCGTTTAAGGGGACGCTAGCACAAACGCCTTAGAAACATGCAGTACACTCTAGTAAGGGGTGAGAGGCCACAGCGTCTTACGCAGCCCCTTACACAGGCCGGAACGCGCACCGCGTTTGCCGACGCCATCACATGACTGCTGAAAGAGTATAAGGCGGAGAGGCCACAGCGTCTTACACCAGCTTCTTACACGCGCCGTAACGCGCTAGCACAAACCCATCATCATAGTTAGAAACGGACAGTCTTTCGCTCTCTCTCTCTCTCTCTCTCTCTCTCTTTCTGTCTCTCTCACACAAGAGAGCAGATGGAAGAGTGAGAGAGCTCGCGCGCCGGGAGGAACGCGCCGAGGGCGAGCGCGAGCCTCCTGGCGCGCGAGCTATCGAGCGCAATCCTAGAACGAGGTGGTTACGACTACAAGGGACGAACGACCCACGCCTTAAGGAGCTTCGCCCCTAAAAAACATCAGTTTCACCGAAAGGGCGCAGCAGTGAATACGGTAGCATGAAGTTGTAATGTTCTACGAAGTGACGCTGGCAGCTAACTCTTTTTTCGATACGATCTCACGTAACTCTACAAAACGCTGTTCAGAATACGGCTGCTCCAGGGACATTTTTTCGCAGTCTCTTCGCGTTGAATGCGCAGACGAGCCGGCCGCTGATGGCTGCCGAGATAGCGCGCGCGTCAGCGATGGCGCCCGTGCGAAGTCCACAGTTGCTGCTGGAGTGACACCCCCCCCTCACCCCTCGTATCTTTTCATGCTCGTTAAACACGGGTGGGACGTTTCCTCTCCACTTCTACGTCAGGTGTCCCGATCGGGGTGATGCTGTCGCATGCGCCCTCCGAGCGACGGAGATGGGCAGGCCTCGTTTGATCTCTGCTTCAGCCTTGTTCGTCGCGCCCACTCGTGTGCCTTTACCGGCGTGTAGAACGTACGCTGCGCGGGCGTTATCAATTTCGACTTTATAGGGGACATGACGGCGACGGCAAAAACACGTCGAGACGTGTAATAAAACAGCGGTAGCCTAATAATCTTAAGAGTACGCTTTGGGAATCTCATCAGGCACTTAGAGCGTTCTTTCCGACGTTACGCTGGCTAAAAGTGTAGCCTAGAAATTTCCCACGGTCCCGTAGCTTTTTTCTGTAGTGAATGCGTGTTACTGCTTTTTATTTTAACGTAGCCACTGTGGTACTTCATTATTTGGACGTCAAAAAGTCAGGGAATCACTCCCTTCTGCTTCACTTCCGTTCTTCAGTAAGAGTCACATTTGAAACTAATGAAAGGGAAAATTCCCATTCATTAGTTCCTTTCCTAATGAAAGTTCTATAATGAAAGTTGCCTTTCGTAATGAAAGGCAAATGAGTTCTGCGGGTTTCCGGAGAACTCATTTGCCATTTGAAACGAAAGGACAAACTATTTAATAGCTCGAATACGTGGACATCGAGAAAGAGCGCCCCTTTTTCATTTAGGCGATGTTAGGGGATACTTCTAGAGGACACTCTGGTCAGCCAAGAAAGATTTCCCAGAAGCGTGCCAAAAAGGGATCACTCATTTCTCGATGAAGAACACATGGCCTGCTAGCCTGCCGTTCGGCGTCGGTCGACGACGTTGGTTAGCTGTCGGGTGCATGTCGGCGCCGTCACCAACCTCTTATCGAGTGCAAGCATGAAAATGTTCTCTGTTCATATTTCAATGCAATGTTTTGCGCTAGAGGAAGTGGACTGGTAGTACATATTCAAAATAGTACAACAATAAAATAAATTCAGCGTCATGTTCAATTAAAGAGCACGATGGTTCGATCCTGGCCACGGGTGTGGCGCTCCGATGCAGGCGTAATTTTAGGACCAGTGTAATCTGCGATCTCAGTGCAGTTTAAAGAGCTCCAGATGGCCTAAATTTCCGTAGCACTGCCCGTATAGCGTGCCTCGCAAGCATTTCGCAGTTCTTGCACGCCAGTAGGAAACGCAAAATAAAAATGGCCTGTCAGGCCCTCCGTATCGAAGGGCTGGTATATGTTGTGAAGCAGCAGCACACTGATGATGCGAAGATAAAACGAAGAAAACACCAACAAAGGCCTTCTTGAGTTTGCGCTGCTGAATATTCTGTTTGAAAAGCATGCGACTTCTCCATGAACGGTCATGGGAATTCGATAGATAAACGTGGAGCCCAACTGGCACGTGCAATCCTTTCACACGAAATCGATTTCCATTCCACCGGAACAATACGACGCAACCAGAACTGCATGCTGGAACTCGATTCCTTTCCCTCTCACGTTCCGTATACAGCTCGACATCCACTGTCCTTAGTGGCACCATCTGTTCTGTGATCCCTTCTACGCCAAGATCAATATCGCCGCTGCTCCTTGCCCCTAGAGCCGTGTTTTTATAACGAGCTCAGCCCAGAAATTCCTCGGCTAAAAGACCCGGTGAAGGCCTATATCGCCGATGACATATGGATCTTTCGTAACTGTGAGCACTGTAGGATCAGCTGGCTTATATTTCTTTAACGAGACCCCCCCCCAGCCGCTACTTGCGTTGCTTGTTACAGAGGTCGTCGTTTTTCTTTCAGGAGGCTTTTTGATCCACTTTTGAGTAGCTGTAGAGCCTGCGCTAATGAAGCTGCTATTTCCTGGCATAGGCTCTTTGTCGATTTGCTGCGACAAGTTCAAGAACCTTTCCAAGGCGAAGGTCTCAGGTCTATGTTTCAAGGTCACATTTTGAAGTAGAGCAAAGAGGTCATGTGATGCTATGGAAATGGGTACACTCGACCACGTTTGGCGCATACCTGCGTACCCCAGCCTTCGATGTGCAGGCATTTGTCAAACGTGATTTTCATCATCATCATCATCATCATCATCATCATCATCATTTCAGCCTGCATAAGCCCACTGTAGGGAAAAGGCCTCTGCTATAGATCTCCAATTATCCCAATCCTGTGCTAACTGCGACCCATTTATACCCGCAAACTTTTTCATATCATCTGCCCACCTAACTTTCCGCCGCCCTCTGCCACGCCTACCTTCTCTAGGGATCCGCTCTGTTGACCTTAATGACCAACGGTTGTCTTGCCTTCACATTACATGCCCTGCCCAGGCCCACATCTTTTTCTTAATTTCTACTAATATTTCCTTGACACGCGTTTATTCCCTGGCCCACTCGGCTATCTTCTTGTCCTTTAAGGTTACACATGCAACGAAAGCCTGGTGCAGTTGGTAAAGTATCATCAATTATAAACTTCATGCGTAACTCAATGCATTACAAAAAGAAACTTGTCGCCAGGCTTTTCCTTTAGGGATTACAAAGAGTGTATTATTAAGCCGAATGTTTAAGTAGACTTCCGCCACCACGTTCTTAAACTTCATGCGTAACTCAATGCATTGCAGAAACAAACTTGGCGGCTTTTTTCCTTTAGGGATTACAAAGAGTATCATTAAGCCGAATGTTGAAGTAGACTTCCGCCAGCACGTTCTTAAAAGTTCTATGTATCCTACGTAATTTTTTTCTATTTAAAGCAAGTTGAAGGTACTTGCACCATCACCCGATCCACTCCTTCGAAATGCTATTTTACCCCGCATAGCTCGTAATAAGCGCCAGAGTTGATAGGCACATTCTTTGATGTCATCAGGCAAAACTAAGACGTGATCGTTATCCATGAAGCGGTGTATAGACGACCCCGGCTCAATTATATCCAACTGCATAAAGCTCTATAAGATGTATACGAATTTAAGCAAGCCGTCGTTATTTCATTCCACCTCCATCTAAACGCGGCCGCCCTGAGCTGCAATTGAGCCTGCATTCTCACAAAAATTGAGAAAAGGACAAAATGACGAAAATTCCCAGTCCAAAACTACGAGTAATAGAAGAGCAATTCTAACAACAAGTATGTGCACTTAAAAGAAAAAAACACTTCCCTCTAGTCAAGAGAAACGCGTCTGAAGGTCTGAATTACATTGCATCATAATATATATATATATATATATATACATATATATATATATACACTCATTTACTTTGTCTATACCTTTGGTTTATACAATTTCTGTGAAGCCGCCTACGCGTTAGCCTGTGCGTATTGCGTGTTTCTTCTTTAAATATCTGCTTGTTCATAAATTACATTTTGAAGGAGAAGGAGTTGTGTGTTTTGATGCCAACTTCGTATGGAATGTTACTATCACGCACAATATTCTAATATATGAGTAAAACCAACGAAGGGCACGTAACTGAGGTAGGTATAGTTAAACTTGAAGACCTGCAATTATTTGCCTGTCTTCCTGATTAGGCCGGACCGCATGTCAACTCCCGTGTGCGCATAAACTGCAAATTTAGACGCTGAACGTCAAAGAGTTAGTGAGTTCGTAGAGAAGTGGCCCAACGGATATCGACCGGTCATGGTAACACGGATAACATAGGAATCCGATTCGCATAAAATTGCTCATGCACGTGTGGTTTGCCATTGTTCAAGTCCCATGCATTGTACGAGAAATTCCACGCCCTTTCGAATTTTACACAAAAGAGTAACAACCCGCGAACAAATGTTTGTGCAGATGGCTTTCAACAGCTGCACACGGGAACTTCGTAAAGTACTTTGATTTCATTGTCTCTGCACGTCGGAAACAATTCAGCAGCTCTTCCCCTACCGGGAAATGTGAGAACTGGAAGCTCAGTGTATGCGTCCCTCATTCTCTCTTACCTTCTTTCTTTCCCTCCTTTTCTCTTTCTCTCTTTCTTTTTGTCTGTCTGTCTGTGTGCCCGTCCGTGTGCCCGCCTCTCTGTCTGTGTTATCGAAGACTCCAGTGCAGCTCACTCGTCATTGCTCCATGCAGAGCGCACGTTGTTTTCCTAAAGGTGGAAATCATTTCGACGATAAGGGCTCAGTGCGCACGACTCACAGTTATAACCACAAAGGGCATTCGCAGCCCTCAATGTTCCGTCCTCGAAGCGTACGAAGGCGAGGGTTACCCCATCGATTTGGCTGCTTCCGTAGCGTTATCGATTCCGGATGAATGGGCCGTAAACGGCGGATGCGCACCCTTCCGAGGCAAGTATTGTTTGCTCCGAGCAGTGACTCCGAGGCAACTATGTCAACAGCTTCCAGACGCGTCCTCTTGTACCTCACTTTTACATTCCATCATCGTGCCAGTCGAAGGCGGTGCTCCAGTTTTGTCTGCTTCGTTCTCTCGCAGCACGTTCAGACTCGTTAACCTATTGTCTGCTCGGGGGGAAAAATTTAAAAGCATGACTGCTGATCTGCACAGACAAAGTTATTTTATTATTTTTTATTTTATTTTATTATTTTTTGGCAATACGTGATTGTCGTGATGCAGGAGACGAAAGGCGACGTTATGAGTCCCCTGACTAGGCCTCTACCACCACACTGTACATTCGTCACAAACGAAGCTGCATCGGAAAAGAAATACAAGGTCACGATGACATTGTGGAGAACTAGAAGAAAGCTTATAAAAAATTGAGAATACAACAAGGCTTCGAAAATCTGTTACATAGCATGCGTATCATTAAAGGTGCAAAAAAAAGGAGCAATAGCAGTGTAGACATCGGTGTTCCATATGGGAGAATAAGTACAAACTCTTTAAACATGAATAGCCATATGAATGGGTACATGTATAACACTTAATGCACACATATATTAGAAATGGAATCTGGAGAAATTGAAGCTATACAGTAAATGAAATAACTGAATGTGCTCAAAGAAGTACATTTTCGACTTCTTTCTGAAAGACCGTATGGAGGAAGAATGCATTATCAAGGTTAGTGCGCTAGGATGAATGTTTAATAGGTGTGGGATTTGCCACATTAAATGTAGAACGGCGTGTCTGAAAATTAACATGCAGAAAACTAATCTTCATTATCCTTGTATGAGCACAGCGGTTTGAGAGCGGTGACGAGGCATTGGAAGTGGTAAGCGAGCTCATATCTGCTTAGGTCAGGTAGTGAACCCTGATTCGTACCATGAGGCTCAAATAACCAGCAGAATAAGACAAGGGTGGAGTACATTCAAAAGCATTCTCATACAAGCAACCGCAGCTTGCCTTTATTCGACAAAAGCAAAACTGTATAATGGCTGCATCATACCGCTACTTACCCATCAGGCACAAACCTAGAGATCCGCCAAAGCAATTCATCTTAAATGGAGGACGACGCAGGATTGGAACATAAAATGACCGGCGTAACTTTAAGAGGCAAGAAGAGAGCACACTCACTAGGGGAAAAGAAGCATGAGCTAAGCACATCGTAGTAGAAATCAAGAAGAAGTGGGCATTGGCATCGCATTATGCTGTATCCATTGTATCAGTGCACTTATCGTAAGTTTCGATTTTCGGGGCCAAACAGGTGGCGCAAGTGTAGTCGGCGCCGCCGCACCATGAGAGACCTAAAGGAGCCCCGAAACCTAAGTTTACTCGCTCAGTTTTGCATCGAAACGGTTTCCTTGCATTGTCGCGAGGTAGATTCAAAAGGAATTTTCGAGATCGATGCTTGAAAACGGAAGTTATTCAACTGGCACATTCAAAACAAACGCATACGACCGCATGCCGGCATTCCCTCTCGCATTTCACACACCCAGAGACGCTGCTTCCAACCAAAATACGGTTTGCATGTTCCGATACCGGATCAGTTATGCCTACAGTGGCCTTCCTTCCCCAGCAAACGTGGTCCACACGGCTCCGTATGTCAGCCTTGCGTCGGCCACACTGAATGAAATTCCATTGCACAAATTTGTGCTTTCTGGTGGCTACAACAGGCATAAAACAAGTTGTTCGTCTTAAATTGTTCATAGTCAGTACATTGTAAGCATGTGCGATACAGTACGTTGTTCCCCACTCTTCCAGGCGAGTCACAACAGACAGCATAACCGGCATAGCAACGTAACATCCCCTTGAAGAAACTGCTGATGTACGACACTGCTCTTGGTGCGGACGGCGATATCGCGTACGAAATATAATGCTTGTTATTATAATCCCTTAACACCTTAACGCGCCTTCATTTCACACGGTAATAAGGAAAACAAGCGATAAGGACAGGGTAGGTTTATGAAGGCGGACCCTCAGGTCTCGTTGGCTCAGCGATATACAGATAAATTCTTTAGAATCTTTCGATAACGCCACTGGCAAGTGCACATTCTCCCTCAAGAACAGTCATGCTTTTTTGCTCTCACATTCCACGAGAGAGTTCTCGCTGCACGGTTTTATTGTCCGGACCCGGAGTTCGCCGTCGTCATTTGTTCGATAACGGCATTGAACTCCGCATCATCGATTTATTTGTTTTATTTATTAGTATACCCTCAACACCCCGAGGGCGTTAGAGAAGGGGTGGGTGCAGTAATTAGAAAACAATAACAGTAATACAAGAACAAAAAATTACCGCATATCCACGGAGTGAATGATGATGAGTGGGCGAAGCTCGGGAGGTTCATCGTAGATCGTGCCGAGTTCCGGATTAATTTAGTTAACGCGCACGCTACGAATCCTTATGGTTCAACTATGCACAAGTGAAATCTCCCACCGGCACTTCATTGCAAGTCAAGATCCAATGCCTACATATATATATGGGTGGCCGGTGAACGGTTCTCCAACGCGAGCAGTCGGTATTTCTCAATCAAGAAACTCCCTAGGAGACGCTGCCTGCGCCAACGTTGTCTCTCGCGGGTGAGGGCGCGTTCTCCTTCTTTGCGAGCTGGTAGAGCGTTCATATAAGAAAGAGCGTTTGCATAGTCAACGCGCGCCTTTCGCTTTCGCTCTCTCTCTCTCTCTCTCTCACAAGACAGCAGATGGAAGAGTGAGAGAGAGAGAGGCACGCGCCGGGAGGCAGGCGCCGAGGGCGAGCGCGTGGCTCCCGGCACGCGGGCTACGCCTGACGCTTGACGCAGGACAATGTTAGACTAAGAGGAGCTTCGCCCCTAAAACATTAGCATGCAGCTACAACAGGAAGTTCTCAGTAACTACAGACCTGAACAATGCTTGGTACTCAGTGACCGCGATGGCAGAGGGAAGGCGATTCCAGTCTCGACTTGTCTTCGGAAGAATGTAAATACATACTAGTATATAAGGCAGAAAGAGATGGCTACTTTATTTGAGGGGTCGATACATGATGAAAACGGAGTCGGTTCCGAAATGAACTCCTGTCGAACTGCGTGATTATATGGAAGAAAGTATTATGAAAGAGCGAGAGGCGGGAAACGTCTTGACTTTGAGACTTAGAAAACTCCGGTTACGTCCTAGTCAGCGTGGAGCGCTAGGAGACGTAAAGACCTTTCCACGAAGACCATATATCTGCGGCAGTGTCCTTAGATTGGTTTCGCGGTGCTCACTACTTTTCTTTCCTTCTCTCTCTGTCTATTTGTCTAGACAGAGGGCGACAGCTGAGATTTTGCAGGACACCATCTCATTTGCGTTTCACACTGTCGTGAGTCGTTTCTGCTCATTAAAAAGTAAAGGAGGGCAAATAGGCCCAGACCACAATCAGGCTGGATTATAAATAACGTTCATTCCATCACTCAAGGATAAGCTGTTATTCTCTTGCGCGTAGACAGGACCTCTGCGTGGAGACAGAACAGTCCTAGCGGTGCTTGGAAGAAGTATCTTCAAAAAAAGAAATACAAAAAAAAGAAAGCAGAAGCCGACACCTCGTCGGTTGTCAAATAAATGGTGTTTATGGGGTGCTAGATTTCTAGCATCCACTGGCATTCATGATCCTCGAAGTGGAAGTGGTGAAAGAGGCGAAAGAGAGTGTTATGACACCGTGGTAAAAAAAGAAGGTAGACTTCACGAAAGTGGTTGGTTATAAAGGATAAGTGCTAG